>OY735208.1:52462077-52612077 GCA_963457665.1 Thysanoteuthis rhombus | reverse complement strand
TTTGCTTTGCTTAGTCTAATGATGAGCAACATGGGGATTGGAAGATTATAATGGATTAAATCCTGCATCTCCTACTCCTACCTTCACCCCCCCTTCCCTGGATTTATGCCCCCCTTCAACTCCAATCAGAAGCCAGAAGACTTAGGTTAACCAGGGCATCTGCCCACTACTCTCAAACGTTAGTCAAAACATTCTAAGCAAACGCTTCACAAGGACTGATCAACTAATAAAATAAACACCTCCCCCTCCCCCCTACGCCTAGGTACATGACTGACCCGTCCTGTCAAAGAATACGCACTTAGAGATCTCGCAGACTGTGGAAGCAACTCCCCCATTTTTTTTTTTAGGGGTACAGACCTCTAAAATCAGCAAAAATCTACTTTGTCGGAGCATCTGGGGTGTTCTATGCTCTAAATTGTAGACTGATGTACTGTCCCAGGTATGGATGAACTCTATAATCAGCTCAGCATTTACCAAGTAAGGATTATCATGCTCTATGGTCCAACCATGGGCAGGCCCTATGATTGGAATACTCCCGCAAGCGGATGGCAGGCCTCTACATCAAACATGTATCTGCCAGGAGAAAGAAACAGACTTAAGACCTTGGAATCCTGTTATTGAGCAACCACAGTGGACCCTAGGATGCTAACCCTTGGTTTAAAGGATGGGGTTGGCTCTGAGCAGGCTGGCTTCATCTTAAAAATCCATTGCTCAGGCTGGAAGAAAAATCTGTACACAGGCCCACCATCTATGTTCCTATTGATGTGGTAATCTCTCCCAACAATATTCATTCACAAGGTCATAGGAAATGAGTGAAAGTTTTTTTTCTAATGGTCAATCTGTCTGTTTCAACACATGAGCCACAATTTTGCAAGTAGAAAACTGAAATTTTGCCAAGTTATATAACTTTTCACAGTGGAGGGCGTAGGATGGATGACTTTTTGAAGGTTTTACTATGTGGTCCTATTCACTGTGTAATTATAATGCTAAACAAGACCCTGACTTTCTACCTGAAGTAACCGGATGAGAGTTTTGCATTAAAAAACCGCAATTTGGCATAGTACATCATTTCAGAGTTGAGAACATGGGCTATATGGTTTGATATCTGAGATCATTCAAGGTCATCGGAGGTCATTTCTAGCCAATTAAACCAATTATAGGCTATAATTTTGCCTCCAAGAAGCTTAAATTTGGCATAAGCACTAAACTTTTCACAATGAGGATCATGGGCAATGTGAAGTTGAACTTGGAGGTCGTTTGTGGTCACCAAATGTTATTCATAATCATTTGTAATCTATTGAAGCAATTATAAGGCATAACTTAGCACCTGGGAACGATATATTTGGCATGGAGCACATCTTTTCACAGCAAAAATAATGAGCTATGTGATGTCAGCTTCAGACGTCATTCAAGGTTATCAGAGGTCATTTTTTTCTTATTAAGATAAATGTAAGGAAGATAATTCATCCCCCAAAATTTTGCACAAAAATTGGTAAAAATTGGAAAAAAATTCTTCAGACATTTGTATTTCTAAAGACTTTTTATAAACTAATACATATGGTACCCAATAAGATTTTAATGATTCTTAACATTTTAATTCAATAACTTTTGTTTTAATATTTATCCTTTTATTGTAGTATCACAATATTTCCTATGTTGTTTTTACAAACATTCTATGATATTTTTTACTTTATTAAGATACTAGCTGGGTTTCCCGGTTTCGCCTGGGGAAAAATAACTTGACAACACAGTGAAAAAATTATTTTCTTCACACACAACACTGACCACTGAGCTGAAAAATTGCTTTGATTGGATGATATTTCAATACTTTTACATATATTTTTCTCTGTCATGTCTTGTACACCCTGAGAAGGCTCGCACACACTCCTGCCCAGAGCTGTGCACAAATATTTCTTTTAGTTGAATATTTGAAAAAAAAAGTAAAATAAATGATTTTTCCATGTGATTTTTTGTGCTTACAATCCATAACACCTTTGTTTTCTCTGGGTTTCTATCTCAATGTACTAAACTAAACATGGAAGTTTGTGCAAATAACTGACTAAAAAAACATTTAATTTTATGAAAACTTTATAAAATATAATTTGTTTTCCTATGTTGTTACATTTCTAATTTTTTTCCCTGGGAAACACTGGGTATCCTTGCTTGTATATATATATATATATATATATATATATATATATAAACTATATACATACATGTATATATATTTAGTTTTTCGTAGAAAAAATAATCTCTTGATTTTTTTTACAGGAAATAACTAGTAATCAAGTAAAGGAAATTGAACATTTTATTCAAAATATCAGATTAGTTGGGTTCAACATTATAAGTTTTTTGAAAAGAAAAAATTTGAAGGAGAAATCAAAAGTTTTTCCTCCTGACAATTAGGCTCTTGTAAAGACTAGGAGCCCTTTTAGCTCCCAAAAAGGGTTAGACATGGGGATACCAGCTCACCAAAACTTTTTACAGCCTGCCTTGGGATGAACTTCTGAAATCTAGACTGGGAAAACAAAAGAATCAGAATAGACAGCAAATACCTGAGGAACCTCAGATTAGTAAACATTATCCTTTTTGCAGAGAACCTCCACAACATCCAAACAATGCTAGATGAACTGAACAGAGAAAGCTAGAAAGTCTACCTTCACATGGACTCCTGCGAAACAAAGGTCATATACAATGCACACTGATTAAAATCGAAAACATTAGAATGGCAAGTCTTCTGTAGAGCAAGCTCAACCTTCAAGAACAAGAAGATCCCATTAGTTCTAAAAAGATGGTTATACAAGCAATGCATCCTCCTGATAGTCACCCATGGAGCTGAAATATGGAACCTAACCAAGAGACTGATCTGTAAACTGAGAACCATGAAATGTGCACATAAGAGAATCATGTTCAAGATTACAAGGAGAGACTGCAAGACAGCTCAGTATATTAAGAGAAAACAGGAGTTCAAGACATCATAGAAACCATAAGAAAACTCAAATGGCAATGGGCTGGTCATGTTGCAAGAAGTGCAGTCAACTGATGGACATCACAGTTTACAACATGAATCCTCAGAGATTAAAAGCAGAACTGAGGCCGGCAGAATATGAGATGGCGAGACAAACCTGACAGGTTTAGAAAATATTGCCTTTGCGATGCCCGCGACAGAGAAATGCAAATCCTGGGGAAGGTCTATGTCCAACAATGGACAATAAATGACTGATGATGATAAAGAGTAAAAATCTGCAATGTCTTCAGATAAACCTTAAATTCAGGTTTTTTTGTTTTGCATCCCACAGAGACAAATTTAATATGTCAATATATTCACAAACTGCCAAAAGAAACCAATTTCTCTATAAAGGATGAATATTTAAATGAATATTTACAATTTGGCTCTTGGTAGTAAGACGTATGAGCTGTAAAATAGGGAAATGAAAAATGACAGTCTTACCTCATGAAAATTTATCTGTGAAAATAAAACCTACTCGTAAATGATTGGACGTGACAAGAAACTGTAAATATTTGATACATTTTCATATTATTGGCCAGGGTCAGTGTTGAGTTACTGCAAAGATTAAAATATTCAATGGGAAAAGTGTCATGTGTCTTTATTTTTGCATTCATAAATTCATTTTTTACCAACTGTCTCATTGGTGAGATAAATATTACGATATAATATCACTTTAAAAAAGCATACTTTGTTTTTGGGACAGATTACATGATTGAGTGTGTGTGAAGAATGGTGAATGATTGGAAATGTGTTGAGATAAATAAAATATTGCATAAAAGTCTTGCTAGTTTTAGAAATAGAAATAACAAAATAATATCTGCTGATTTTTAATCTAAGTGCAGAAAAAGGATGCTTATAAAAAATCAGATTTGAAGATAGGATTGCTTTTTTTTTATTATTAATGATATCTAGATTAATTTCTAGAAAATACTAAGAACTTTTTTACATTATGAGTTTATCTAAAACTATAGTGATAACTATGATATGCTTACATATATTGAGGAATCATTTTTATGCAGTTTTCCTCTTTTTACTAGATGGAGCATTATAGATTATAATCATTTTTGAAATTTTATGACTATTTTTTACATTAATCTTGATTCATGAGTTGCTTTTTTGTTGCAGCTTTTCACTGAAGCCAATTTCCCGTTGGTGATGTGGGTTTGAATCCCATCCAAAGCTTATTCATTATTTTCTGATCATCGTACTCTGCCAAAGGGAAATTGGTCTTGACAAAAAGTTGCAATAAAAAAGCAAACAATTAATTAAGACAAAGGTAAAAAGTAGTCATAAAAATTTTAAAAATGATAATGACTTGCCATCACAGTAATTATTACAGCAATCATAGCATCAAAATTTAATGTCAATAATTCCATGGAAAAATAGGTATGGTCAGAATAATTCAATTTATGACATCAATGGCATTTTCCACAGAAGAATATCTCAATGGGAGTGAAAAAAAAAACGTCTAGAAACATCCAGACTCTGGAGAAACTAGATGTTATTTCTACTGGAAGATTCTGAAGAATCTAGATGTTAGTAATGAACCTATCTAAATGAGGCCCTCAAAAGGTCACAAAAACCCTTTTTTAAAAATGAAAAAAATATTTTTAGCACAGGTCTAGTGGAGTATTGAAGCCAAATTTGCAAGTCTATTGACAGAATGGTAAGGCCCAGAACTGCTGTATCACACAATTACAAGCACATATACAAAAGGGAAGAAAACCTGCAACTTTTGGTGGCCATGATTGTTCAACTTACATTTACAACATACAAAATGGTTTTGAATGAATGCCAGAGCAATGCTAATTGATTATAAAGATGACTTATATCTCAGTCATTATATATGTACTGTATATAAATAATAGCATCTCCCTCTCTCTCTCTCTCTCTCTCTCTCTATCTATCTATCTATATATATATATATATATATATATATATATTTAGAGAGAGAGAGAGAAATAATTGTGTGTGTGTGTGTGTGTGTGTGTATGTGTGCAAAGTGTTTGAAAAACCTCCAAATTTATAGGACCCGAGCATTAGTGCAATGCATTGATAGAAATCTGCTTATGGTTCTTGGGGCAATGGTAAGACAGAGTCTTGACATCTCTCAATGGAAGGATAGAAGATTGGAAAATGAGAGTTTTACAAACAATTTGAAATCTAATCTACAGCATTAGAGAGGAAGTGAAATCAATTTTCATTTGTACAGTTTATATGCAAATAGAATTCTTCAATTTTGATTTATCTGCAATGTATTTTCTCTTGAAAGTTTACACTCATAAATACAGAGACACCGGAAATGAAACAGGCGCCTTTATTTCCAAACAAGAGCTTTTATTCAATAATCAGATCAATTTCAGAATATCTTTTAATGCGAAATGAAATTTGGTTGACATGCCATTTACATATTTTAAAGATTTTAATCTTTCAAGTATCAAATTTATCAAATCTGGTATCTTCTGTGTGATTGCATTACAAATATATAACAAGCTTGGTTGCGTTAGGATCAAATGCTCCTGCTTCATTAAAATCTAAAAGCTAAACAAATCAGAATTCATATCTTCATACAATATCATTCTAAAACTACATGTCCCATTTCAACTCTTTTATTATTATTAGTTCCTGTAAATGGGATTTGCAAACTATGGCAAAACCAGTTGGCCGGAGCTAGGATATTGGAGTGAATTTGTCATCAGTTTTTGCATAGATAAGTGTGTTACTCTTATTTGTGCATGATGTCACTGGTTATTGGTCTGGTTATTGCCATCTGTTCTTATATTAAAAAATAAAGTAAAAACTCAATAGTAGACATTCAACAATAAATTTTTTGTACATTTCTGGACATTTTTCTTATTTCATGGTTCCAAATGACCCGAAAATGTGCAATAGGTGGATAACCATGAACATGGGTGTCTGCTGGAGTGGGTCTGAGGGCAAATGGGATTGGAAAGTTGCAACCTTAAAGTTGATGAAGGATAATGATACTGTACAATTGTTTATGTAACCCCAATTTAATGTATCTATAGAAAAAATAGTATTATTCTTTGCTGGTATCAGAGTTGCCCCTAAGATATATTCTGGATATATCCTTTTGCCTGCCCAAAATATATCTTTTTACACTCCCCTTGAAAAGTTTCTGCTGACACCAGTGACCATGAAGCTTGCTTAATACTTTTTAGGACATACAATTCTCCATTTTTTACAAATATTGTATAAAGTTCCATGTACAAAAACTTTCAACGAATATAAGAAGTTTTTTGTGTATAGAGACTATGTATTTTTCTGAGTTGATTTTCTCCATGCTTCCAAAAGCTTGGAACAACTAATTGCTGCCTACATAATAATTGAAATTTGTTGCATTTGATTGCAGGCTGCAGACAATTAAAAAATTTCTCATCTCTTATTCGAGAATTAAACAAATAAGTACTCCACTGGAAAGATGACAGTTTACTAAATCATCTCAATTCTTCACTATTTTCTCTGCTAAATGTTGACTTTTTCACAGAGTAACTTTCTTCTGGCTGATCTATTGTAGTAAGCTGAGTGATGAGGATAACTGAGCAGGTTTGGTCTCATCTGGTAGCTTCAATTGAGATTTTTTTTTCTATTTCCTATCTCATTGCATGATGACACCTTTTTGATACCTCAGTTTGACCTAAACCTGAATGAAATGCGATGGTTCATTCTTTTCATTAGTGAATTGTACAATCATATGATTCACAGTTGAAACTGAAATTCTTCTGGCTAATTGTAGTAATAAAGTTTGACAAAATTTTATGAATGGCAAAATAGCTACTAGTTTGCTTAGTCAGTCATAACTCATTAGTAAAGGTTTGACAAAAGAAAGATAGAAAAAGCCTCCTCAGTCTAATTGTTAATCTACCACTATCATCGAAAGCAAGAAAAGATTTCCAAATTTTTTCTCTAGTCATAAATATATTCATTTTTTCTGAATATGAAAATATTGCTGAGTTTAACCAATTTTTTTTTCTATCAATAGATATAGTAAAAGTAAAAAACTCAACTATTACTTTTGCAATTTCTTAAAACTTTACTGAATGAAAAGTTTAGTTCATTTTTTATACTTTCAAGAAAAATCAATTCCTGAAGTGAAAGAACAAGGCTCAATGGAAGTGAAGTGGATATTTTAGCAAATAAATTGCCAGATATGTGCATACGTATGTGTGCATGAGTGAGGGTGTTTGAAAGAGCCATCCATCAAAATGTGTGAATTTGAGAGTGATCAGCAAAAAAGAGGAATTAAGGGAGCAGGTATATATGTGTATATATATATATATATATATATATATATATATATATATATATATATATATATATATATATATATATATATATATATATGTGTGTGTGTGTGTGTGTGTGTTTGTATAAATCAAGGTGAAAGAAAGATTGATAGAATATTTATTGTTGAATATAAGTGAGGATAAAAAAGAGATTTTACAATACAAATAAAAGAATGAAATGGCCGCCACTCCGAGATATGCATTCTTAAATATCAGAATGATCATAAATGTTGCAGACAAAAGTAAATATTATGAAAGCATCCATCGATAAATTGATGTTTGGCCAAGAGACAGTGCATATGTTTTATATGAAAAAAACGTATTTTGGTGTTTAGTCACATCATCTTCGGAGATATATGAGTCAAGATGATTTTACTCATTTATAATAAAGTTTCAACGAGCAAATAGTTAAAAAAGATAAATACAAAAAGGCAACAATAATGATGAAAGTGAAGTTGAAGCAAGAAAATAGAAAATGAAATTTAGAGAACTTGAACTGATAGATTCTTACAGATACTTCTCAAAAAGGCAAGATTCTTTCCATATTTTCGATTTTTCTGTGTGAAGTTTTGAGTTGACAGAACCGGATTATAATTGATACCAATTGAAGCCCCTCAGTTTCCATCACCATCTTCATAGGGGTTAAAATGAAGATGACTGCAATGGTGACTCCAGCAGTGCTGATGGTTGTGCTGGTATTGTGGATGTGATAGTGGTGATTGCAGGCGTATAAATGAGAATTCTTACTAGGTTCTTACAGTTGAAAGATTCTGCAGTGTCAGTTTCACAAAGGCGAAATTGAAGAGTATTTTATGGCTGAATTTAATCTACAAGAACAATATTCAGTAAAGGGGGGGTAAATAGATGTCTTAGATTCACATCCACCTACTGTAATCTGAACTCAAAACCAAGTGATTGCCTCAGGGCTGTCATACTAATTGAGCTGAATTGACGGATAAATAGATACATTTACTGAGTGTTGCAAGGTCAAATCTCACTACAACTTCTATTCTGACTGAAGATGATTATTGCAACTTTTGTATTGCTCATATTACAAATAGAAAATTGAAAATATATACATATTTTTTTTGTACAAATGTTTTTATTAGAATAAAAAAAGCCTTTGTATATCTGCATTATAAATATCTAAGACATCAATAAGACACCCTGTGAGCAATCATGTCAGGAGTTTACATCATGGTAGGGTTATGTAGGTATTATATATAAGTTTGCACACCAAATTTGGTGAGGATTGTTCTTGTTGTTGTTACAAAGTTTACACCAGACTTTGGACTAAAGTTTAACAAAAAAATATCCCCCTCTAAATCCTTTGTTTTGTTGCATAAAATAGTTGTATGTATGTGTGTGTGTGTGTTTGTGTTGAATGATTATGTATGTATAAGAATGAGAATAAGTTGCTGGTGTACATATCTATTGAAAACATGTGAAGGAGAAAGAGAGGATGAGTGTGTTTATGAGAGAAAGAAAGAAAGTGCCAGTGAGGCTTATGAAGCGATTGAAAGGAATTATCACAAAAGCACAAAGAATAACAAATCTTTACTTTCTATAACCCAGAGAATAAAAATGACCTTGGTAAAGAAACACAACAAAAAAAATCACCTTTAAAAAAAGCTCAGAATTCAGAGCAAACAAGACTACAAGGGAGCAACAATTCACAAGAATATAATATCGATTATCCAAACGTAGTGGCACAGAGCATGAGAAACTCCAATTCAGTAAATTGCCAGACAAACATGGAACAGAGATGTACACAGTTCACGGACAAAAGCACATGTTCGTGTTTCTATGTGAACAGCTCATGACTTCATTAAAGTATTTAAATTCTACATCTCCTGACAGTTCTACTTTTGTCCAAGCTTTGGTAGCCCATTCAGAAGCACTAATTAACTTTCTGTAAAAGACAGCAAACATACACAACGGATTTTTATTAGATTTTCAAACAAGGATCCCAAAACATGGATCTTCACTTTACCAAACTGGTGAGCTTATATTGTTATAACAGACAAGACAACTTTAAACAGACGGATCCAAGTGTTTACAAACTTCAGTTATTCGATTCAAGCATTGACCATTTAATCTTGATATATACTCTTGGATATTATGAGCTATCTTATATAAATGGACCATGATAGTGAAAACAGAGTTAAAAGACTTGACTAAAACAGATGCCTGCTTGTAGTCTTCAATTTGAGCAAATGGATTTTTTATTGTCAGAGAACATGCATTATGTAGAATAATCAATTAGTATAAGAATATCAGGTTTATGAAAATCTAATTGAACGAAGTATTCATCTTTTCTGGAATTCACTTTATAGATTATTTCATTGTTTGTCTTCTGACAAGATGTAATTCTTTTATTTTTGCACTGTGATCTGTTTATTTTTGTGAAGATTATCAAACCTTTCTCTTGGGTGAGGATCTAGTGTTGAGAACTATGTTGGCACATCGTATTGTACAATGTAAAATACCATGTATTGAATGCATTAAACAAAAAAGAGAAGGTCTAGATGTTTAGATTTACAGCCCTCTTGCTCCGTTGGTGTAGCCTGTATGTATATAACATATATACATAGCCAGCCAGTCCAACTTGACAAATAAAAAGAAAAACTATATCGACAGTTTTGATTGATGGTTTCTGATGAACATATTCTTTTGTTTTTATGGAAGTGTTCAATTTAAACACAGTTCAGGATTTTTTGATAAACTTGAAATAATCAAATAAAATCCGTTCAATAGTAAAATGAAAAACACAAATACCCAATAACCCAATACTTTTAAAGTGTCGATTTCATACAAAACCCTGATAACTTTTTTCTAGCTTGTAACAAGAGTTCTTTCTATTTTCAATAAGTCCAGTTCTTGAGAAATTTGCACTGTTTATACACAAGATCCAATAACAGAAAAATCAACCTTTTTCCCCCTAAAAAACTTTTCAGTTGAGAGTCATTCAGCAGATGTTAGTTTTTGAAAGTTTTTATTGTGGTTATAAACATTGTTTGGGAAATTGCAGCGGTCTTTGCCTGAATGAACTGGTCTTGTGAATTTTTGATGGCCAAATATCAACTCATCAAATATTAATGGACAGAGATCATTGGACTATGAAGTAGATAAAACATTTATAAATGTGTGTCTCTCTTAAGCAATATCAGACTCATTCTATTCTTCCATAAGCAAAAATAGGTGGATTACATTCTTTCATAAGACATGAGGATAGAGACAATTATATCTAAGATTTACAATAATCAAGGTTGGAAAAAAGGTTGGAAAAAAATCTCAGTTATACAAGTCAAAGGAAGAAGGTCAGGAATGAAATGATTTTTAAACTGATAACCATTCAAAAGAGCTATTGTAGCAAAAAAAAAAAAAACTTTAAGAATGTTATACCCCAAAATTTTGTCTTCTGGTCCATATTCTTTTTCATTAAAATGTGAAGCTGAAATCTAAAAATGTGCAGATAGACATTTACATGAAATTCAAGCTTATATTTTCTACATTTCATAATTTAAGACAGAATAAGTCATTCAGATGTATAAATAAAGGGAATTACACTCTAATTTCACTGGTCAACAACAAATTCTTATCAAGCCTGTGTTGTGATTTACTTTATATAGTTTTAGATGCTGATCCTGAAAATATATTCTGTTTTCTTGTATTATGACAAGTTTTCATGAGATGGAAACAGTATTTTAGTATATAACCCCAATAAAGCATTCTAATGTTCTAAAGCTCAACCTTTTAAGGTTGTCTTTCTATATAGCATTTTATTTGTATCTCTTACGTATAGAAATTTTGATTCTCTGTATTGAAATGATACAAGTCTTGTCTTTATTCAACCTTTGCCTATATTGCCTTATATACAGTAGAACTGAAAACTGAACTTGTTGGTAGCAAAACAAATGAGAAGTGTTAGAGTGGGACGGACTCAAAATTTGCAATCTGTGCCAAAAATTTGTCTAAAAAAAGTTGTTCTATAATCTTGACTTCAATTTTGTTGACCAGTGTTATTTGATACACTGGTTGCACTTATTAAATTTTATTATTCTTCAGTATCAAATTTGGCTGACGCAAATTGCAAATACTGCAAGCAAAATGGAGATAGAAAATTCTGATTTAAACTTTTCTGAAAGAAAAAAGGAAACTATTGTTTAAAACAATCATAAAAATAGAAAAGTTACTGTTAATTATCAATAAAAACACTGTGAACATTTTTTTGTTTGCAGAGAGTAATTCAAAGCGTAAGATATCACCTAAATAATTGATTGGTTGGAGAAGATTTAAGGGAATTCATTATTTTTAATTGGTACAGGTAATTGATACTTTTTCATTCAATGTGAAGTGCAAAAAAAAATTCAAGAGTAAATCTGTATCCTAAAATGGAAATGCAGTCTTGTTTCATTTATAAACTCATTTCAAAAGCTCGAATGGCATTTCATGATACCATTCTGACACTTTTTATAGAATATAAAACATAAAAGGAAGACCTTTCTCATTATAATAAACATTCAGATTTTTCAATAGTATAAATAAGAAACCCTCAACCAAAACTATCAACATAGGTTTCTATCAGTTTTTAATATGGTTCAGCAGGCTTTATATGTATCATGTATACAGAAACATTCACTCTTTATTATGTCTAAAAAAAAAAAAATCTTTGAAAAATCCTCCCCATAATAAGTTTTTAGTGGGGGATTCAATTTGCAATGTAAGTTTATGCTATTTGGTCCCTTGGTTTGTGTTTGCTTTTTTTTGTTGTTGAAAATTCAAAGTTCCAGTGATCACTGCCCCAACAAAATATGAGTGAAGTAACTTTATCGGCTAACCCTTTTTCAAAGTTTTCAAAAGATGTTGGTCATGTGAGAGTTTCTATTGAGTGACTAACCATACCTGTTTCTCAACTGTTTCTCTCTGCCTTAAATCACTTGGCTTCTATAAATCCTTTTGATATGCATAAAAATGGATGCTGCTTCTGTAAGATTTCATAACAAGCTTTTGACATTAAATTCATTTTTGGGTCAGGCTTTTAATATAGTCTCTGCAATATCAAAAAGTTTCAGGGTATCATCGAAAATTTGATAAGCATCATTTGGGATATCCTGTCATGCGGAAAATGACATGAATCTATGATATGCTTCAGTTGTTCATATAGTTTTAGAGATAACTATAGAAGATGTTTGGTTGAACTGACCCCATAAACTTATCAATTGTCAATAGTCAGCTTTCACGGAGCAAACATGAAATAGAAAACAAAAATGAATGTTCAAATAACCCTTTCATGTTCATTGATGCTTATATCCTGACATATCATAAATACAAAAGAAATATTAGCATTTACCGAAGTTCTTCATTAGAAAACAAGCATGTGCCCCCCAAAATGATGGAGTTATTTATGTATGAGTTGCCTCCAAAGAGCATAGAGGTATTTTATAAGGTAATTTATTTTTCTATTATTCAAGTATCCTTATTTCAAGTTTTTTTTCCAGTCTCAGCTGATGTTTCAAAGGGTCATTGGACTCAAGATCTTAAGTCTTGAGGATAACATTAAATAAACATTAAACAATCCTTTCAGTCACTTACACATTCTTTTTATTCTATCTTTCACCAAAACCCACAACAAATCGATTTAGATATTGAGTTTATGTTATTCATGTTTTCTGACATTTATCTTTATTTATGTATCCATGTATCTATGTATCTGGACTTTGCCCAGTCCTAACCATTGCTAGTTGAAACTTGAAACTTTGCACACTCATTCCCCTCAATGAGTAGGGAAATTTTTTTCTTTTTTAAAAATTCCCCTTCAAAATGAGGTTTTCGTGAGGATTCAATTTCCAATGTGAGTTTATGCTAAAATTGGTCCCTTAGTTTGTGCCTATCTTTGCTTTTTGGGAAATTTGGATATTTTCGCCCCCCCCCCAAAGCAAGAGAAGTAACTAATTCATTGATCACCATTTTTTCATTGATCACAATATGTATGTATCTATCTACATATCTAAGCCTTCAGAGTAGAAACTTTGAATTTAAATTTACAATATAAGTTTATACAAAATTTACGTGATAAAAATGAGAATACATGGGTGGCGGTGATTCATAATTTCCCTTTGGAATGCAAGTTTTCATTTAGTTTCAAGTGATCAGAGTCTCTGTGATGTATTCTTTGTTATTATGACAACAGACAATCACATTTTACAACCGTTTATAGATATCATGCAGAAATGATAATCATTTGAAACTAAAAGAAACTCTGCTAATCTCTTTCACGTAGATCAATCTGTTATAACTTTTAGGTTATAACTTGGACATGATAGACAATTAGATAAACATACTAATTTGCATATATGACTTTTATATAGATGGATAATCATACTTATATTCAAAGGTATGTTCTGAGTATTATGCAGCATCAATTGTTTCTAGACAGGTTTGGTATAGCACTGATGTAAGAAAATTTTTTTCCCCTGTGCAGGTCTGGTAATCTTCCATTTTAGTGGTAGCGTTATCTAATACAATTTAGACTTTTGCAATTTTGAGTGTTTATTTAGAATGCCAGGTTACAGATAAAATCAGAGGTTGAACTAAGAAGTTTCTTCTTCAGTCAAACATAGAACCTATTTCCTCTGACCCTGTCTGACTGAATGGAAAGGCAAAAATGTTTTGACGCTCCCTCTCTTTGACTGACCACTCTGGCTGATTGGTCACTTTATGTACAGTTTCATGGTCAAAACCATGTAACCTTTATGTAATCTCATGTCATGGGACTAAATTACATGCTTTTCCTAAATCTTAAACCTGGATATGTGTTTGATCTTTTACCTTAATATCAGGAAAAATTCTGCTGAGTATTCATTTTCCATTACTTGGAATTAAAGCACAATGTTTTATCTTTTATTTTTTCGAAACTTTCAGATTACCTATTTTCAATATTATCATTTTAGTCCTTACTTTACTATATCTCATTATTGTTGCTTTTTATCACAGAACTCTGGGTCAATAAATCTCTTGACTACTCTAGCGAGACGGTGTAATATCAGAAATAACGTGTAACTTCCAAGGAGACTTGATATCATTGTAAGTTGAAGAGTAAAGCTTCTAATCAAATAAGATATTTTTTATCGTTATTTCAGTGGAAAAGAATAACATTTTTAGAAGCAAATTGTAGCCTTGAATTCTTCCAAATTAAAACGATGAAATACAAAAACACATAAAGATATAATGTTTTAATTTCTAGTATTTTCAGTTACATTTCTGATTGGCAGTGACCGAAACTACAGGGAAAAATCAATATATTTATGTATTGAATCATGGTGTAAATAATAGTTGTAATTATGGAGGCGTAGAACATGCATGGCTAGCAAAATGTGAAGATAAATTATATCTTTGCAGTTGAATTCACTCAAGTTATTAGCCACAATAATTTTCCAGTGATTAATTTTTCTCTCTGATGAAACATTTTAGACATTGAAAAAAAAATAGCCAACTATCAGTGTTCATTTAATGGGAAGAAAATATGATCAGCATTCGGGCACTCATAAGAAGATGATTTAATGCTAAGCAGTCTTATGAAATAGGTGCAAGTAGGCCAAAAAAATGATCCTATTTACCTGAGCCCCCACAAGAATAGGATGTGACAAAAGGTTGGTTCAATGTGGAGATACCGCACACGTGAACAAGTGGATAGAACTTTCTGAAAAATTTGCTTTAGTCCATGCAACTATAGTTGTAAGGACATGAGCGAGTCCTGGTTTTGAATTATCAGGAAGATTCCTGAGCCCTTTGGACTTGACTGCACAAAGCAGTACCAGACCTCATGAGGCAAAGCCCCAACTGGCCAAATAAAATCATAGGCATGATAAAAACATGATATGGTCAGATGAGTAAAGAAATCTCTTTAGAAAATTCTTTTAGTTTGAGTCAGGAAATGGTCGTTTACTCTCTCTTGTTTGAATGTCCACGGCCCTTAATTATGTTTCAAAGAAGAAATTGCATTTTCCAGAATTAAAAGATTGTATTTGACATAAAACATGTGCAATTGCATGCAACTAAGTACAGTTATCCCTTGCCAATTGTGGCTTCTCCATTTGTGGTTTTTCCATTTGAGGCTTTGATAATTTGTGGTTCAGTCTTGAATAGTTCAATGAGAATATTTTGATGAGCTTTGCTGCAAATCATAAAAAACTGCATCATAGATAAATACGTTGTATAGTTCAAATAAAACGTAAAAAGTTTAGGAAATCATAAATGTACATATCTACAATATGACAACTACCACAGACTTTTCACAAGATTGACATGTGTCAATAAAAACACCCAGATATTGTAATCTATTAATTTTATTATAATAATCTTTGTGCTATTAATAAGAAGAAAGATTATTGAAAATTATCAAATGAAAATTATTCATGTAGACAATATAAACCCAGAGGAAATCATGGCTGAAAACTTGATCTTTTTTACACTAGCAAACTGGTCAGTCAAACAGAATCTCAGGCATTAAAATATTTTTTCTCAATTCACCATACTTTAGTTCTGTAAGATTCATCGTTTTCATTAATTAACTTCACATTTTTTAATCGTATACTTTACAATATTCAATCATTTATTTGTATATTTACAATTTTGGAAAGTGCTTGTTTATCACAAGGTTTACAGTACAAGGTTAATGGTTTTTGATGCTCAAATGGGGTAGGGGGAATTTTCAGCAAAAATTATAGATTTAATGCAATCCCTGCCACTTGGCACCCCGACCCCCACAAATGGCAAAAGACAACTAGATTAGTTTAATAAAAATGAAATGATAAGACCAATGGCAGAGAAAATGATTAAATTAAAATAGCAGAATTCTTTATACTGAATCATATAATTCTGGTTCTACATTATCTCCTTCAAAAATATTTGATCTGGTACCACGAAAAGTGAAAAATCTTCCACCAAATATCATATGATTATTATCAAAATTCATGTTGAAGATAAAATTAGACATCATATTTATAATGCTTTTTACATCCAGAATCAGAAATTCAACGTGACAAAGAAAATAGTTCCAAAAAATCATAAGTGCTATTTCCAAGAATCTGAAGAAATAATCTCTTCTTTCTTGGTTTCTGACAATGAAAGTTGATGTATATATTGTTTAAAAATCACTATAGGCTGCAGATAGGAACCACAGTTCTTAATGCACCTATACATTTATACCTCTTCCATATCTTAGCAAAAAAAATAAAATCAATAAAGAAATGCACAACTTAATCTGCTTATCTTAATTTTTGTATACTCAAAGTAATATATTTTCACGCATATAAAAGTTTTATGTGTACTTGGTCAGCCAACCACAGCAATAAAATGAAAGTATCCATTACAGCCATTTTACATTGATATATTCAAACCACTTTCCTTTTCTTCCCTTGCTCCTATCACAACCTTTCATCCACTATATCCTCCACTCTTCTTCTAGAAGAAAACCAGAATATACAGAAGAGCAGAAATAAAACTTTCTGAGATGTGGAAACAGGTCCAAATCTATCGAATGTTTCAGAAATTCAAATAATAACAATATCTTAATGTTAGTGCCTGTATATGTAGGAGCCTAACTATGGATAAATTAAGAGATTGGCTCTCTAGCGTTTTGGAAGGCCACCAGTTTAGGAAAAAGACAATTTTAATTCTGAACCAGGGAGTGGAGCCTCTCTTAAGTGGTTTGATACTCAATTTGATGTTATTCTGGCAGGTCCGACAGCCAAGCTGATGCCAGATGTATTGTTCTCTGTTTCCTTTTGGACTACATCAGTAATGTGGAGAAGGGGAATCTGACAACCAGGCATCCCAGGGGCTCTATAAACTTCGGCCAAGCATGCACCCTGGAGGGGCAGTCCAGCGTCATTCCATTGTTTGTAGAGACAGAGCGGAAACTATTCATGTAGGGGTTCATTAAATGTAGTCACGATAACTTTATAACATTTAACTGATTTATACACACAATTCATTTTAGCATTAGTTAATTGCTGTATACAATACTTAAACATTTCTGTATCAAATTACTATGGAACAATCATAGCCATCAAAGGTGGCAAAGCGATCTCTTTTTATATGTGCCTATGTTTGTGTGTCTGTGTTCCAGTGTCTACAGACTTGAAAATTTGCATCCATACTACTACCATTAAAAAATGAATTTATGGATTTTTGGAAAAAATGCTTTTTAGACTTTTTGTGAGATCTTATTTTAATTGATTTATTTATAACATCTAGATTCCCTAGAATCTAGATGTAACTAGATGTTTTTTTCTCTTATTTTAGATGTTTTCCAGTGGAAAACACCATTGATGTCATAGGTAGAATTTATTCTGACCATACTAATTCTTCAATGGAATTTTTTATAGGACTTCAAATTTTGATGCTACAGTCATTCAATTATTAACTACGATGACAAGTCTTATCAATCAGTGAATGATAATTTCTATAATTACTAAATACTATTTGAAATGTTTCTTTGTAGACAATATTAGAAATTAAGTGGTTGTTGATTATTTCTATAATTAATCTTAAAGACTTACTTAGATACTAGAAAACTATGTACATCATTCATTGATTAGTCCTTTTGCAAAGTCCTCTCAGTGTTGAAGCTCAACCTTTATCTGTCAGTATTTCACACCAGGGGTATTTTTTCTTGTGGTTTTATTTACTGTTTTGTTTCTTTTCATTTTCCAGAGGGATTTTCAAAAAACTCACAAATGCTGAATATTGCACTTTAATGACTCTTTACCAAGGAGAGTGCTATGCTACACAGTCGATCACAAAGACAGATAAACTAGGATTATTAATATCAGGCATGTAAGTATTAGTTACATCAATCAAAATTTCTGGTTTGTTAGAATTTACCTGCTAAATTGATATTTGAAAATTTAGGGAGAAAAAGTAAAAATTTGGTAATGTTTATCGTTTTGATTATTTCTGCTAAGTTATGTTCAACCAATTTCATCACATAAATTGGAACTTGTTGTTAACTTTAGGGGTTCAGATACATTTTTTTTATTAACTAGATAAATATCTAGTTATATGGATGAAATATTTTTATGATATATAAGTATTTGTATATGGTGATATTATTGCAATACTTATACTCTTTTATCATTTTACTCCTGGATTTTTTGAGGGTATTAGATGGAATGATAGGAACATTTTAGAAAGCCGACTTTAGAGTTGTAATTAGCAAACTCATCTTTTTAGCCCTTCAATTGGTCAAATGACATTTCCGTCAACATAGGCTTACTGTTAGATTGACATTACTGTCATTTCCCTCAGAACTACTTCATACCTAGATATACTGACTATCTGATGCAATACGTGGATAGCCAAAACAATGTTGCAGTGTCCAATATTAGATGGATATTTTGCCGACCAGTCTTTCAAAATGGCAGTGCCCAGTCAGAGAAAATCTCTCTCATCTTGCATTCTGCCAGCCTAAGTTTTGCATGTGATCTCTGAGGATCCACGTTGTAAGTTATGATGTCCCTCAGTTGTCGGCCATTCTTGCAGCATGACCAGCCCATTTCCATTTGAGTTTTCTAATGGATTCTTTCATGTCTCATACTCCTATCTTATTGCTGATATATTGTGCTGTCTTGTGATCTCTCAATGTGAAGTTAAGCATGATTATTTGATGTGCATGTTGTATGCTTAATCTGTTTCAGCAAAACAAAGGTCAGGTGCAACAATCACGTTAGAAATAAAAACACAGCAAAGAAAATTACGATAAAGTAAAGAAGAATGTTCCCAATGTTGTTATTGCTTATAATGCTGGAATGGGTGGTGTGGATAAATAAGATCAGATCACCGATCAGTATTCTTGTAAGCTTAGAATTAGAAAAATGTTGGATAGAACTCTTGCTAATGCCTACATGCTATACAAAATATAAGACAAATTCATCATTCATACAGATGCTGAAGTCTCTATTATAACCACAGATATGGTTATTAAACACTTAATCCAAAAAATATGTTATTTGATTTTGAGAGAAATTGTCTCATTACTGAAATTTTCTATCTTATTTGTAAAAGAAATTGAATGGTACTGTATAGCCATAAGAAAATTAACCAATCATCATCATCAGTAGCAGCAGCAACAGTAGCCTTTTAGCAATTATCGGTTGACACAGAACTTCTCCAGGATTTGCCAGACCTTTCTATCATGGATGTCTGAACTTGCCTATTTTTTCACACCATCTTATATTCTTCTGGGCCCAGTTTTGTTAATGATCTCTGGGGATCCATGTAGTGAGTCATGATGTCCAGCAATTGTCTGACATTCTGGCAACATGACCAAACCATTGCCATTTTAGTTTTCTAGTGGATTCTATGATATCCCTTATACCTGCTTATTCACTGATATACTGTGCTGTCTTATGATTTCTCCATGTGAGGTTGAGTATAATTCTCTCATTTTCACATTGCATGGTTCTCAGTTTGAGGGTCAATCTGAAGGTTAGGTTCTATGCTTCAGCTCCATAGGATGCAATGGTTGCATACCCTTATTTTTGAAACTAATAGGATTTTCTTGTTCAACTTGTAAAAGGATTAATTTATTGTTTGATCCTCACTGAATTCTCCACTGCTTTGGTCTTGTGCCAGACTAAATTAAACTTAATAGATATCAATAACCAGGACATCTCAACTGAGCTGAATAGGCAATACCTTAAATCTAGTTATTTTAAATCAATGTTTATGAAAAAAAGCTAGAACATAAGCCTTGGTTGTGCTACCGTCAGAGCTTTTGATCTGTCACTTATACAGCATATTAGGACATATTACAAAAGTTTCCTTGTCCTATGTAAAGGCATAAATCCCCGTGTGGTGTGGGATCACATGCAGAAACAAGTAATTGGTAAACATAGATACTGAAGCAGAACTACTGCACTGTCACTTTACATCACAATTGCAGTACAGTTATTGTATTAACTGTGAGACAAACATATACTTCTATAAATCCATCTATTTAACATACATTGAGTTAATCCTGAAACAACATAAGAAGGTCAATATCTCGGAAAATACACACATTTTTTGTTTAATTTAAATGAAACCTTATCTAATATTGTTTATTATTGATTTACTAATTGCCAATAATCCGTCCTGAGTTTTTACACTTTCATGAAAAACTGGCGGTCAAAAGTTGCCACTGCTCAATGAATTTTGCTTTCTGATTCATCCGCTATTTCGGGGTTGAAACGATTTGTAAAAACCTCCCTTTTGATCAATGCCTGCATGTTTTCCGTTGGTCAGCATTGCAGAACATTTGTTGGATTATTTTCTTCTGGGATCACAACAATTTATTTGGATTCCAAGTTTTGCATGATGGTAGCTGAATTCGTCCGCCCAGAATGGACAACAGTCCACTATTCCATTTTGCTGAAGCCACACTGGCATCATATGAAAAATGGTGATTTGCCAATATCATTTATGGCACAACATAAACCAACTTTATATGGCCGTTTCTCAGCCGTATTGTATTTTGCAGAATTTAGAGCACCTTCAGGATTTACAGAATAGAAAACAAAAAACCTCAGTAAACTTGATGCCATCATTTTTGTATAAATGACAAGGTGAAACAGTTGCATAAATAACTATTCAATTGGACTTTTTGTTGAGTTTATGCTAAAAACACACGCTTTTAATTATTACTATAGCATTGTAACACTATAATCATTTTATTAATTATAGTCTAATAGTTTTGTACAAGCTGAAAGTAAACATATTAATGAGTATTTCAGATTTTACTAGTACTAGACTTACTACCAAGTACTTGAGGACAGTCTGCAATCCCATTTTCTTTGGATATTGAATAAATATAAGCTAAGACTAATACGCTTTATGATCTACCATTGAGCAGGTTGGTAAAAAATAACAGCAAGTAATTAGGTATACAGTGAGGTTGGGTTTTGGGAACTAGCTTTATGGTAATATCACAATTAGAGGACATCGAACATTTTTCATTCACACATATCAAATGATCTGAATAAAACTAATTTTTCCCAACTTGGTGCTTCATGACTTCCTAATTGAAGTAATAATTTTTTTGTTATTACCATTAATTTGTTTATTACTGGATGATACTATACATTTTAGGTCTAAAAACTGCATACAGTATGTAGGTGTTCAAAAAATATTTTGCTTTAATTGTATACATGTTTGTTTTTTCTATCTATATCATAGAATTATAGTAGAATTTTCCTATTGCAGCATTACCATTCCTGTAATTAGTTTCTGTCTTATTGTACATGCAAGAATTTTTCTTTACAGGCTGAGTGTCTACAGTAGCAGAAACTTCTTACATCATATTTTCCAGGGACAGTTTATTGATACTCCAGAGTTTGAGTCTAGTGTTTCTGGTGAAGAGAAATACCAGGTATGAACAACACATCTCTCTCTATTGGTATTAAAAGGATTATTGGGTACTGACCAAAAAGCTTTATTGAAATCGTGTCCATAAGTTTATCAAGAAAATGATACATTTCAGTGTTTATAGCTTTATAAATGGTTGAATTTTGTTTATTTTCAGCTCTTCTATAAAAAGTTGATTTTCGATTTTTAAATTCTTGCACAACATATATATATATACATGTAAGTTTTGATATTGTTGATTATATTAGAAATCTTTTCTTTCTTGAGGGTGCTTCAAAAATATCTTAAATAATAACAAATCCTGCAGCTTCAATTAAAATCAAATAAACATATTTCAATAATAAGTGCAGTGGTAACATTGGCTATTTTACCACTTGAATTTAGTGAATAAAGTGGTTTGCTCATCCGGTGGGTGATTGCTTAGAGAAGAAAAGACAATTTAACCTAATATAAGAAATGTTTTTCTTATATTTTGTTAATTTACTTCAGATTAAAATGGTGTCTTGGCTCATTTCAGTTGTAAGTAATCATTTTAAGTCACAGTCTGCTAATCATAAGTAACTCAATTTAAAAATAAAAGTCAATTCATAAGTGTCTCTACAAGTCGTTCTGTAGATGTTAAGTGTTTACATTAGTAGCATTTGACATTTTGTAGTAAGAGCACATAAGGATAAAAGTAAAATTTGAAAAAAATCGCATTTATTAGATTTGCAAAGTTATTTTAGTGTCCATAGATTGAATTAGAATTATACAAATAAGATTTTTAGACTCACACTTTTTACAGAAATCCATTAATATTTTTGTGGGATACTTGGTACCTGAATGTCTTCATAATTATGATTATGATCTGGAGAAAATTTACCTCAAAAATAGTATTCATGATTTATTGGATCTGTCTGTAAAATTTACTCGAAAAATTAATTATGAGATTGAATTTTCATGGTTTATCAATGAATGTTATTTTTATTTTTTCCAAAGTCTCTATAAAACATACACATTGGAACCTAATTATACAGGAAATATCTAAACATATAAGTGGGATATCTAACTTTTTTCTGTTGTTTCCAAAACAGCAGGTTAAAGGCAGCTCATCAAATCATCATTTAACAAAAATGCTGAAAACATAAAATAAAAATAAATTTTTTTTCAAGTCGTTGCAAAGTGTTTTCAAAACTTGACAACAGCTTAAAACAGAATCCTTCTAATTTGGTTTGTTAAGAGTTTAATTCAATTGGATATCTTTTAAGAAAGATACAAAATTCAAAGGTTATGTTCATATGGACATGTATGAAAAATCTTGTTATTTCTTTCTATGTTTTTTAATTGCAGGTCTCCATTGTTGCTGATACCACATGTCGTTATATTTTCTGGTCAAGGCATAGTCTTGAGTATTTAATGATAAAAGAGCCTTACTTGGCAACCGTGTTGAGTCTCATTTTCGGCCGTGACATAACTAATAAATTGTACGCCCTCAATGAGAAAGTAAGTATTTTTTCATGATATTTGTTTGAAACTGGCAATGCTTAGTTTGAGTTTAAGTTCCAAAGAACAAACCTACAGACAGATGAAGATATACACACACACAAAACCAATACAAACACTTACTTTTCAATACTTGTTCAATGCTTATGATCAAAAGTTGAATTTGTTTAACTTTGGGTGTTAGAAACCATCAACCAAAACTGTCACCATGGGTTTCTTTAGTTCTTAAGCAGGTTAGGCTATCTGGAAAAAAATTTTAATATTTACTCCTTATTATGTTTAGAAAAAAAATCTTTCCTCTTTGCTTTTTCAAAATTCCTCCCCAAAATAGATTTTTTAGTAGAAGGTTCAATTTGCGATGTAAATTTATGCTAAATTGGTCCTTAGTTTGTTGAGTTTGCTCAAGTGGTTAGTACATATGTCTCACATGCAGGATGATCTAGGTTCGATTCCTGGTATGAGCAAAGAGTGTGGAAAACTCTCCATTAAGACAAGTTTTCCTGCACATTCAGCAGCTAAATGAGTACACCCTTAGCCATGCAATTTCACTTGGACTGACATGATCTATCCAATCTATTTTGGAAAAACTGAGAATGATAATTATTCACATACAAACAAACGAGAAAATATGTGGTTTGGAAAACTTAACAGAGAATTATTGATTCTCTCTTGTTTTCAGAATAAGTCCAATCACATTATTACTCTTAGTGATGAGGTTGGCGCAGAAATCACTTAAAGCCTGATAAATTTGTGCAAATTTCCAATAATATATTTTAATCCTCTGAAAGCAAGTTTCTAGTCTTTTGCAAAATAAATACAAAGCAAACAAGAAAATTGTTTTAAAAAAGCAAGTTTTACAACTGCAATTCACAGTAAGGAGGATCCGATATATCTCCCTTTCAAGAGGAAGATTAGATATTGTTCTTTGAGTAAAGGTTGGATTGAAATTGCAATAAATAAATAGTTTTTGCTCTGATTAAAAAAAAAACATCTTTTTTTGTTGTTTTTTTCCACAATCATCAAACAATATTTCTTTTGTTTATCTATTTGAAACTATTAACCAAAACTGTCAACATGGGTTTCTTTCAGTGTTTAAGTTTGTCTGGCTGGCTATGCATACAAGTTGCGCCCATAGAGCTAAGGGCCAGTAAATTCCTACATTAACTCTTTATCATGTCCAGAATAAACTTTTTTTTTTCCAAAATCTGCACCCCCAACTCTTTTTGAGAAGAGCTTAGTTTGCAATGTAAGTTTATGCCTAATTGATCACTTAATTTGTGTCCACGTTTCTATTTGGAAATTCAGACTCTTTCATTGATCGCTGCCCAACAAAAGGCAAGAGATGTAACCTATTCATTCATCACCCCTTTTTCCAATTTTTGTAGTTGATTACCCCAAACATGGCATGTTGCAAAAAGACGTTGGTTGCATGATAGTTTCTATCGAGTGATTAACAAGACCTGTTTCTAATTTTTCTAAACGCAACAGGAAAATTGTTTTATGTTTGCAGAATGAAATATTCAACTTGGAAAAACCATTTCGTTTAATTGGAAAAACCATTTCTGTTTGCATCTGGAGTGGTAGAAAAATATTCCAGTCTGCATTGATGTTTTTATGGAGCATTTTAGTTATTTACAGTTACAGTAAAAAAAAAAAAAACTTTGAGAAAATAAAAGAATCTGTGCTGTACGATTGTAGTTGTTACATTATCGACCAAGTTGAAATATGGCAAAAGAGTAGCATATGAAGGTTAGGAGAGGAGAAAGAGCCAAAAAAATTACATCCAGAGAGCAGAAACAGACAAAAAGAGATAAAAACTGACATTTGCTTGCTCAGTTGAGATTTGCAACAAATAATAAATCAGAAGACTCAAATGAAATGTTGCTGTGTCTTTCTTGTAAAGAAGATAAATTTAGGGAAGAAACTGTTATGATTCTCCATCTATATGTTCATGAAAATATTTCATCAGCTTATATGGGCATCATGCAATTCTAAATTTGTCTCTCTCATTATGCCTTAATGGGACTATATTTAAACCAGACTATATGATCATAATAACTTCATCTTTACTTAGATTGTTTTAATTGCAGTAACTTCTCAGTGTACTTTTCTGGAAAATAACAAGGCTTAATGAACAATGTAACTTTCATTGATTGGCTAAGCAGCTGATAAGAGTATTCATCATCATCAGCAGCCTTTTTAACATAAGTCATAGACCTTTCCCAAGATTTGCCAGACGTCTCGATTGTGGGCGTTGCAGAGCCAGTACTTTCTGAACTTGTCTAGTTTGTCATACCATCTTATTTTTGTTGGTCACAATTCCGCATATGATCTCAGGGGATCCATGTTGAATTAGTCAATTTGCTTCAACCAGATGGATAGCTTTTTTCTCTTCTGACCAAGAAATCTCAATAGATATTTGTTGAAATAAACCTGCATTGGCGCAAGGCTACATTTTCAAACAGAGTAATTTAAAAGTGAGGCCTGATAACCACACTTCTATGGTAGATGCTCCCAGAAATTCCAATGTAGGTATTTAAATAGTTTGAGAAATTTGGAAAAATAAAGACTTTCTGAAAATTGAACTTAGAATTCAGTCCAGGGAAATTAAACTGCTTGTTGTTTGGTATTTACATTACTTTAGACATCTACAAAAGATGATAATTTGTAAATAGCTTTTTGAAAGCTTTTTTAGAAACCATCAAACAAAATTGTCAAAATAGGATTCTATAGGTTATAGTAGACAGTTCAGTTTGCGAAGTAATTTTATGCCAAATTGAACCCTTAGTTTGTGTCCAGCAGCATTTACATTAGTTTTTTGAAAATTCAATCTTTCTGGTGATCATTGCCCAACAAATGTTGTAACTGGAAAAAAACAATTATGTTTAAATTCGGAATAATAGAGATCACCCTTTTTTCCCAATTTTTCGATTGATCACCCCAAAATACAGCATGCTGCCAATAGACATTGGTCACATGACAGTTTCTATTCAGTGACTGATTTTCAAAATGTTTAAAAAGATCAAACTATTCCGTATATTTCAATTTGTTTTAATTTTCATTCAGGTGCTGACTCCTCGCGGCTCCAGGATGGACATTCGTTTGCCAAGCATTTCCTCGTCCATTCACTCTGGTCGAGACATTAGGAAGACCATTGCTGCCATGCACCATTCAGTACAGGAGACAGCAGTGGGCAGTTGTACAAATGGTAACCACACACAAGACAATGAAGATGAGGATGTTGGTAAGTAAATGTGATAAAAATAACTGCTTTCTTGTTAGAAATATTATCTAATGCAACACAAATCTCAAAGATATATATCAATACATATGTGTATAAGTATACATGTATATTTGTATAAAAATTCATATATAAGTATATACACACACATACACACACACACACACACACACACACACATATATATATATATATATATATATATATATATATATATATATATATATATATATATAAAATAGTAGAATGTGGATTCGCTACACAAATTAGCTCATGTTTCTGCCCTTTTCGGGCCTCATCAGATTCACCTGATGAGGCCCTAAGAGGGCAGAAACATGAGCTAATTTGTGTAGCGAATCCACATTCTACTATTTATTTCCTGCTGTACTCTAAAACAACTTAACTTCAAGAGTGAAAAGTTGTATGATTGAGCACTCTATGAAATAATGTACTGCTAGCCTGATATGTACCATATATCCTATGTGTAAATATATGTATATGTATACGTGTGTTTGTGTGTGTATGTGTGTGTGTATATATATATATATATATATCTATATAGATATATAGATATATAGATATATGCTACCTATCAGTTGCAGATCTAATTCCTGCACGAGCCCATTTCTTTTATTGTTCATTCTATTTATGCTGTCTACACCAAGTGACACATTCTCCATGGAATATATTTGGAGGTCATTTGAAATATAGTTTCAAATAGTATCATGTATTCATATATATATGAATGATTGGAATAAGTAACTGTTAGATCCAGGAAATGCCTGTCTTCGGGGGTAAACAGTTATGTAATCTTTTGGTTATGATCATTCTCAAGAATGCTTGATGACTGTCTATGCAAAAAAACGAGTTTCAAGATTGATTTTGTCAGAGTGCATACGGTTAAAAAAAAAGAACAAAACTTTGGAAAAAGATCTTTATATGGTGTTATGATGTCTGAAACATCTCTTCAGGATAATAGATTGATCAATATATTCTCCTAAAGAAATGCTGTATAGAGATCATTTTCTGAAGATCTTTTGTTTTTTAATATGTATATAGTATATATATATATATATATATATATATGTATATATATATATATATATATATATATATATATATATATATTTATGGAAAGTATATGATTAATGCATGATATCAGCTATGATGTATGGGTGCAAAACCTGAGTACTTACAAAAGCGCTTGAGATCAAATTCAGAATAGTGCAAAGAGCAATGGAAAGAGCAATGCAAGGAAAAACTCTTACTGATAGAAAAAGATCAACAAGAATTGGAGAGAGGATCAGGATTATTGTACAAATAACTGAGCAACAAAGATAGTGATGGACAGGGCATTTAGCAAGAGGACGGAACAACAGATGGAGCAAAAAGCTAACCGATTGGTGCCCGTGGGCCACCAAACACAGTAAAAAAAGTCCATGCACTAGATGGAGAGACGAAATTCCAGATTTTGCTGGTAAGACATGGATGAGATTAGCATAATCACTCTCATCATGGAAGGAGTTGAGAAAAGCTTTTGCCCAGGCGTACTTATAACAGCAGCTGCTGCTGATATACACAGAAACGTAATGCAATAAGGCTATTCAATGGAAGCACCTTTTAATACATAATTCTACTGAATTGGAAAGGGGTTAGATTTGCAATGTAAGTTGATGCTGAATTGATTTCTTAGTTTTTGTCTGGCAGCATTTATGTCTGGCAGTATTTATGTTTTTTCCTTTTTTTGAAATTCAAACTTATTTTTAATTGATCTCTTCCCAATAAAAGGTGAAAGAAGTAACTTGTTTATTGATTGACCCTTTTCCTTATTTTTCAATTGATCAACCCCAACACGATATGTTGCTTAAAGACATTGGTCACATGATGGTTTCTATTGAGTGTCAAAAACATACCTGTTTTCACTAAGTCTTTTGTAGGCCTTCAAAACCAAATCATAATTGAAAAAGTGTGCAAAAGATCTATATGATAGTGAGCATTGAAGACAACAATGTTTCCTTACTATTTCCTATCTATGCTTAAAGGAAAGCCATATACTTGGAATAATCTTACATGATTACTCGTATACATCTAAAAGCATACATCTTGAAAATTTAGTTTGTTGCCCAATAGATAATTCATTTGTGATTAAAAAAAAAAAATTATGAATAATTGTTTATTGAAGAAACCACACAAAAGGATTATATCCCTGTAAGGATTTGATATCAAATTCACACCTTTATGTTTTGTTTTTGTTATTTGTTTGTTTTCTGTAATGTATCAAGCTTGTTTTAATGTTGGTTAAAGTAATTTTTATGATGCTTTCACACCAAATACAATCTGTTGAATATTGTTTGAGCATGATTAAAAATATCTATTAAAAATGGAAAAATTGAAATTTTACCGTAAATGAAAGGCATGTTTTGAAAACAGAATACCAAAACTGAGTGGTTGTATGCAATTAAATCCAGTGATCCTTTGTTTTCAGAAATGTTTTAATTCTTATCTTATTACTTTGCAATTTTCCAGCTGTAAAAGTCAACAGATCTATCACACTGGATATGGTTAGTTTTTATTGCTAGAAATCTATCTCTCACTTCCTCCAGTGTTTGGCTTCTGACTAAATATCATCCTCTTCAGTGGTGGCTTTATAACTTATAGACACCCGTGTGTCCTTGTAGCAGAATAAAATAAGCTCAATAACTCGTATCCTATCTATTATGACTGACGGAAATTACCGTCATTGCAATTCTATGGCTCATAATTGTCAGGTTGGGATGTCTTCTCACCTGATGCATTCCATCCTTCCTGTTCGGTCCTCCATCATAGAAAGGAGATCTTCTGGAAGATATCCAATGTCGTCAGCTTGTTGACCAATGTACGTGCGTTGGGGTTTGCCAACTGAGGTAGTTCCATGTGATGGTTGTCATAGCAACCTATCACTTACAAGTTTATCTTTGCTGTGCCAAAAATGGCCAGCAAAGACGAGTCTTCTCTCCTTCGTGGTGGCCGTAATTGGAGGGAGATTCAATAAAATTTCCGTTTTATTGTGATTGATGGCAACCTAGTTCTATCTGTGAGCCAATGCTTTTATCTTTCAATGGAATACTTGCAATAAATAACTTGTAATGAATTGTACTGGACAAGAGCTTTTATCTTGCAATGGCTAAGTATCACACTTGCCTCCTTCTGCAGTTAATGGGTTAGGAACCCTCAATACAAGTTAGATGTTCTTACATTGAAAAAGCACATATGTTAATCTCAATTTCACTTAGCTGTGTCATTTTAAATGGTCCAATACTATCAGAACACAATGGATTTTTTTAATGTTAGATACTTCAGAAAGAAGAATGTTTGTTAGATGTTTGGTGTCAGAGGCTTTAAGATGTGTATCAAAATAAGTAGCCGATACACAAAGGTTCTTGATTCTTTTGATGAAAACAAAATAGTCTTTCTCATCCTACATGAAAGTGAAAAAATGATTTCTATCAGTTGATTCAGAAAAAAAATATCAGTTAGTGTGGAAGTCAATTAAAGCCACTGCTAATACTGTCTCTACTTTCACAATCTGGTATAGGAATAATCTATCTATCTATCTATCTATCAATTTATCTATCTATCTATCTATCTATCTTTCAGAAACCGTCAACCAAAACTGTCATTGGTTTCTTCAGTTTTTAAATATTTACTCCTTATTATGTCAAGAAAAAGAATGCTTTTGTTTCTGTAAAAGTTTCCCCAAAATAGCTTCTTAAAGGGGGGATCCAATTCACGATGTAAGTTTCAGCTAAATAGATCCCTTAATTTGTGTCTGGCAGCATTTATGCATTTTCTTTTCTGGAAATTAAGACTTTTTCTTGTGATCACAGCCAACAAAAGGCAAGAGAAGTAAGTTATTCATTGATCACCCCTCTTTCAATTTTAAGTTGATCAACCCCAACATAATAAGCTACTAAAAGACTTTGATCACATGACGGTTTCTATTGTGTGACTGACCATCTATTTATCTATCTATCTATCTATCTATCTATTTATCTATCTATCTATCTATTTATCTATCTATCTGTCTATCTTTGTAAATTTCTTTTTGTTTTTTGAGTTCCACTATCCGAAGCAGTGGTGGGCACAACAAAAATGCTAAACTGCTGGTAATTTATTGAAAGCAAAGATAATCACTAACTTTTACTTTAGGAATTTTGCTTTGGAGAGAACTGAAATTTTTGATGAAATGATGCTCAGACATAGAGCTCCAAATAAACGGTTTAGTGATAGTAAACTAATGTTTAATTTCATTTGTTAATTTAATCATCTATGTACGCCTTCATCTTTATTTTGCTACACTTTTTGGAGAGATCTATGCCTAAGCTACCACATAATAAAAATTTCAGTCCTTCAGGTTAGTTTTTGAGGGTTTGAAAGCAAAAAAAAGGAACCAAAGCTAAATTCATATAATAAAAGTCAGTTGTTATTAGTCATTTCTGCTTCCATTAAAATTTTATCAGTTTTGTGTTTTCATTAGCTGTGCCCACCTCTGATTATAAGTACTAATAAATACGTCTATAGCATGGTTTACAGTTGTATAATACTCAATTCTTGCAGCTTCTTCCAGTCTGCTTTTCTGCTTTCCAGTATAATTTTTCAATGCTGGTTAATTTTCTTATCTTTATAGAGATGAAAATTAGCTTTCAACAAAATCATTTGTTAATTGCTTTTCTTAAGTGATTCAACTCTAATGGACATTACCAAGTTCACTAAGGAATTAAACTATCAAACATTCGTTGTTACCAATAAAGTTTAATTTTGGTTTGCCAGTTCTGATTTTTCCTGTCAAAAATGTCAGTTTGTCCTTCATTCATATGTAATAAGTACAGAAAGGTACCATTTGGATTAAAAAAAATGTTGATCGTGAAAAATCTTCAGTAAATTAGAAAATACTATGTAGGGAAGGAGTTATTAATTTTTCCTAAAAAAATAAGATTTGGACAATATACCTCTCAGATTTCCTCAATACAAAACTGTTGCAGCATTCTTAATCCTTCAATCTTTTTTGCATGTCTTCTCAAATATAGTTAAGATATCAACACTGCAATTTCTGTCTTGAACATAGTATAATTAGGTCTTTTCAAAAAATGTCAGAATTAATAGTCTCCAAACACAAAAGAATAACTCACACTATAAAAGGAAGAAAAAAGGTGAATTATGCAATACATAACCTTGGGAGGTCTACTTATATATGATAGTTGCTGTACTGATTGGACTACCATAGCTTTTGCAATAGGTAAAAAATGAAATCAAAAATAACTGTTTATAATTTTTCAAACAAGTGTGCTTTACCTGATGACAAATCTCACAGGGGAAAAAATCAGCATTACTTGGATTTTATGTTGCTCAAGTATGTAAAGGGAAGAGATTAACGTATGAATATCAAAAAGATACTTTGATAGCAAGAAACTGAAAACCAGCCCTAGGGGAAATAGAATAGAGTTTATGTACTTGAGTGCACTTGAAATAGCCTTTTTTTAACAAAAGTTAATTGCATCATTTCGCCAGCATCAGTTTAGTTGGGTTTGAACAATAAAGAAAATTGGTTGTTAATTTGATGTGTCCAATATCAGAATAAAGGTTATTTGAAGAAATATCAATATACCCAGTGGTGACCGTCTTTTTACTCAGGCTGTTCCATGCAATTTCTACTCTTACCGAGAAGAAATTTTTTTTAACACTAGTGAACAGTGGAGGTCTGAATCGGTAATTTACGGGCATGTTCTCTAGTTTTATTATAGATAGATGAAGTCAGAGTTCTCTTATCAGAGCATTTTGAGTAATGAATGTCAGTATCCACTAAGGGTGTATTGTTCCGGATTCTATAGACTTCCGATGAGTCAGCATGTTTTCTTCAGTATTCCAGGGTCTCTAGATTACATTGTTTTAATATTTCAATGTAAGATATATCTCTCTGTCTCAGAATGATCTTAGTGACTTTCTGTACTCTCTATTGCATCTGAATCGTGTTTCATGTGAGGAGACCATATGCAAGACAAATTGTGGTGTCTGTTTACAATATTTCATCGGGCTTACAGTAATGCCAAAGTAAGCAAGAGTTGTGAAATCCTATTTTCTGAATGTTTAATCAATTTACAATTCAAACTTCACACGTTTGTTGCATCTGAGATGCATCAGAAATTATTGGTTGTGACTTGTCCGTGACTAATGGCTTTTGGGGACAAGCAGCAGGAAATGTGTGCCAATGTCTCATCAATCTGCTGCAATAAATCACCCTGAAATTGACTGCGCACTTTTTATTCCCTTTGTTTTTTGATACTTTTATTTATTTAATAATTTCTTTGTCACCATTATAACAGTCTTCATTATATTATTCACTTTGGTGATGCCACCATCTTCATCATTAACAATGTTGTCATCTTTATTTTTTTTTTACCTCTATTTGTTATAAGCATTACTGGCAACATTATTTTCAATACTATACACTGATTTATTCAAACTGATTCCCTCATTTTGGTCTTTATAGTCACAGTGCATGATAACTAAGATGAAGATACCAGTTCAAACACAGTAGTGTATAATAATGATAATTCATCTCAGAAATTCAGACAAACATTACCATCATTTTCATTATCTTCTCATCATCATCATTGCTAATGCAATCATCACTGCAATTAAAATTAAAAGCAACATCATGACTACTTTTTATTATTAGCTTATGATATCACTTATGTCATAAACATAACTACTATCACTATGATCATAATCATATCAAGGCAAGGAATCTATATGTACACATAATATATAAAAAGTTTATTCTTGATTCAAAATCAAATTCCACTGAAAAGATTTGCTACGATAAATGTTCTCCATGAGTTGTATGCTTAAGGTCTTTCAAACAATGCCATTCAAGTTATAATATCAAACATGATATATTCCACTTTACACAGTAGAGCTTGAATATTCCATCCTACAGTAGATCCAAGAATTTCCTCATTGAAACACCGGATGATTCAAAGACATAGTTGAAGAATTGATTGATCTCAGCATTTATTTTGTATTGATTTATCTACTTGAATTTTCTTGCTTTTTCTCTTGTAGACGTTTTCCAAGAGCATGGAGAAAAGGTTGAGTTGCTGAATGGACATGTCAACCATTACCAGGGTCAGACCCAGGGATGTGATTCCTCCACGTGTGTTGAGCCCAGGTCTACAAGGGGACCAGATGTTCGCTTTGATATGTAGTGCCATTACCAGTTGTTAGTTCAACATTATAAACACTGTTATGCTCTGTCTGCCCTGTTGTTTAATAGATAAATCTGGGCGCCTATGATTTATAGGAAGAAATCCCAATATCTCGGCCTTTAAAGTTGATGGACACTAAATTGCCATTCAGAAATTTTATACTTTTAATGAATTTTTTTCTGTATTTCTCAGCTGAGATGGAATCAAAGATTGGCTCAAATTTGAGTTATTAATTTATTATCAGTTTCGTTTTATTACCCAAGATCAAGTTTTTAATGTCTTGGTTTTGTTGGTTCAAATTTTATGTTCTTGTTCTCAGCAAAAACAGAAACATTTTGATTGATATCATGTGGCAGTACTAATTAATTTTCAAGTTCTTAGACAATAAAGAACAAGAAATGTTCAATAATTTTCATTTTACAAGCAGGAAATAAACTTGAAAAATCATAGCAGATATCCAAAGTCTTGAAAATCTAAAATGCCTAAATGTTCTGATATTAGGAATCATGACTGATTCCTTATATCAGAGAACAGTCTCGTTGTCTCAAAGCTATTTAACTGCACTTTTGAATATATCTGCATGACATTTGAAGATTTCCTAAAAGCTCAAAAAGATTGCCACAAAGTTTGAAAAAAATCCTTTTCACTCTATGATATCAACCTCAGATTAACCAGAGAAACTTGTAAAAATGTTTGATATTATAATCATTTAAAGACTGTAAATAGATTTGTCATTTGTAATGTACAGAATGGAAACCATTGTCAGTTTAGCTAATTTAGTATCCATCAATTAATGCTAGATGCAAAAAATGTTCTAATGATTTAATTTGCGAGAGAGACATTGCAAAATGACTCCTGTTGTTTTAAGTAAACATGTTCAGTGTGTTAATCAGTTTTATTTATGATTTTATGATACTCTGTTTGCTCCTTGCTTGTGCAGTTGAAGCTTGTTAAGGTGTGTCAAGCTTGACTTGTGATCTTGTTGCTATACTTTTCTAAGGTACTTTGCAACTGTCACACAATAATTGTTTTCTCTATTGTGTTTCATTAATAATAATAATAAGACTTTCACAAGAGGATGAGAAAGCAGATGTCAAAATACGGCTGTGTATCTTCCCTGAAGATTTCTGAGCTTTTGGTGGTCTGTTCTCACCCAGCAATGAGACAGGTGAATTTTTTCTTTTTATAAAGACATTTTTGACCCAACTTGGTTGGGTTAATTGATGTAGATTAATTGATGGATCAGATAAAAAACATATTAGATTTTTAAAAAGCCTTATTAATATAAAAATAATTGGTTCAGTTTTGAGCCTATACAAGGAAACCTAAGCATTAAACAAGGCTGTCAAAGAACATCCTCATTGTGACCGGTAAACTTGTGTATTCTTAAAATCCCTGATATTTAAGTTGAGTAAATATCAATATTTTTTTTAAGTGTAGACTCATCCTAAAATTGAACATGCTGCATTTAGAATACTGCGTATGAAGATAATTTAAAGATAATGAATACTACAATATCATTAGAAGTAGACAAACAATGACAATAAACAAAAAATTTACCATATTCAGTAGAGGGCATATTTGTCTATCTTCAAATAACACATGATGCAAATTATTTATCTTCGACTTTTATTCCAAAATGTATTGAAAACTACTTTTCAAAAATTATTTATGCAGTTAGAGAATATTTCTTATGCATGTTCAGCAAAAAGACGCTTCTCAATAATCACGTCTCAATTTTGTTGAAAAAGTAGATCTATAAAATCAAAACAGCAAAATAAGTAACAACTTATAATTGTTTCTCAACAAAATATTTACTTTATGTTTTATTTCATTGTATTGTTTAGTAATTCTCTTTGAGTTGTTTTTATTTCATTCATCCATTTAAAGTGACATTAGTTAAAATAAACTATGAATCAATACTTATATTGATGATTTTCTTTGTTAGATCCACATCTACTTAGAAATTGGGACTAATTTAATGCTTTTTTTTCATTGAGGTTTAATTTCTTTGAAAAATCAGTTCTGTAGTTGTAACGGCTGATTGAAATAAAGCATCATATTTTGATGATATTACACAATGCCTAGGTAAATGGAATTGTTCTACCTCGGTCAATGCAATTTTTCTCAATAATATCAGCAGCAGTGTTGCCAAATCAAAAATTTTCACATGCTAAATTGACCTCAAAAAAGTGTCAAAAATACCAAAACACGTAGTTAGCCTTTTAATGGCTATTTTTATTAGCTAAAAATGGCAACATCTGTCTAGGATAGTTACAAAATAGCTCAAATTGGATTAAAATTGCGGTAAAATAAAGCAAGAAACTGGCTAAAAATAGTGCTAAAAAAAAAAGAAACATGTTAATTTTAGCATAAAACACACTAAATTGGCAACACTTGTTTGCAGCATAAATCCAAATGTCTCCATCTTAAGAAAAAAGTCCAAAAGAAAAAAATAAACTGTCTCCAGGGGAAGAAACCACCATGTGCCTACTTTGAGGGAAGTGTTTAAACATTCACTTTCACTTGCAATGATGTTTCCTTTAACTTTATAGACAAAAGAAAAACATAGTAAAAATTTTCTAAACTTTATAAAAGAAATTGATATGTAGCACTCTCGTATTTTTACTCACTGCAAAAAAAAATCTTTCAACTTGCACTTGTATATGTATACATCTGAGAAACATATAAAAATATATATTTATATATAAATATATGGACATAAGTGTATCTTTCTAAATGTATGATGCATATCAGAACATACATATACATATATGTATGTATTTCCATAATAATCTTGTCATCATATCTTTTCATATCAATTTATATTAATGCGTAGCTATTTCTACATATATATGGGTCTACATGCATCTATATACATGAATATATATTCATACTTATATAAAGCATGTATTTATATGTATTAATGTATGTATGCATGTATACATGCAAGCTCAATATATAATCTTGAATAGAAACTCACAGACACACACATGGCAACATATGCACGCATATACATATTATACATAACATATATATACATGTATGTATGAAATATGTAATATATTTATATATGTGTGTATATAGTTATTCATGTGCATATGCCTATATATAATCATATTGGCATATATTTGTAAAGATATATGACCCCTATGCATGTACAAACGTGTAATACACACACACACATATATATATAATATGTATTTATGCATATATCTGTATATATATATATATATATATATATATATATATATATATATATATATATATATATATATATATACATATATATATGCATATATCTGTGTATATATATATATGAGTATATGTGTATATATATGTGTATGCGTATTTGTATATATATATATATATATATATGTATATGTATATATATATGTATATACATACACGTATTGTAAGTGCATATGTCAGATATCTTGGTAATTTTTTCAATAACTGGAGACTTCCAGGATGATCTAAAATGTTATTTTTCAATTTCTTGTTTGTAATACTTATTACTCGGATCTTGTTTGCACACAGTTCATACTTATTTTAAATTGTACGAAAGCTAAAATTGTGTCACCTGCTCACTCAGTGATTCTTGTTCATTACATTAAGACAAACAGATTTGAGACATTTCTTTGTAAATTATTTCCTGACTTGCTTAAATCTGATTTTGGATTTGATTATCATTTGTGGGACAGGTTGAAACAGATATGCTTTTGAGATTTATTCAATTTTTTTACTTCTTGTGGTGAGATCAGATTTTTACAAGTGCCTGGATACAAGAGAACCGAAAAAAAAAATTGAACAAGTGACAGAGTTTCAACTCAGAGCAAACTGGCATTAGGAAACAGTCATTGAGATTTACTTCAATATAGCTTTTGTAGGTTATGAAATTTTCCTGAAAGAAGTAAATGATGTAATAGTTGTTTTATATTCATTTTTTGATCTGAATTGTTAATTTTGTTCATTCAAAATATTCTTGAAAATGTTACCCTTGAGTTTTAAGAGGTGAGTATATGCAGATTTGATGGGTAGAGATTATATTAGGAATTAATCATAAATGAATACCTTGAGGGCTTCCCTCTGAAAGAAATTTCCCGGATAACTGATTCAGAAAAAAGAAGAAATATTCATGTGAAGAGTTTAAAAAAAAGTCCCATAACAATAATTCCTAATAAAATAATAATGATAAAATTTCCAGCAGAATTATTTTTTCATTCAGTACTTATGACGGATAATGGATCAAAATCTGTCCTGAATCACCCAGGAATAAAAAGTTCATATTGATATCAAGATAACTCAGAGAAAATTACAATAAGGACAATGGTTGTTAATTTGTACTTAGTGTTACAGTGTATTGCACAAATGACATCAGCCATCTCTAGTCAGGCAATATAACTTTTAATATAAAAACAGAAAATTATAAGTATATATATAATAAATAGAGTTGAGATGGTTATGTTCTAAGTGGGAAATTGCTTTCAGGCAAAACTTTGTAAATGCCTCATTCATATCTCCTACAAACAGTCTGCCAAAGAAATACAATTAGTTATGATAGAGGTAAAAAAATGATCATTTAAATTTCTCAGGTAAGACATAAAATCTATGTGTAAGATTTATTTAAATCAATTATTTTGTACTTTTAAATCCACAATGTTTCATACTATGATTTATTTCAAAAAATCATAAGTGTTGATTTATCTTCTTAAAATCCTTAATTACTCATTTAAAAGAAATAACAAATGATCTATAACAATACTTTAGAAATTGGAATTACATTTCCCAATTTTATTTGATTGAAATGAATTTGAAACGATGATTTAATCAGTTATACCATTTCACCTGAACATAAGCTTATCAAGTGTAACATTTGGAAAAGTAATTGAATGAGTGATTATATAGAATAATTAACATCTTTTTGCATCTGGAAATTTCCATTGTTTTATGATTAATAGGTTTCTTTGTCCAGCACCATAAAAGAAACAGTTTTTAAATAGAGAAAACAATTCAACAATTACAAACATGGATGCAACTGAAAATGACTATCTTTCATTGAAACAATGTATATTGAAAACATCTTTCTTGAAATGAAAATTCAAACCTTTGTTTATGAATCATTTTTTCCAATTTGAAAAAAGATAGAGTGCTTTTCTGCAAAACATTTTCCCTTTATCCTTTCAAGAATTGGGAAATTTAACATTTCAGATACCTTTAAATTTTAATTTCAGTGTATGTGTACTGACATGAACTAAAAAAAACTGCTGATTTCTGTATGCAAACAATTTTCTGAGAGATAGTGTTACCTATTGTTTGGGTATTGAGATCAAAATATTTGTAATTGCTTAGAGGTTTTATTAGTAATTTCATTTACTTTTTTTTATAATTATAAAATGAACTGATAATAGAATGCACAAACCCAAAAGCGTCAAGAGAATAATTCAATTTAATTTTACTTCTTTTAATTAATCCAAGGAATATATTCTTTATTCCGTACGGATTTCTATTTCATTAATGTTCTTGCTATCATGGAAAGGCCAATTTAAAAGTCTTATTTCCATATTGTTTCTTTTTTTAGTTTTCATTCTTTTAAATACTTGAAATATCAGTGATCAATATGAATGTTATTAAAACATTTATTTCTAGAAACACCTTATTTTAAGTTATCTGAAAGGTTTGGTACTGGGCCATGTTTTAAAGCTTTCTTTTTTGCAAATATTTGATGGTGTTTTTCTCCTTTTAGATTTTATTTTTGTGTTATGAAAATTTTGTGAGCTTTCAAGTCCTGTTCTTTTGTAAGCAACAGACGTTTACTGTGGTTTAAGTACAAGGAGCCATCAACAAAAACTGTCAACATATTCAACAAAGGTTTCCCCAGTTTTTAAGTGATTCTGGCTGGTTATTTATGCATGTATCTCACATACTCCCACGGAGCTAGAGGGCTGGAAATTCAAAAGATTTCCCCCTTATTATATCTCGAAAGAACATTTTTTTGTTTTTTGAAAATCTCCGCCTCCCTCAAGTAGGTTTGTAGTTGTGGGGTGGAGGGATCAATTTACAGAGTAAATTTATGATAATTGGTCTGGCAACATTCACATTTTGAAAATTCAGACTTTTTAGTGATCACTGCCCCAAAAAAGGCAAGTGAAGTCACCGATAACATTTTTTCCGATTTTTCAGTCAATCATCCCCAACAAGGCATGCTGCAAAAAGATGTGGGTCACATGATATTTTCTATTACGCGACTGACCAGATCTGTTTGCTATAATACCTGTTGTGATAGTAATAGTTGGGCTTAACTGAAGGTGACCAATAGTTTAACAATTATCAAGATTCAGCAGGAAGGCTATATCATTGATTTGAAATTTCTTAGTAATGCTTGATTCAAAGTTAAGCAGTGATGCATATTTAGATGAAGATCAATGCTCATAAATATGCGAATCAGGAGGTTTATTCTTTGGCTCAGGATATTAAATGGCAATGATTGCCAATGGTTGGTAACTAAGATTGAATTTGTTTGCTGACTCTCATTTCCTTCCATTTGGTCATTGTGTGTCCATCTAGATATTTGTGATGGAAAAAGCAAAATCGTGTAGTTGGTAATGTCTTGGGATTTGAACTGAGGAACTAAGTAGCAATTCTAGTCACAAACATAAAGGGAACATTTATGCTAATGTCCTTGGGGAAAAGAATAAAGCAAAAAAAATACTCTTGTTATCTTGACCCATAATCAGCCATATTATCAAATCATATACATAAATTTAAAAAAATGAAAAAACATGCATATATATATATATATATATATATATATATATGTATATGTATATGTATATATATATATATATATATATATATTCTAATAATAAAAGTAATGATAATAATGATAATAATAATAATAATAATAATAATAATAATAATAATAATAATAATAATAATAATAATAATAATAATAATAATAATAATAATAATAATAATAATGATATGTGATGTTTATAATAAAAGTGTTAAGTATCTTCAATTAAATAGGGCTAGTATAAAATACACTCATAGAATCCTCACTACAAATTTTTTAAAAACTTTTTTTGTGATTAATAAGTGAGTTGTCATAAAAATCAATACAAGATTTTAAATATACCCTGTTTTGTATGTTTATTTTTCTCGACACTTTTACCATATATATATATATATATATATATATATATATATATATATATATATATATATATATATATATATATATATTTATATATATATTTGAATTAGTTTTTGTGGAAGTGATTACTACTAAAATGATTTGTTGTTCGTAATATGAATTGCAGTGAGAATTTAAAAGATGAAGAGATCCCGTTCGAATTATGTTTTGATATAGTTTGCTTCAGAGGATCAAATTATTTTGTGTTAAATTCTAGTGTTTCATGAAATATAAAGCAAAATACTGTTCAATTCAAAAGGAAAAATGTTTTAGAAGTCTCTTGTTAAAATCTTGATTTTTTTCTAAATGCTATAGAATGGTATTGGTTTCCATCAATAAATAGAACTATAATGTAGAAATAAATGAAATCTTTAGATATTAAAGAAAAAAGTGGTAGTTTAATCACTTTTAAGGAATTTACACTTGTAAGTAATTCATCAAAATGTGAAGAGGGTCATGATTTTGCATTTGTATGAAGAATGAAAATGACCAAAACTCTATCAATATTGGGTTAATTTTTCTATATGTTACATTGGATATTATTCATTTTCGAAAGCAATTCATAACAGAATGAAAAGGGTTTTCTTACAGATTTTGTTTTGAGGCATTATATATCAAAATCATATGAAGTATGGACCAGGCTTTTACTTTTAAAACAGAAATTGGTTGACTATTTATATAGTTTATAACTGCCATTGGGCAAATAATTTTTTTAAAAGACTGATAGAACTACGCACTAAGTTTGAATTTTAACGACAGTATAAAAAATGATATTTCCTGTTGAAAGAAAATAATTGTGAGGTTATGGATAAAACAAAGTCAGATGTTGTAGAATCAACCTATGACTTGTACCAGTTCCTGAATCAAAACTTGACATTATCAGAGTTTTATAGAGTATCATGCCAGGAGAGACATATTTTGTTCACAACTATGCTATAGATATTTTTAGTTGCTCAAATTTTTGATAAAATAGAATTTAAATGAATTTGCAAAACATTGCTTATACAAAAGCATCTTGAACCTGCTGTCGTGAAATGTTTCAGACATATCTTAAATGTGCTCTACATCTCTGGCTCTGCACTAGACTAAGCTAAATTTTGTAGGTACCTATATGGCTTCACCACAGAGCAATGATCATTAAAACTTTATAACTTGGAAAACCCTTTTCAAAAATGTAATTTTCCAGCTTCTCAAACTAGAGATATGGATGAACCTTCCCTACATATGTATATGCAATATCAGAAATAATACTTTCTTTAAAGATGATTTCAATAAAATATATTTGGTCTAAAATATATATATATATATATATATATATATGTGTGTGTGTGACTCTTTTTGATGGGCACATAGATACTACACTGATCCTAGACAGAGGGTACGGCAATGATACCTTGACCCTTAGCAGAGCGCACAGATACTCTGATCCTGGGCAAAAGTCCTGATCTATAAGTAAATGATCCTGTCATTTTTTATGGGCACTAAGCTAGTTTATTAATAATCAATTGCAAAGCATAAAAATGACCAAGTATTTCCTGAGTTAAAATTGATCTCGAGGAACATGATTAATTTTCTTGACTGACTTATTTTATCAGATGCAGTTTTAACTAAATGGCTAAGATAAAATTGAAGATAATGAAGATATATTATAGGAAGAGAGAAGGGAGTTGCTTAAAGAATATCTACTTAGCAATGAACTACAAAATCTTAACAGGATTTTTATTAAAATGTAATACATCCTTAACCCAGTGGTGTAAATAGGAAAGATGTGTTTGCTTGAATTTGGTTTAATTCTACAAAGAAAAGTCCAGTTGAATAACTATTAGAAATCGTCAACCAAAACTGTCAATATAGGTTTCTTCAGTTTTTAAGTTGGTCCCATTGGCTGATGGGTTGTGTGAGTATCATATCTACAGGCAGTACCAATGGAGCAACACTGATAGAAAAAGTTTTTTTTACTATCTCCCAAATAGATTGGTAGTGCTCAATTTACAATGAAGGTTTATTCTAAATTGATCTCTTAGTATGTGCATACTCCTTTGTTTTTTTAAATTCAGATTTTCAGTGATAACAGCCCAAATAAACATTGAAAGAAGTAACTTATTAATTGATCAGCCCTTTTCCAGATATTGGTCATGTGACAGTTTCTATTGGATGACCAACAACATGTGTTCCTTATTTTAGCTTTTACAAGAATTGCAAATTAAAAAAGAAATAAGATGTATAATTGTTACAGTGGGATGCACATAAGGAGTGAGAAAATACTTGCAAATAATATAATAGAACCTTCTATATTCCCATCACTACAAATCATGCAAAAAACTGCTCATATCAAATACATGTCCTGCTCTCTCAAGTACATTGTTTATTTGAGCAGAAAATCTTGTTAATTAATCAAGCTGAAGGGGTACACAAGGAATAAATGGATGGAAGGTTCAGCTATTGAATTTTTTTTATTTTTTAGTATATATTTTACAATTGATTTTCATATTAGTGAGGAAGTGAGACATGAGACCTGCCTATTACCAATTGTATCGGACTGATTTCAACTACCTGACTCTTGGTAATAACTCATTTTACTTTTTTATTATAAAAAACAGTACAAGTGCTAATCATGTCAAGATCAGATCAGCTTCACTCGGATATAATGTTGAGTAATTTATTATGTGTCATCTACCAGTTGCATTGTTTGTAATGCTTTTATTTCAATTTGATGTTTTTACTACCCAGTATTACATTTGACAATGTACTTGCAGAAGCTTCACAAGGCCATGATGGTTTTTTTGTATTGTTCCTCAGTAGTAAAGCAATTATTTCTAACAATGAGATTTTAGCAGAGAGTTATTAAACATCAAGAGTTTTAAAACATTAGAAACAAACAGAAATTATATGCAAATCTTTTCATGGTTCCTGAAATCCTGTCCTAACTAAAAATTAATTTATGCATAACGTGCATTGAAGACAAATCACTTTGGATCACTCCAAATCTCATTAAACTAAGACCATTTTAAAATACCTAATGACTTATTCTGTTTCATTTGCACAGTAGAACACTCAGATGGTAAAAGTTTAGTATAGTGCTATCATGATTCAACTCATAAGATCTTGAATTCTGTGGTAGAAGACCCATCATTCCTCTGAGATTTGAGTATCACAGTATTATCTAATCGACTGGTTCTTTTAGGCTTAAAATCTTGCAGATATGAAGATGTCACTTTGTTTTAATCCGTTCTTTTACTGCTATGTGCAACAAGATTTAGCACTGAATAAGTAATATCTGTATATTGTCTGTATTGATTGATAAAACAAAAATCCCAAAATGAAATGTATCGAGACTGTATCCTGTATTCAGTTTGAAATCACAAAATTTGATTCTTAACAGGTTTTACTGAAATTTATAAGTTTCAGGAATAATTCAATTATTTGATCCTTTATGATTGATAATGTTATTTTTTCTTCAGTATATTTTTGTTCATCAATAATTACCATTTTTTTGTTTCTTTAAAAAGTATTAGCTTTGTATTTGGATGAAAGGAATGTTCTATGATATTTTTTCTATTTTTCCTGAAAGAATTGTAAGTTGAAATGACAACTACAAATTCAAAAATAATTTTTATCAAAATGTTTTCTGACAGAATACCACAAAATGTATTGTACAACTGAAAAAAAAGTTTTTCTATAAAGATGTTAAAATTGTTGCTATGATGGATGGAATGTTCAGAAAACTACAATCAACTTAAAGATGTATTTCTTTTGGCTATTTTTAATGGTAATCTATTTTTCAATAATAGTATTTCATATCTGATTAATAACAATATCATTATTATTATTATTAGAATAATCACTACTAGAATTATTGCTTTTCTCATTCTCAATTATTTCATTAGTACTTCAATTAGATATTTCCATTCATGTTTGTACACAATTATTTATCATTATTTGAATTTTCAAAGTAATTAGTGGCATGCAACTTGTAATACAATTAATAATACTATCATTGATATTATTATTATTTTGAGTTACAATAATCACCATAGTAGTTATTAGGTCTAGTCCAATGTTCTATATTGTTTTACAGATTTTCCTATCATTTCCATCATCTGAAGTATTCATATCATTATTACTATTTCATTACTATAAACAATCATTATCATTGTCAGCAGTATTTCTATTATTAATGACAATTATGGTTATAGATAAAACTAACATAATGTTTATTATGACATTTTTGAGAGTTATTTGTAACATGCAAAAATATTAGATATTATTGAACTCATTACCAGTAATTCTAATGAAAATTCTGTCTTAATTTTTCAACTATCTTTCAACTCATTCAGGCCGGTTTTTTAAAAAGCAAAGGTATCAAGGACATGATGGATGAATATAAGTTTTCAAAGAAACCCCGGGAAGACATAAATGATTTTGAAGGTTATAAGATATGGACTTCATTTATAACAAAATTGCACATGTATAATGGTCTTGTGACCTCATTATGTATTCAGAATGGTCATGAAATTCAAAGCACATGAATGTGCAACTCCTAGCCTGAATGAGTTGAAATAACTTGGCTATCAACATTATTCAACTTGAAAATGGCGTGAAAAAAGTTTCAAGGGAAAGAAAATGGAAGTACATTACAGTGTTTGTGAATGTTTTTAGTTAGTTATTTAATGGTAAGAGCAGTGTTGAATAAAATTTTGGAGGCACCACATATCTAACATTCAGAGAGATAAGGGTTCAAAGAGAACTAGGAACCAGAGAAATCATAGAGAAAAAAATCCAAGATGTAACTGTATCAGCAGAGATAATAATAATAAACAGAAATCTGGATTATGTACAGAATGATTAAATTATATTTACAATGACCTATTATCTATTTATTATTCTTGAATAAAATTTAAAGATTATATACATGTATATGTATCTATAGATTAAATGAACTGGTGCCTGGACACTTAAAAATAAAATGATACTTTTATCAAGGAATTTTTCCATAAATGCACTTCTTCTATTGACTTTTTATCAATTCAACTCCTTACTCCTTATCTATTCAACTAATGAATTTCTAAATAATAAACACTCAAAATAAATATCTAATAAAAACTGAAAATAACTTTGATTTGCACAAAATCAACTTAGAAATCCAAAAGTTTGAGATTGGGTTCGTTATATGATATATTTGCTATTACATCAAATTTCTATACTGTTGCCCAAACACATTCAATAGATATGATATAAAATTATGCAACATAAATTGTTATGCATGCAAATATATAAGGATATACTGATGAATTCAGATTTACTCAAATATACACACACATATGCATATATATATATGTGTGTATATACATATTTATCTTTGGACAAAATGTTTAAAAATGTTAATTATAGAATAGAATATTTTCTATGCACATTATACATGCATCTATATACACATTCAAACTTAGATGCATATATACATGTACAATGCATTCCTTTATGTACGTATTCTATACAAAATTCCAGTTATTATCCTATATCATCAAATATACTTGAAAATATGTGCATATTTAAATAGATTTTTCTTGATATTGCAACTGAAAAAAAAAAGGATCAATTTTCTCACATTAATTAATGTTTTATGAGCACAAATTTAAAGCATGTTTAAAGTTTTTCAAGTTGTTAATGTTTCTAAATCTTTTACTCCCTGAAAAAAGTAATGAGTTCAATGGAAAATGATGAGATATGACTCAATTTTCATTAGTTTGAAAATTTCAAGTTTTTTGTAGTCTTCTTTAGATAATATGATAATAATCAGGATTTTATACTGAAACTGTTCCCAGTAGTAAATATTCTACTTTCAATCATTCTATATAGATTTGAAATATAAGAGAATAAGCATTTTATACAGGGTGACCCAAAAGTAACCATTTATTTCATGAATTAATTAGAATTAAAAAATTACTTCAAGATATATATGTATATATATATATATATATATATATATATATATATATATATATATATATATATATATATTTATATGTATATATATGTATATATATATATATATATATATATATATATATATATATATATATACATATATATATATATATATATATATATATATATACATATATACATATATATGTATATATATATATATATATATATATATATGTATATATATATATATATATATGTATATGTATATATATATATATATATATATATATATATATATATATATATATATATATATATATATATATATATATGTATTGATATAGTTATGATTGGAATGGTACTATCTAATTTTTTCTTAATTACCAAAAAAATTGAGTAGTAAAGATTTTCTGCTAAAAAGAGGTTGCTTAGGTATAGATATGAACAGATCATTTAAATATCTAATTTAAAAAAGCTGAAAACAAAAAAAAACAAAAAATTATTTGTTTAAAATTAATGGCACAAGAAAATTAATTGTTAATTGTATATCCTCTTTGGGCAATAACTTTTACTAATCTTTTTCGATAACCTGTTACTAGAATAGAATAAATATCCGCCGGGAGATTTTGCCACTCTTCATGTGCATAATCTTCTAGTTGTTGTAGAGTTGTCAGCTTTCCTGCTCTTTCATGATTTTTCAATTCATTCCATAACTTCTCAATTGGATTCAGGTTGGAACTCTGAGAAAATCAAGGTAAAACTCTTGTTTTCTCCTCCTGAAGATATTTCTGGAGTGGTTTTCTTGTCGGTTAATGGGACTGGCCAATCTGTGATTACAGAGTCAAGAAAATCTGCTTCAGAAAACACGTTTTCATCCATGGGATGAATTACTGTTTTTCTGCACTCAGGAAGAATGTTGGTTGATGCCATTACGTTTTCATGGGCTAAACTAACTCTGGACAATCTCACATATTGTGATTGGCTCTCTAGGATTCTGGAGCATCCAGATAATGGCATGGTTGTTACATGGCTTGGAGGGTTTAAAAACTGACACATCAGGAGATGGCATTTTGTTACTGCTGTAAGAAGGGCAGAGTCAAAAGTGACACACTGTTTTCCTTGACTATGAATTTATCTGTCCTGACACTCTGTCACATTATATCCCACAACATCTTCATACAAATATCTTTGTTGCATACCTCAATGCATACCAACAACAGTGATATTTTATCATGCCAAGGTCCTATTGCCTTTAGACCTAGATTGCAAATCAAGGGTTTCTACCCAGGTTCTATGATTCACTGTACAATGGTTCAACACTTGAGAGAAAAATTTCTCTTTAGTGTGAAATAAATGACCAAACTATAATAAACTTACATCAGCTCTTCAGTTACATTGCTGGAAGAAAGACTGTGGAATGGTACATAACAACATGAGATGGCAGCATTTTCTAGCCTGTAATTTTGGGGAAGATGGGATTGTCTCAATGTGCTTTGTGTCTGATAGTCCTCCAGTTTCCCTTAAATATCAATGTATTCATATTTATTAGTTGATAATTTTCATGTATGCATGAAAAATAATAGTTCTCATGTACATACTTTTTTTGTGTTGATAATTTTGGACATAACATTTTTTTCAATTTTGTTGTTAGTTGTCAAAGATAAATTCTAGAAAATTCTTCATCGACCTAACGTGCTGCCTAACAAGAAAACTTAATTGCTGCAATATTTTAAAATTTATTGACTATAAACTGGAGAAACTAACACCATTCCACAAATTTCAGTTATAACTGTATATAACCATATATATATCAATATATATATATATATATATATATATATATATATATATATATATATATATATACTTGAACAACAAAATACATGTTTTTTAAGTAAGTGCATGAAAGAATACGGGCTCAAGTTTGATTATTAAATTCTACTTGGTAACCATCAATGTCTTGAGAGATCTTAAAGCGATCAACTGTTTCCCTGAATCCACTTTCAAGCATTTCAAGTGCGATTTTTTGAATTGTTTCAGTAATACAATGATGATGATCTATTATATTTCTAAAAACAGAAACAAAAATTCTGAAATTAAGAAAACGATTTTTTTTAGAAATTTGAAAATCACTAAAAATGGGTTTAAGCAATTTCAATGTAAAGGAAATATGCGTTATTTTTGAAATTATGTATTCTCTAATGCCGGTATAACAAAAGTTTAAAATGTCCCCTATTTCACTGAAATATTAATTTTAGGGACACCCTGTTTATTCTTATCTTAAAGTTATTCTTTTAAATTCCTATTATTTTTTGAAATAGTTGGTTACTTTTGGAACCCCCTGTATAAGAAAACAAATTAGACTTTTCCCTCGTTTTAAATGAGACAGAACTTGATGATATATTGATTCCAATCTGTGATCTTAATTAAGTGATGTGGAATGAATTAATCATCCTTTCTTAAAGATGATGCATTACCTGAAGAAATTGGAAGATTGCAAATGGAAATTTTATGTATCCCTTTCTCATTTTATGATGAGAACACAATCCCAGTAACCTTCTCAATAAATCTTTTGGGTGTTTAAAAAAAAATGTCTGCTTGATGATATTTGTCAATTCAACTCACCCAAGTTCACTCAATAACACTTCACCTTTTTTCTTGCCATTAGTCTTCAAATTCATTATTTAAGAGTAACAAAATATTTTTTTTTTGATGGTTCAACATTCAATGTGCTTTTGTTTTCAGCAAAAAGACAAGAACGTCATTCAGCTTCTGTGTTTGATTTATAAAATTGAATCATATTGTATCTATTATGAACTTTTGACCAATGTCTTCTTTAGTTTTTATGAAAGCCAATAGATTTTGTTCCTACCATTAACTTCTTTACTGCAAACTAGTATAGTTGTTGCATTACATTGTTTTATTACTGACTTTTTAGAGTAAGCATTTTTACTAGGCAAACAACAATGGTGTGCGTATATGGATACACACATGCCTAAATATATCAACACCTTTAAATATACACATATATTACAAATAATCACACAAAAAATTACCCATAGAATACAAAATATGTAACTCATCAATGCTAAAAGTTCTTTTCAACTTATACCTTATATTGAATTTTTTTATCTAAAAAATATTTTGCCGGCAACAAAAGTTATGATTAATAGAAGTCTCACTTCAATTGGAAAAAAAATAATTGGTTTGATATAAATAATCAACTAATTGTTTTCATTTATCAAAAAAATATTGTGTATTCTCAAAATAACAATGGTGAGGATATAAATTTTGGACAATCATCCAGTTGCTAAGATGAGATTGTAAGTGAGTATACAATTTATAAAAGCTGAAACATAATTAAAAATTTTTTGATTGTAAATTTTTTCAAATGAATATTGTTGTAAAAAATATCCAAGGTAAAAAAGTTTTTTTTGAAATAATCTCTTGCTACTTTTTTTAGAACTGATTTTTGGTCTTTTTGTGCATTAATTTGGATTTTGCGAGCATTCGCTTTTACTGTAAGTAAAAAAAAATAAAAGTGACTGTTATCTATAAATATATTTTCTTCTTGACAATCCTTCCCAATACCAAAGTAATTAACTGCCTTAACTGCTATTGTATTCAAAAACTTTATGCCGGCTCAATCATATCCAGATATTGTTTCCTTCTCTGTACTTATCTTCTTCATGCAAATATACATGCTGGAGATAAACGCAGAATTCAACTTAGAATAACCATAAGTTGAATTGTACACATTTTGGATTTTTACCAAATTATGTATAATTTGATTTAAGATATCTGGTTAAAAAATCCATGTCAAAGGATTTAGAACTCTTAAGAAGGAATATCAAAAATATTATATATACATACACAAATATTATTATTTGACAAATAAGTTACATCCGACGTAAGAGAGAGAATCATTTAGAGACAATGAGGAAAATAAAGATAAATACCTATTCTCCCAATCTGTGTTTTCCTCATTATCTATAAAAAAGTTTTCACCATACACTTGCATTGATGTAGGTATATATGAATATAAGTAAAAAATTCTTATATGCATAATACGTAAGTAAAATGTGAAAAGTTCTTATATACATATATAAATATAGCTGCATCTTGGTATGTGTATGTTGATGTGTGAGTTTGTGCATGTGAGTGTATGATAATCCACAAGTGAGTATGTACGGGTGTAAGACTGTTTTTCATTTAGACCTGGGTTTAATATTTACCATCAATTTCATTTTCTCATTTATAAATTGGATGGAAAAACGAATAAGCTGAGGTTTAAACTTCATACAACATTTGATTATTATTGAATCAGAGTTAAAGCTCTGGCCCTAATTAATAACTTATTATACTTATTATATCTATGTCTTGTTTGTAATGTTCATTTAGATCTTATCAAAGTTTTCAATATCTATTGTAGCCACCGTCCTTTGGTCATGATAACAGCTACAACTTACTGTTTGCATATTTGGTGCCATTGTAACAAACAATGATTAAATTTGATTTACTGTTATGTTGTCAGTATGTTATTGTTTGAAAAAGTTACTTTTGTTTGCAATGTTGAATTATATAAAAATTTCTTGTTGATTTCTGGTGTTCATTGAAGTTTTTTCTTTCCTTTCAAAACTTTCTTTCCAGATATCATTGTTATTACAGAGCAGTATGAGAGAAAAAAAAACATATGATGGCCAAATTGCTGGCTTACTTTATCGCCATTAACACTGCAATTTAAATCTGTTGGGGACCAAAAGGATATTATGGAAGATTGGCTGCTTCAGAGATAAAACTCTACTCTGACAGAAGCTTATAAGTTTAAAAAATATTTTGATTTTTGTAAAAAAATTTTTCCTCCGCCTGAAAAAGATATCTATATTTGGTGATAGTTGGCAACAATACGATTGTAAATAAATATTTTCCTAGATGTCAGGAAAAAATTGATACTTCTAGATATAATTTATGACAATTGGGATATTAACTGGAAACCAACTTCCATAGCTTTCTAATTTCTCTTTCTCCCTTTATTTATCTCTTTCTTTCTCTCTTTTACTCTTCCTCTCTCTCTTTTTTTATTTCTTTTCCTTCTCTTTCCCTCTTTCTTTTTCTTTCTTTCTTCCTTTCATTGATTGATGATGTAAGAATATGATTTCTCTTTCTTATTTTCCCTTCATTCCCTATCAATCATTTTAAACTTTTCACTATTAAGTCTTGACCAGAAGTCTGAAATTGTAATTGTTTGTAGGTGTGGAAAAAGAAGTCAAAACTCTGCAGGAGTTTGACAATGAATGTTGAAATAATGATCAGAAATGTAAGGAATTTCAGTGAGAAAAAATCGTTGGAAAATCTTTTCAACTAACTACCCAGACAAAACATTTGAGGTGTTACCTAGAAGTTTGAAGAATCTGAACTGATTGATCCATCAGATTATCTATCAAGTTACCCAGCATTCCTATGGATCTAGGGAAATTTTTTTACTTCCCTCAAAAATTCTTTGCCAGGAAATAAAAGAAAATATTTTCAATCAATTTTTTCTCTCTTAAAGGAAGATATTTTATGCTTTATGTCATCAAACTATCCTGTAGCATCTCGTGATAACAAGAATTTATATGAATATGAAACTTTCTGATGCAGATCAAGATCTTTTTGCAATGGCACACATAGTACATTTTGCACTAAAAAGGAGAGCAAAGTTAATAGTATAAGAATTAGTGAACAATGACTTAATTCAGAAGCAAACTGTTTTATTCCTCTATAATCCCCTATCAGTCATCTTCAATTAAGACTGATTTACTATGAATTAAGTTTCTCTTCCTCTTTTGATTCAAAGTTATTTAGTTGTAAAGTAATAAAAACCAAGTGGATTTTACTAGTCACTAACTTTTCTCTCTGGGCAAGCTGTGGTCTTCTACTGGCAATGGCAGGCCAAAACGAGTAGAGTTGATAGTCACTGCAGTTACTAACAGGGAGAAAGGGGAGAGTTTCCCCTTTAGACCATCTTCAGGTGCAGACTGAATGCAGCATTTCAATCTCTGATTGATTAGCCTATGCCCACGAAGGCATAGTTTCCGCTGGTCACCTCTGGGAGATTACATTTTACTTTACATTGGAGTAATAACAGTCTGCTTTAGAATGAATTTCCAGTTTTCCCAGAAGGCTATGATCTCTCTCTCCTATGATAGAACAAGGAAAAGCAGATACTTTTGTCAGTTAATAATTTGATCATCATGAGAAAAAAGAGTTTTCATATTATCACTAAAATCTACATTTTTGATGATTGAACCATATGTTCAATATGTTAACCTTATTGATAATGGGATTGCAATTGGTGCTTAGTTTTTAGCATGGAATCAACTCAGGTCGAAAAGGTCCTTAGGGTTAACATAGCCAATAAGCACACATTTACACAACACTACTTGATCAAAACCAAGCAAACCTCAGCCTCGGATATATCAGATATTCTTTTGAACAGCTTGACCCAGATAGTTTCATTTTACTTTACTAGTCATTGGTCCAGCCATATTTGGAATTTGCTTCAACCATATGGTCTTCTGGATATAAATATACCATAGATGCAGTGGATATATGTGTAACAGAGCAACAAAATTAATCCCCTAAATCCAACTTTCTGGTAACCTTCAAGTTATCCCGGTTACTGACATTCATTTACTCAGATTCATTTAGGAAATGAAGAATTTAGATTTTAATTCAGAAAAAAATGCAAACTTTATCAGATACTAATTAATTTTCAAACTCCAGTCCAAATCTGGAATTGACTTTGTTTTTTTATCATAACAAGAACAACAAAAACAATCCTCACCAAATTTAGGGAAGTAAAAATGAACATTCCCCTACAGTAATTTGAAATCATTACCAACTACCAAGAGAGCTTAATTGACAAGTCTTACATATCTATCAAAATTTATGCCAGGAATATACCAAGGGCTTACTCCATTCTAATAAATAGAATAGTCAGCTCTCTTACCAAATGAGCCAAACTGACAAGTCCTATGTATCTTTGAAAATTTATCTTAAATGTGGGGAAGGCCTTGTTTCATCCTAATAAATCAATACACTTATACTAAAAAAATATATGTTTTTATTTTTTTTTGTTTATTACATATGCAATAAGATAGAATAGAAGGTGTAGCGGAGTTTGACACTGCAGCAGCTAGGCTTGACTTTAAGTATGTTCAAAGCATATAAATAGCTTCCCCTTTAGTCTTTACTTATGTTTAATTAATGTTCAGAACCAGTGCAAAATGACCAATGAAGATAAAACTCTTCACATGCTGGAGTCAATTAAAGTTGAAAAGGTCGTTGGTGTTCACTTAGCCAATAAGCACATATTTGCGCAACACAGTCTGATTTAAATAAAACAAGCAAACCGCACCCTCAGATATATCAGATGTGCATTTAAACACCTCGACACAGATAGTTTTATTTTACTTTACAAGTCATTAGCCCACCCACAGTCAGAATTTGCTTCAACCATACAATCTCCCAGATATAAGTATAAGATAAATGTAGTGGAATGAGTGCAAGAAAATTAATCCCCCAAATCCAGCATCTAAATTACACTGACAGAATCTGAAAGTTGAACCTAGAAATTCTGGAGTACAAATGAAACCATGTTAATATTCTGGAGACATTCCATGGTATCACATTCTCAACAAATCCACACATGGCACAGTATTCCCAAACAAGTCCATGCTACAACCAACACTCTGCAAACAAACATGAGGACATAGCTGCCAACTGTAGGAACAGGAAGCAAAAGGACCTGGGGGTACTTTATGGATGCCAATGTGACCAGTCTGTGGAACTAACTCAACCAAATAGCTGTTACATCAAATAAGACATGCTCCTTCAAATGGAACCTTGAAAAGGATATTGGTCAAGAAAAATTTAACTATCTTCTCTCAAACTAAAAGAAAGAAAAAATTTTGTGTCCAACAAAATCCACTTATGATCATAGATACTCTTCCTACTTAACCAAGATAGTGATACATCTGAGGAAACCCCCCTAAAATTTGGCAAAATCCCCTAATCTCTTGTTGAAGATTGAAATAATCACCACCAAAACTCTTGAAACCTTAAATTCAAAACAACATGATTAGAAGATTTAATTAGTAATTCAATTCATAATCCAAGTATCACTTGGGAGAAATATATTATTTATTAACAAAGTCAAAAATAACGTGGCCATTAATTTTACTATTGTAAAACCAAAACTACTTTCATAGTTTTCTTGATTGATAAAATGAACTGACAATTTCTCAGAGAACATGTTTTGTTCTCAATCTTTTTTGCAGGCAGATATTTTCATAAAGATTTATCGAAAGCTGTTTTCGGAAAAAGACTGTATTGCATAAACAACACTTCAGGAAAGTACATTTAGATTAATATTGACATTTCTGATGATGTTCAAGAAGTAAAACATTTCGTTACAATTGATCTGTCCAGTATTTGTAAAAACATCATCATCATCATCTCCATCAGTCTTTTATTGTCCATTGTTGGACATAGACCTTTCCCAGGATCAACCACACCACTCAGTCATGGGCGTCGTGGGGCCAATACTTTCTGAACTTGTCTAGTTCATCTCTCCATCTTGTTTTCTGCCAGCTTTGGGTTTGCATATGATCCCCGAGGATCTCTATTGTGAGTTATGATGTCCATTGATTGTCAGCCATTCTTGCAACATGACTAACCCATTGCCATTTGAGTTTTCTAATAGATTCTATGATATCCCTGACTCCTGTTTTTTCCCTAATATATTATGATCTCTCCATGTGATCTTGAGCATGATTCTCTCATGTGCATGTTGCATGGTTTTCAGTTAGAGAGTCAGTTTCTTGGTTAGGCTCCAGCTCCATAGGTGACAAAAAGATCATTGAAATTTAAAAATAAAAAAAAATATTCCAAGATAAAATCTAGAGACCTGCCCATCAGTATACAAATTTTTGACGTGATAAGCAGGATTGATGAGTCATCACTTTCCAAGGTTGCAATTTTCACACAGATTGTACAGGCTGACAGATGTAAGACTTATGTATTCAGATTCCTCATACATTAATCCACCAATTGAACCTTATTCATCCAAAAACATAAAAAAGTGGTTTCTGCAATTTTATGAATTTTGGTAAAAATTAGGTATAAACGAATACAAATTTGAAGATTCATAACTTTGTATTTCAGTAAATTTTTATTTTCTTTCTAAACAAACAAAATTCACCTGCACCTTTCAACCTCAGTGTATATGATAAATGTAACAATGTATACCCCACATACTGTTCAACGCTGCTCCTTGCTACATTTGATTACAAACTTCTATAGACAGCTACATTTCTGCCTTGTTACAGCCAGCCATCTTGAATTCACCGTAGATTGAGGAATAGGGGCATGTATAATGACATCTGCTTCTGTTCCCTTATCTACTTGCAACTTTATTTCAAAATTTAACCCAGAAAATGTATTAAAAAAATTATTTTCATGTATTATATAGAAACAGATTATTTGTTTTTGAAATTTGAGTTTAGAATTGTTAAAGAGAAAATACATAGAAAATCAATTGGAAATTTAAAAATAAAATTACATTTGCTTTCTTAAAATCTACTAAAATTTAATTATTTGATGGAATTGAATAAAACTTTTGGTACTTATTCATTGATTACTGAATTCATCTATGAAAAGGTTACTTTGTAAAAAATGAGTAGAAATATATATTTTTTTACACCTGAAGCTCTCATTTGATTTTATGAAGTCTCAATAGAACTTGAAGGCATTTACATTGTAAAAAGACAAATGCCTGTAGAGTTTGAATAAATTTTTCATTTTTTTCTAAAATTTACCTGATGAGGGTTAATAAATGCCCCAAACATTTAGAACTCCAGTACAAACTTAAGTACCGCTTTATTAAGCAACTTTTTAGTTTTATTTGTTGTATTAATATGAGCATCCCCTCTTGTGTCACAGAACATTGAAAGCTAACTGGATTATAACCAAGCTGCGATAACTGCAGGTTGGGTTTGTGTGATGTTCAAGGTCGATGAAAGATGGCATTCATCATCTATTTGAACAAATAAACTAAAGCGTTCTCTATAACTTGATTTTTTCTTTTCTTAAAGAGTATTACTAAAATAACAATAATACATTACAAATTATACCAAATTTCACTATTTAAGAATAATAAATCATGTATCAAATTTTAATATATCTACATCAATAACTCAAAAACATCAGATACACTGAATCTGAGCTTCTGAGCTATTTAGAGAAGAGCGGGAATTAATAGAAAAAAAGTTTCATTCATTGACTATTAGAATGTTTTTGTCTAATTCATCTAAATTTTTTACAGTCAGTTTGCTGGCATAAGTCGATTTCTATATCTCAGTGGAGGTGGTATAGGAGTTCTGTTACCTTTGTCCTCAAATTGACACACAGTGTAGTGAAGTAGTGCTTAGCTAGAAATATTGGGCTCATTGCTTCAAAGGGAATTCAATTTTTATTCACGTTTTCCAAGTCAACTGGGTGAAAATATGTAAAAATGTTAGAGTCCACCAACCATCTACATTATACCACACACTATGTGATAACATCTTCGTCGTCATCGTTGTCATTGTCGTTGTCGTTGTCATTGTCGTCGTCGTCATCATCATCATCGTCATTGTCATCATCGTCGTCGTCATCATCATCATCATCATCATCATCATCATCATCATCATCATCATCATCAGTCATTGACCTTTCCCAGGATTTGCCACTGTTCTCTATCATGGGCATAGCAGAGCCAATAATTCCTGAACCTATCCACTTCATCTTGCCATCTTATATTCTGCTGGCCTAGGTTCTGCATTTGATCTATGGGGATCCATGTTGTGAGATGTGATGTCCATCTGCAGTCTGCCATTCTTGTAACATGGCCAGCCCATTGCCATTTGATTTTCCTAATGGTGTGTAATGGACACCTGTACTTTTCCTAATATACTGTGCTGTCTTTTGGTCTCTTGATATAATGTTGAACATGATTCTTTCATATGTGCAACTTTTTAAAAATTCATTTGCCTCCTACTGCAAAATCTACCAAATCTTTTAAAGATTCATTGGTCTTTTACTGTAAACTCTTACTAATCCTTTCAAAATTAATCTATCACTGTCAAATCTCTTTTATTTTTCAAAAATGGAAGGAAAAAAAAATTCCACTTTAAAAAAAAACCCAACTCCCTCCAAAATTAGAAGGTTCTCTTTTTGTTTTGAAATTGTCACTAATACCATATTTATTGAATGCAAGATGTTTAAAAGTAAGTAGATTTAAAACATAACCAGGACCGCTTCCTTAAGGAACAAACTCCACACCCTATACAAACACCAGCCCTTAGAAGTGACCATAAATGCTGTTGTGGATAGATAAAATTGACGCCATGGCTATACAACTAGTTTGCTAGATATTTTGAAGATTTAAGAAAAAGAAGAATAGTTTAATCGTCTAAACTATCAATGTTAAAACATGCTATTACAACCCATATTATATTGGTGGGGGGGATGCCTGTAGATTTACATTGTGTAGTGTTGTTGACAAGTTACTTTGTAAAGGTTGACTGACTGCCTACACCAAGTAATTACTCATGACACGTGCCTGGTCTAGCGTAAACTTTGTTATCAATGAATTATATCTTTGCCCCATCTTGGCAAAATATATTTTGTATTATAGGTTTTCTTGTATAATATGAAACTCAGTAAGCAGTTTATTGGAACATTTATGAAATATTCCTTGTTTGTCTCGGAACGAAAATACATCCATCTATACTTAGAAACAAGTAGTCTGATGTGGAACAAATAAAAATTGGCATTTGTCAACATAGACATAATCAGAAGGGAAGAAATAATAATAATAATAATAATAATAATAATAACAATAATAATAATAACAACAACAACAACAACAGCTGCAGCAGCAGCAACAACATCAACAACAGTGATGGTATAACTACTGATAATAATGGCAGAATATAAAACAAATTTAAGGGGAATTATTAATCACCACCAGCCATATATGCTGTATTTGGGATGATCAATTGAAATGATGGAAAAAGGGGAGAATCAATGATAAAGTTACTTCTCTTGCCTTTTGTTGGCCTGTGATCACAAAAAAAATGTCTAAATTTTCAAAAAACAATCCGGCACAAACAACTTAATGAAAACTTACATTGCATATAGAACCCTTTGCTAAAAACGTTTTTTAGAAGGGAATTTTGAAAAAGCAAGAAACATTTCCTGAAATCCAGATCATCATCATCATCATCATCAGTCTTTTAGCGTCCGTCGTTGGACATAGACCTTCCCCAGGATTTGCCACACTTCTCTATCATGGGCGTCACGGAGCCAGTACTTCCTGAACTTGTCTAGTTCATCTCTCCATCTAATATTTTGCTGGCCTCGGTTGTGCATATGGTCTCGGGGAATCCATGTTGTGAGTCGTGATGTCCATCGATTGTCAGCCATTCTTGCAACATGGCCAGCCCACCGCCATTTGAGATTTTTTATGGATTCTATGATGTCTCTAACTCTTGTCTTTTCCCGGATGTGTTGTGCTGTTTTGTGGTCTCTCCATGTGAGGCCCAGCATTATTCTTTCATGTGCACGTTGCATGGTTCTCAGCTTACGGGTCTGTCTCTTGGTTAAGTTCCATGTTTCAGCTCCATAAGTGACTATTGGGAGGATGCATTGGTTATACACCCTTCTCTTTAGGATTAATGGGATCTTATTATTTTTGAAGGTTGAGCTAGCTCTGCCAAAGGCTTGCCATCCTAGTGTGATTCTTCGCTTGATTTCTTCTTCTTTTGAGGGTCTCATGGAGATTCGTTGCCCTAGGTAGATGTAGTGGTCTACTTTCTCGAGTTCTGTGTCCTCGATTTCGATCTTATGTCAGAACATACGAATAACCAGAACCCTGCAACAGTGATTAAACTAGTCTGTTAAGGGTAGCGGTAATTGATTAACACAGAATAAATTTTTTTGTTACATTTATAAGCTAACAAAAGTGATTTACAGGTAATTTGGGTTAGTAACTTATATTATGACGTTAAAAACTAACTCCCTGAGAAGAAATGAATTTTTTGCCAAATGTTCGAACACAATAATTGTTGGCGGTGTTCCGATACTTCAAGACTTCATTACTCATTGGTTTTTCATGGCTGCTACAGCTGATTCTCTATTTTTTGAAATTTTTTCAAAACTAGTGGAATGTTGAAATGTTTAGATGCTTAAATGCTATTTGTAACAATAGGAGAAAGAAATGGCATAGGGTTGGCTGTGTTGCAAGAATGTCAGACAACCCCTTGACATCACAACTCACATCGTGATTTCCAAGAGATCATATGCAAAACTGTGGCCAGCAAAATATAAGACAAGTGCAGAAAGTATTGGCTATGCGATGCTCATGATAGAGATGTCTGGCAATTGTTTCAGAAGATCTATGCCAAACGGCAGATGCTAAAAAACTGATGATGATGATGACGATGATGATGAAATAGACTGAGATGGCAAATGTCATCTAAGATTCATTTGAGAAAGTACTGTGCATACTATAGGTGTGGGATTTTTAAACTTCATTTAAAACATTAAAAAAAGACTGACCAACGTTTGGTCTTTGGATTGTTTAATGTTTTTAGAATAAGGGATCCCTCGGTTGACACAAAAAATAAATATGTTGTTATACCCTTCTCTACATCCAGTTCCCATTATTATTTCAAAGAGGAATAACATCGAACGTTTGAAACAATTTTGTCCAAAGTCCTTTTCTCAGCATTACCTACACCCCAGTAAATTACTCTCTGAACATAATGCATCTCTCACAGATTCTGGGACTTCTATGATCAGCTCACGGAAGATAGATATTGGGGCTTCTCTGACCAGAGAGATTCTGTAAGTACCTCAACATATGCCAACAATAACTACATGACTCCTCAACAAAAAGTACATCTACCAAGAACCCAATGCTTTCAGGTACCATAGAAAGCAAAAAGCTCCTAATTTGGTTAATGTGATTACATGGAAAGACAACATTTGGCATATACATTTAAAGGAAGTAATAATGAAGTAGCTCGATTATTTTTAGGATTTCATAGTAGATTAACAGTTGTTTCTCAAACAAAAAAAAAGAACCTAATTGACTTGTTTTGTTGGTGCTAATGGAATACTGAATATATTTTCTTGTGCAACATCAGGTAATCTTTTCCTGTTAAAATAGATATAATAGTTCTTTTTCATTATTATCTTAGTGGTTATCAATAGTTAACAATGCTGGAGAATATATCTATTTCAACAATGAGAAGATAACCTAACGTTGAATTAAGAAATAGGATCAGCATTCCATTGGCATCAACAAAGTAAGTCAATTAGATTCTTTTTTAAAAAATTATTGTTTCTCACTTCATAATGTGCCGAAAATAATTATCATGCTTAACCATTTTGTGCTGCATAAATTCATATGATATCAACCTCTGAAGTAACGGGCGCATGCTTTTCAAAGTCTCTTAAATATATCATCATACTTGGAGAAGAATGAAAAATCTTTAAGAAAAAGTCCCGAGATGAGCAACTAAGTCAGTACCAGAATTTGAAAAAATATGACTCCTGAAGATAAGTTGAAAGAGTTAGAATTGACTTTGTTTGTAAGAAGGAGGAATTGAGGTGACTTGATAGAAATTTTCAAAATCATTTGTGGTGTACATTTTGTAGATCTTTATGTATTTTTTACCAAAAGCAAATACAAGGAACTGAGAGGTCAGGCATATACAGTGGAAGTGAATAGAGGTAGATTGAATATCAGAAATTTTTTCTTTTGCAAAAGTGTGGTAGGATTATGGAAAAGATTACCGGAATATAAAGTGCTATCAACAAATGTAATTGAGTTTCAAAAGAATTATGAAGTTTATTACAATATTAATGACTGATATATTATGTAAATATGATTATTCAATGTGTGCTTTCACACACACATTGTATACTTTTCTTCACACTTTGATAAATGCTTTGAATATTTCAAATGTTTATTTAGACCAAGAAAATATGACTTGTGGAAAGAAATTGATAGAATAACCCAGCATAACAAGTGGAAACACAGAGTTGAACTGAGAAATCCTCTGGTAATTGGAATGTCTTACTGAACAAGTGTTGATTGAACAAAGAAATTTGATCCTCTGGTAATGGTTCATCCTAATATGTAAAGAAATACTTTATATGAAATTGAGAAAAGCCATGGAAAAGATTTCCATGAATATCTCAGCTCAAATTAACTAAGAAATCTTGGTATTTGTGGAAGAGAAGGATGAAGAAAAAAAAAGGAAAAAAAAGAAAAAAGAAGAGAAAGAGAATAATGACATGGAAGGAAAGAAATATGAAGAAAAAACCAAACTTTTTCATATTTTTACCAACAAGAAAACAAAACTTGCTTAAATAAAGAAAAATTGCATTGTGATGACTCGTGAGATTTATAGCAAAAAGATGTCATCAGAGATTCTGATAAGATAGAGGACAAACTTCTGAATACCAACAAAGCAGCAAATTTGATAGCATGAACAAAGAACAGTCAGTGCTTTTACAGTTATAGTTGTCTTCAGACTAAGCATTGTCTGAAAAAAATTAAACTTTGGAAGAGTACTGGCAAAATCAACAGGAAATATATTAGTATTGCTTGAAGTAGTTTTATAATGAAACCGCATTATATCTAAAATATAACAAGAATTGCTTAAATATAAAGTCTAGACATTAAATTAGATATCATGGAATAAGATCACTGCCATAATAGGCAATATAATCAGTATGTTGCTAACCAAACATACCAGATATAGCTGAGGACTGTCCAAAAAGAAACCAAACTTTATATAACTGTTAACCAATGAGACGCAACTGAGTATTTTCTCCTGTTATGTTGTGTTGCAATGACTTTGACCTTTTGATATAAATAATAGGGCTCTTTTCCCTTCCAAATCAATGGACAACGATTACATTGAGAAACTGTATTCTGTGATCTGAGGAAATTCTTGCCTGACTGTCCATGGAATTTCTGAAGAGGTCAGAATTCATTAAAGTCTGGTAATGATTTCTACAATCATAGAATGCAGTTTTTCAATGTGAACATTGTACGTTGACTTGGAAAGAAAAAAAATACCAAACACATTACACACACATTCATTCTAGCATGTGTAGCTCAAATACTAATAAACGTGGCCAGACGCAGTTTTCTTCATACAAAAGGTCAAAGTCAGTGCTACATCACATAATAGTAGAAAATACTCTATAATGTCACATTGTTTCACTGTTATACAAAGCTTGGTTTCTTTTTGGACAGCCAAGTATTCTCATCATTACACTGTTCTAAAAGTCCGGTTTCTTTCCGAGCAGCCTTCAGAGCATTAATGCTGATTTTTAATAACGAGTCTGATCAATTGTCAAATATCAAGAGATGGTTCACAGAATAACATGATTGCAAAAAAAAGAAAATTAGAATTGCAATTATTGACAATTATTTTATGATAGGATTTTGATAAATTTGATTCCCAGAACAAGAGAAAAAATTAACAGGATAAAGTTTATGCAACCACTGAAGTGCAATTTTTAAGTCATTAATTTTTAATTTCTAAGAAAGTGTGCATGGGAATAATGCAGATGATACGAAACTTGAATATAATGATTTTGCAAGTATAAAATTGGCTGCTTGGAAGCAACTGCATAGTTTCATTATTTGAACACTAATTGTAAGACAGACTTATTCTGCCAGATTAATTGCCTAAACATGATCAACTAAAAAGTATTATGATCATTAAAGCAATTTGTATTGTGGATAGAATGGTATGCTAATCATTTTTCTCATCATACAAATAGAATTATGCAATCAGTACAAGTTGTCAGATAGTTAGTCACTAGGTTAACCGATGAATGTTTGATAGTTTTAGTAACTTTGTAGCATGGATTGCATTGTATATATATATATATATATATATATATATATATATATATATATATATATACATATATATACATATATATAATATGAATTGTAAAGAGTGAGATAGACTCGTGAGTAAAGTGTTTTGAAATCAGGTTTATTTATCTGTAGATGTTTTTTTGTTGTATACCAAACATATTTTGGGATGTATTCCAATTTTCAGTGGTGTGTGAGTGTTTGTTTTTAGGGGTTAAAGGTTTTATGTGGAACCTGAGTCCACCAACAGGAGCTCTGCCTAGTGAGTAAAAAAATGTATGATGTATATATACATATTAATGAAAAAATCAATGGAAAAACAGGAAATAATTAACTCTCTTTGCTCTGAAGTAGACTCAAAAAGTTTCTTTATGCCTTTACCTGGAATGAAACTATTTTTAGGGAATTCATTGGATTAATACTGGTTCTTTCTATTTTTATTTTAATCTAGGTTATAGTTCAACGGTTAGGTAGAGTTGATTAGTGTTATGGTGTAACACTATGATGATTCATATTTATCTGAGTTTTAGTCATTTGATTTTAGAGTGGTGCATAAATCGAGGTATTGTATTTCATGTGTTGGAATTGGGGTGTCAAGTGTTGTCTGTATAAGGTGGAGTTTCAGGAAATGAAAATTATGGGACAAAATATTTTGTAAAAATCAGATTTTACTGGATCGGAAATTTGGTTTCATAAGTCAGAAAAAGAGACATAAAAAAGGGGTGGAGAGATTTAAGTCTCTATAAAAAGCAATAGGCCAAGAGTTCCTTTTTGGTAGAATGTTGGAAAGGTGGTTTCACACTCTCAATAATGCAATGTTACAAATGGCAAAAAAAAAAAATGGAAGAATTGATGGATGAAAAACAAAATTTAGACTGGTCACTATCATCTGCTGATAATTTCTGCTTTCTATTAATTCACATCCATTGCTTTTCACAGACACTAAAATATTTTTACTTTTTTGTGCATCTGTAACACACAGCATTCTCAAGATACAGTGCGCCATATGCTACTGATTGAGATACATATCAGAAAACCATAGCAGAGGTTGAGTACACCATATCTAGAATATCTGGGATCGGGAGTGTTTTGCATTTCGGATTTTTTAGATTCAGGAATATTTCGTTGTAGATAGAAATATGTTGGGGAAAGAAACCTATGATGCGAGGAAAGCAATCTTGATTTTTTCTTATATATATTGTCTATTTTTGATTAGATTTTCCACAAAGAGGGTGTTTCTTTGTAGGTCATTGAAAAATTACAGTATTCACAAGAGTACAATGTGATCTCAAATAAAATGTAACCCTCACCTTTTGTTATTGAAAACCAGTTATATATCAAATCACTGTAGCCCCACAAATGCCCAGCTTGCCCAATAGCTCAAAACTGAATTTGAGTCTTTCGATGATTCACTGTCATTTGCGACAACTTTTGTGAGATTTCATTGGAGTGGTCCAATTTGTGTTGCTAACAGCCAATGCTATGATTACAGCAGACATCTGTTTTGAAGGAAATGAGTCTCTGTGTAATCAATCAGAAAGGTGTGGTATTCCATCCTGATAATGCACAACCCTTCACAGCAGAGATCACATCTGAAAAGATTGGAGATCTTGGCTGGGAGAAAATTTCACCTCCTCTCTTATTTTCTAATCCTGGTTCAACCTCAGTTTAGATTCATTGTCCAATCTATATCACTTTTTAAATAATCTGTAGATCTGTTCAAAGCAATACACAGCTCACTAGCAGGAGAGACCACAACTAAAAAGATTGAAAATCTTGGCTGGGATAAAATTTCACACCCTTCTTATTCTCCAGATCTTGCTCAGCCTGATTACCAACAATTATAATGCTTGTAGAACCATCTTGATGGACTAGTTCTTAAAACACATGAAGAGGTGGTCACCATCTTCTTTACATTATTTTTCTCCAAAACCAAAAGACTTATAAAGAACAATTGTTGCAAAATAATGAAAATCAGCTTATATATGTAGATCAAACCAAAAATTCAATATTCCTGAGCATATTGCCGGGTATCCACAAAATTTCAATGAAATTCATTGAGAACTCCTCGAGATATTGTGTGGAAAAACATGAGTAAGTACATAAATGTATGAAAAAAATTTAAAAAAATGTTTACAATAAAGAAGAATTCCAGGATCTGATCCAAATTTATCAAATTTCACCTTATCCCATCACTTTTCCATCCAAAAAATTCTATTAAACTTCTTTGCAAACTGTTGGAGATATTGTGAGACAAACAGAGTGACAGACAGACAAATATGAATGAATACATATACCTGTTCTATCTTCATAGGTGGAGGTAATAATTGGTTCATAGTTTGTTTATACATGACTCAGCAAAAAGCAGTATTATGTAAATAATTCATGAGTAATACACTGCCAGAACTGAACCTCTGTCAATTGGATTCATGCATTTCCATAGAACATTAATTGTGAAGGAGAAAGACTTTTGAACTGAACGCATCTTCACTATCTTAATATAGAAAAGGATTAAAAAAGAATGAAAACCTTCTGAATAAAGGAAGTTATTTTATCGTATGCACAACTGTGTGAAAGTAGAGTTGTTTGATAAAATTAGTGAGTATTGGAAAAGCAGACATGGATTTCAAATAGAATATTCTAATAGATAAAATCTATTAAAAATGTAAATATTTATATGAGACAAGTCTGGTTAGTCTCTCAATAGAAACCGTCACACAACCAACATATTTATCTGCATGCCATGTTTGGTGTGATCAATCAAAAAATAGGAAAAAGGGGTGATTATTGGATTTTGTTGGGCAGATTTGCGGAAGAAAGTCTGATTTCTCAAAATCAAGCATGAATGCTGCCGGGCATAAAACAAGTGATCAATTTAGTATAAACTTACGCTATAAATTGATCCCCCTATTAAAATCCAATTTAGAGAGTGAATTATCAAAAAACAAAAAAAATTTTTTCTGTACATAACAAGGAGTAAATATGTAAATTTCAAGCCCTCTAGCTCCACTGATGTGGCCTGTATGCTTAACACATACATAGCCAGCCAGCCAGCCAGCCAGCCAGACTAACTTGAAAAATGAAGAAACCTATGTTGATAGTTTTGATGACAGTTTTTGCTGACGTTTTCTTATACTGACATAGTTACACTTCAAAGATGCATATTCAATTTGCATAAAAAATGCAAGCTATTTATAGATGGTTGTTAAGAGTACACATGGTAAATTTCTATTGCATATAAAGTACTGAGCCATAGATATTGTTGCTTTGGGTATCACTTCAGGCAACTTTATTGCCACACAATTGTTTTGACAACCATATCTTAGATAATCATTGCTACACTGTTGGAAGCCTGAGATAGCATCCCATTGGCTGATTGTCAAGTCAAATTTAAAGCAAGATGTATAGAGATTAGCATTTTCCACAATTAATTTTAGTATATGAAGAAGAAACAGGTGGCGTATTGCCTCTGGGATGCAAGTAGGTTTTTCATTTTTGGCTGGGTTGCTTGGCAAAGGGATCCGAAGTTGGAAAAGCCGAAACCCTCATTGACCCTGAGATCATAACATCACCGAGGATGCATTACAGCATATCCTTGAGACGTATTTTATGAAATTTCTGTTCATAGAAGTATCTAAAGATAATATAAAAACTCTATTCCTTGAATTAATAATTAACATTTACTAAATTCTTTGTCTCATGCTTGATTTTAGCACTAATGAAAAATGCGTTTTCTTCCTCATCAAAGTGCACACAGTAAGGTCTGGTTAGTCACTCTATGGAAACACAATCAATGTCTTTTGGCTGCATGCTGTGTTGGGGATATCAATTAAAAAATTGGAATAAGGGTAAATCAATTACTTCTCTTACCGTTTGTTGGATGGTGATCACTGAAAAAGTCTGAATTTTCAAAAAACTGAGGGATCAATTAAGCATGAACCTATATTGTAAAGTGAACCCATCAATAATAACATATGGGGTTTGGGTTAAAAAAACAGAGGGAATGTTTTTTTTTAGCCGTAACAAGGTGCATATGCTTAAATTTCCAGCCCTCTAGCCCAGTTGTTGCGGCCTGAACATTTGATAGATTGACAGACATACAGACAAGTATAATAGATCTTTTTGGAAAAAGATTCAACTCAGACTGGTTACATATTTGGTATACAGCTTTATGTAGGCTTTTTCATGAAATTCAAAGTGTATATTTATAAACAGAGACTGAATGAAAAGAGGATTTATGTAAAAATAATGAGTGTATAAAATTTCTTAAAAATATGTCCTTCTATTATATTTCAAAAGTTGATAAATGCTATCACTTTTCTTATAACAGATTTTGAGCAGTTTACCCATTCAGATTTGCACAGATGAAATATTGCTTAACTTTGAAATTCAAACAGCATATCATAATGAAACATTAATGTATATGGTACAGCCTGTCAGAAGATCGATTAAATTTTATTCAATAGCAAGTGGTAATTATTTTTTCTAAAATTTGTGGCATCTTTTCTTGATTTGTCTAAACCACAGATGGACAACCATAAACTAGCAGGTTAGATTTGGCCCACAGCAACAATTTTTAGTTGCCCACAGCCATTTAATTAAAATCTTACATAATTTTTCTCAGACAGTTATTTTTATTTATATCATAAGATTAGTATTATTTTGGCTTCACAAATCAATATTATACAAATTTTAATTCATTTTTGTCTAAAATAGAAAGAATACTTTCTTCCTGTGATACATTTGGCATTTTTCAAGTGAATGTGTCTCCTGATTAAGATGAATAATAAATATCAAAAAGGTTGCCTAATACTAGTCTAAACTTTGAACAGTACCTGACATTGGAAAAACCTTCCCTAAGATTTGACAGACTTCCCTAAACTTATCTGATTCCTTACACAATAACATTTTTTGTCAGCCACAGTTTCACATATGATCTCTAGGGATCTATGTTGTGAGTCATGATGTCCAGTGGTTGCTTGTAATTCTTACAACATGGCCTACCCATTGCCATTTGAGTTTTCTAATGGAATCTGTTATATCTCTGACTTTTGTTTTTCCTCTAATATACTGTGCTTTCTTGTGATCTCTCAATGTGATGTTGAGCATGATTCTCTCACATGCACATTTCATAGTTCTCGTTTTGCAAGACAATATTTTGGTTAAAATATCATTTTGATCGTAGCAAAGACACGACAGAATTTACAAACAGAAACATTTTTCCCCCACTAATATTATATGACCAACAAAATTTGTTTGGTTTATCAAGTTAAAATGTAAGACAGTTTTCTAATTTTCAACATCAACTTCTGTCAAAAGCACATTTACTGTTTTCTTCCATCTTCTGCCATCTTTCAAGAAAATTCATCATTCCATCCTTGCAGAATTTCTTATTTTTCTCTTTGAAGAACCGCTGTAGGTGCTTTTGCAGGCTTCAAGGGGATTGATTTTATTTTTCGTTTGGAGAATTCTCTAAAGACCAGGGTTAATGGGAATCTAAAGGTACAACATTTGCAGATACCTTTGGCTGAATGAAAGCTAATAATTTTTGCTTTGTCTCCAAAGAAATATATGTTCTAATGTTATACTGTTCCACTACAATGCCTTTTCTGTTTCCTAATTTTGTTCATTGTTAGTCAATTGCTGCTTTTCAGTGGTCTTATAGAGAGCATCACTTGCTCAAATCAATCTTTCAGTTCTACAGAAAGAGCTTATAATGATATTCTGCATTGTTGTAAAGTATGCCCTTTTTATCAACCAGTCACAATTTGTCTGAAAGATGGATCATTCAAGTTATGTTTTATTAGCAAATCAAACATGGAGATACAGTCAAATAGGTTTTTTTCATTTCATTCATGAGGAAGCTAAACATCAAAGCAAGTAACAAAACCAAGCTGGTGCAAATAATTTTTAATGTTTGATTTAGATATTTTGAATATGTTGACTATCTGCTGCATTGTATAGAGTTGATTACTTTCAAATACTGTCTTCATTTGATTGATATCATTCTCAACTATTTGACCCAACCATGGAGCATTGTTCAGAGGCAGTGGGAAATCTCTTGCATGAAACTTCAAAAACATTTGACAGGTTCAATCATTCACAGAAACTTCTTGATAAGCCACAAAAATCTTTTTAGAAACTGTGAATAAAAAATGGCAAAATAAGTTTCTCCAATTTGTTCGGCTAGCTGTATATGTATATATGTATGTATCACACGTACAAGTCACAACAATGGAGCTAGAGGCCTGAAAATTTCAGCATATACCCTTTATTATGTGTAGTAAAAGCAGTTTGTTATGTATTTTGAAAATTCCCCCCCAAAATAGGTTTTTAGTTGGGGGTTCAATCTGTGGTGTAAGCTATTGCAAAATTGGTCCTTATCTCACTTGTTATTTGATAATCCAGATTTTTTGTGATCCAAGAAAATACGAGAGAAGTAAATCATTCATCGATCACCCCTTTTTTAATCCTTTAATTGATCACCCCCAGCAGAAAATGCAGATCATGAAACAGTTTCTGTTGTGTGACTTACAGACCTATTTTTCTTTTTGCAATTGAGTTGCATTTTTATCTTTATCAAAATTTAAAAAAAGCAAAATATGCTGAAAATGTTGCTTATTTTCTTCCATCTGCTAAGTTAGAATCAATAATCAAAAATATGCCAATTTCGACAATTTTTTTTGTTAAAAAACCGCTGATATGACATCTGTCACAATACAATCAGAAATGATATTTTTGAATGAAGTTAATTAAAACTAAATCTCTTAATGCCATCTAACAACAAAAACAGACCAAACCTTTTAGAAGACTCAATACAATTTATTTTGCTTCCAATGGGGAAAAAATGTTTAAACAGCTGAGGAAATCTAAGTGAATAATTTTGACAGTTGAAATTAATGGCCGTGGCAAAGATTAAAAAAAAAAGGCCTATAGTTTGGGTAGTTAACATCAGTTATGGAGCAAGCTTAACCTTCAAGAACGAAAATAACGAAGAACAAGAAAGTCCTAAAATGAAAGATATACAAACGATGTATCCACATGATAGTCACATATAGAGCTGAAAAATGCAACTTAACCAAATGACTGACCCTCAAACAGAGAACCATACAGCTTGATCAGGAAAGAACCATGCTCAACATCACATGGAGAGATCGCAAGACAATATAGTATATTAGAGTAAAATAGGAGTCAGGGATATCATAGAATTTAAGAAAACTCAAATGGCAATGGGCTGGTCATGTTGCAAGAATGGCAAACGATCACTGGACATCATGACTCACAACACGTTTCTCAAGAGATTGTATGAGAAACTGTGTCTGGTAAAATATATGAAGGTGTGACAAACTAGACAAGTTCAGGAAATATTGGCTCCATGATGCCCATTATAGAGAGAAATCTTGGTCTATATTCGATGATGGATGCTAAAAAGCTGCTGCTGCTGATGATGATTTTCTAAAATAATAGATTAAATATTTCTGGCAGTCATCATCATCATCAGTCTCTTAACATTTGTCGTCAGACATAGATCTTCCCTGTGATTTGCTACACTTCTATATCATGGGCATTGCAAAGCCAGTACTTTCTGACTTTGTCTAGCTTGTCTCTCCATCTAATACTCTGCTGACCTTAGTTGTGCATGTGATCTCTGCAGATCCATGTCATGAGTTGTGATGTCCATTGGTTGTCTGCCATTTTTGCGACATGGTAAGCCCAATGCAATTTGAGTTTATTAATGGATTCTATGATGTTTCTGACACGTATCTTCTCTCGGATGTATAAGCTGTCTTGTGGTCTCTTCATGGGAGGTTGAACATAATTCTTTTATGTGCACGCTGCATGCTTCTCAGTTTGTAAGTCTGTCTCTTGGTTAGGTTCCATGTTTCAGCTCCATAAGTGACTATTGGGAAAATGCGTTGGTTGTATACCCTTCTTTTCAGAATCATTGAGATCTTCTTGTTTTTGAAGGCAGGGCTTGCTCTGCTAAAGGCTTGCCATCTTGAGGTGATTGTTCACTTGAATTCTTCTTCTTTTGAGGGTTACATGGAGATTTGTTGTCCTACGTAGATATTGTGGTCTACTTCCTCCAGTTCTGTGTCGTCAATTTCGATCTTAGTGTTTTTATTTCCAATGTGATAGTTGCACATGATCTTTGTCTAGCTGAACTTCATGTGTAAGCTGACTTTCTTGCTCTCTTCATTTAGTTCATCTATCATTAGTTGGAGGTCGTGTAGGCTCTCTACAAAAAGGGCTATGTCGTCTGCGAATCTGAGGTTGCTCAGATACTCGCCGTCTATTTTAATTCCTTTATTCTCCCAGTCTTGTCTTCTGAAGATCATCTCGAGGCTGGCTGTGAAGAGTTTGGGTGAGCAGGTATTACCTTGTCTCACCTTTTTCTGGAGCTGGAATGGCTCCGAGTCTTTATGTAGCCTGATAAAAGAGCTGCTGTTATTGTATATATCTTTCAGTACTTTGACATATACTGGATCTACACCTTGTAGAGTGATGGCCTCCATGACCATAGGGATTTCCATTGAGTCAAAGGCCTATATTGAGTTGATAATGCTACAGCAAGTGGCAGGTTATATTCTGCTGCTTTTTTGAGGATTAAGCAACAAATTTTGCAAATTTTTTTTCTGAAAATTTGTTTGAGCAAATTTGGACACTTTATCTCTATGTTATGAATTAGAAATCAAGAAAAACGTATTGTCAGTGATCATACATTTAATCATCATCAGTATTTTAGCATCTGTTATTCGACATAGACCCTTCTTAAGATTCACCAAACCTCTCTATCATGGGCGTCTCAGAGATATGTGAGGTTGAGCGTGATTCTTTCATGTGCACATTGCATAGTTCTCAGTTTGAGGGTCAATCATCTGGTTTGGTCCGATGTTTCAGCTTCATAGGTGATTATCGGGAGGATGCATTAGTTGTACACCCTTCTTTTTAGGACTTGTAGGAATTTCTTGTTCTTGAAAGTCATGCTTGCTCTACCAAAAGCTTGCCAACCCAGTGTGATCCTTTGCTAGACTATTCTCTTCAACTCAAATAAATTTCCAGAAGATTGGAACATCGCACACATAATGCTGTTATACAAAAAAGGAAACCTGAAAGTCCTCAACAACTACAGGCCAGTAAGCCTACCCAGCTGCATCTACAAACTCACTAAAGCGATCACCAACCAAATCACCCAAATGTTAGATGAAAACCTTCGTCTTCAGAAAAAAGCTACTCAATCATCGACCATCTCCATTCATTAAGCCAACTAAAAGAGAAAACAGCAGAATATAGAATGCTACTTGCTGTAGCATTTGTTGACTTTAAAAAGGCTTTCTATTCAGTAGAAACTCCCCAAGTCATTTATGCATTAGTACAACAAGGTGTAGACCCTGTACATGGCAGTACTGTAATATATCTACCAACACAGCAGTTCCTTCATCAGGCAACATAAAGATTCTGAACCCTTTTAACTAGAGAAAGGAGTGAGAGAAGGTTATACCAACTCAACTTAACTCTTCACAGCCTGCCTTGAGATGATCTTCTGAAACCTAGATTGGGAACACAAAGGAATCAGAAAAGACAGCAAATGCCTAAGTAACCTCAGATTTGCTGACCACATCATCTTCTTTTCTAAGAGTATTTACAATCACCAAATAATGTTAGACAAACTAAATGAATCAAGCAAGAAAGTTGGCCTCTACATGAACTTCAGCAAAATGAACGTCATGTATAACAAATATATTGTGGACAAGTACACAATGATCAAAATCAAAAATGCAGAGCTGAAGAAAATTGACCACTACATCTACCTTGGACAGCAAATCAAGCAATGATTATATGTTCAGGGGAGCATTAATGACACAAGAAAAAGAAGAGACTCTGTCCAAACCCTGCGACATGTAATTTTTCCACAGCATTTGGCAACATCAGTTTCCATAAGCCATTTGTTTCCAATTAATTTTCTCAAGTTAATGTCCATTAAAATGTCCAAAACGAAAATGAATAATCATTGCATCAAAAGTAAAATGGAAAAATTTTGTGCGAAAAGCAATATAATTCATTGGGAGATGAAAACGTTATATATATATATATATATATATATATATGTATATATGAAATGAATACATTAGTTGTGAACTCTGCCTTATTTTACTCTCCATTGTGTTTTCTATTTTTTATCTCAAGAATTGATTTGTAGAAAATTACATGGGACGGGGGTTTTTAAAAGGAAAAAATATCCTATTTTGTTGCCCACTCTCTCTATCCTTCCTTATGAATGCTATGAACCGATTAAATTTGGTCAAAACGAAAAACATTTTGCCAATCATAAACTGTTGACTTTAGTCACTGTTAAAAAAAGGGACATTACAATTATACACAAATCAGCATATATCCACAGTCCTTCGTTTTTTCTCACTCTTTCTCTATCTCGCTCTTCCTCACACACATACATAAGCATACACATTCATGCATAGCTACACGCATACGTATCCCCGCACACTCAAACACACACACAGAGTTGAACATTAACACATAATCATATAAAATCAATAAATTTTGTTAAAAGTTTTCTACATAATCCTATCATAAATAGCAATTTTTATCCACAAATATTTACTTTATTGAGTATACTTCTTCCAGCCATGGATGAATGTCTGTTGCCCTGTCTTTACAGACAATGGAACATTGCCTCCAGGGCCCAAGCCGTGGTAAAGCATATGGAGATCCTGGGATGCCGAGTTGTCAAAATCCCACTCAAATGTAGTGCAAAGGAAAGCACAGAGCAATACGTCCTGGTATCAGCTTGCCTGCAAGAGCTGCCTGAAGGGCATCGAACTGAGGGTCAAAATGCTTTAAGGGGGCTCCACTCCCTGGTTTTTGATTTGGGTTGTCCGTCTCCTAGACTGGTTGCCTTCCAAAGGCTAAAGAGCCTAATTTACCCTGCTATTTTACCAATATCTTGCAAGGGGGGAATTCATGCCTTTCCCAAGGGCATTAGCTTCAAGTAGAGTGCAAAGTCAATGATTCCTTTGTCTGCATCGTTACTATCTATGCTGATCACACCTCAATACTTCCAACCATAGCTGTAAAAATGATAGACGAAGAGAAAAAAAACAAAACTTTTCTTTGTTATCTGAAATCCAACTCATTCTCTCTCCTTAATTAACCTTTTTTCTTGTATTTTGAAACATTCAATAAATCCCCCCACTGAGCATAAAAAAATGTACAATGCCTTTCATGTCCAAGTCAGATTGAAAAATGCTGACTCACAAGAATCTTTATCATTTTCTCTGTTTAATAAGAGATATAAAAAAATAAACAGAAACAAAAAAAATGGTTATTTATTTCTTTGGGGTTTCCATGGTTATGTCTTTGGTACATAGTCAAATAAATGCAACCTGGCGAGCATTACACTCATTTTGTCTACTTTACTGCTGCTTTGACTTGCCAAAAACAGCTGGCTCTTTCACGGTCAAAAAGCAAATTTCAGAAGAATTTATTGACTTTGCGTGTTTAGACCGATACTCATGATAATGGCTCGTAGCTAAGCAAAGGGCTGATGGATGAGAGGTTTTATCATTCCAGATAATGTATTGGTGAAACTTCCATGGAGAAAATGATCTTCTATTTTAGACCATGGTAAGATAAAATATATAGCGAGTAGAACTTTTGCTCATATTTGTGCTTGTATTTGGCTTTTTGGTTCAAGAGTTTCGTTATTTTTTTCTTTTTCAAATTTTTAAAAAATTTCTTGTTTTCTTTTGGTGGTGGTGTAATAGTCATCCTCATTTTCAATGCTGTTCACTGTTTTAGCTTCTATTATTTCTGGATCTTGATCCATTCATTTGTTCCAATTGCCGACAACTCTTTGTGAGAAGAATCCTCTTCTTGTATTTTCCTACAATGTTCTTTTATATGTTTCCTTTTCTTCACTTTTCAAGAATTTTTTTCAGCTGGGATGTTATTGATGCTTTCAATTATTCTAAATGTTTGTATCATGTCTTCTCTTATTCTCTTTTCTTTTAATGTTGTTGGTTACAATCTTTCAAGTCTTCATTCGTACAGGAGGTTTTTAGTTCTTGAAAAAGTTCTGTTGCTCTTCAGTATGTATGTTGTGTATAGTATTTTTAATATCTTCATATCAAGGAACTCAAATATGCTTTCTATTATTCAAGTTATTTTTACAGTTTTTTAGTAATTTTTGATACATGGTTGTGGTTTTTGAGTTTTGATGTTATAATTATGCTGAGATCTTTAAAGTATCTTTTTCATAGTCTATCAAATGCAAAATCTATGTAAACCTACTTATATTGATAATGACTACTAAGAGTGTTATTCTAGTTCTATATAATTGGTTTAAAAAATATTATTTGATTATCATAGTCAAGTAAGGCTGTTTCGTGTTAGTGAAAAAGGGAGTCACTATGATGATGTAAATACAAATAGATTCTGTCTCTAAACTGAGGCCTGATAATTATGTTCAGCAGCAATTGGTTACAACTTATAGATGTTGGCTTCCAATTACAATAATCAATTTTGTAATGAAAAAAACTCTGCTTATTGAGATAAGAAAGCAAAAAAATAAAATTAGCCCCAAATATTGCATTGTTCTTCAAGCAGAGACATTTTAATGATACCTCATGAGAACGAGTAATTCATTTTATTATCTATGAATAAGCTTGTTCGTAACTATTACTTATCTACCTAGCAACCTATTTCCAACAGAATTTTATGTGTTTAAAATCACACTCTTGGAAGAGAGGCTTCTAAAGAAAATAAACCTGTAAAAAAACAATCTGGTTAGTCACTTGATAGAAACAGTCTCATGACCAACATCTTTCTGTAGCGTGCCATGTTGGGGGTGATCAATCAAAAGATTGGAAAAATGGGGATGATCAATAAATAAATGACTTCTCTCACTTTTGGTGGTCCATGATCACTAAAAAGGCTGAATTTTCAAGAATCTTAAACCAATTTAGTGTAAACTTACATTTTGCAAATTGAATCGGTTTTTTAGACTTAAGTCTTTTCTAGACATAATGGAGTAAATGTTTAGATTTTCAGCCCCCGAGCTCCATTAGGGTGGCCTGTAAGCAGCCAGCTAGCTCTCTCTTGGCTGCTATGAGGGCAAATCTAGTCTTTATTGCATCTTGGGATGCTTATGCTTCGTTTTTTCCTAAAATATAGTTGGTATCATGGGGGGGGGGTATTTAAATCCATTTCAAACTAAAACTATTGAAACACACCAATTCTATGAAAGATATGTAAGTAACATTCAATTTTCAATTCATGTCTCCCAAAGCAAAATTAAACTAATGAATAAAAATAAAATGAATAAAAAACAGGTCTTGTTAGTAACATGATAGAAACTGTCACATGATTGATGCCTTTTGGCAGCATGCTGTGTTGGGCATGATCAATTGAAAAAAGATTGGAAAAGGGATTGATCAATGGATAAGTTATTTCTCCACCTTTTGTTGGGCAATGATCACTAAAAAGTCTGAATTTTCAAAAAAAAAAACAAGCATCACACTAACTCAGGGATCAATCTAGCAATATCTCTATGAATTGAACCTCCCCATAAAATATATTCAGAGGGTGAATTAAGGAGTGAATGTTCAAATTTTAAGCTGTCCAGATCCATTTGTGCTGCCTGGATACATGATGCATAACCAGTCAGCCAGCCAGAGCAACTTAAAAACTCAAGAAACCTATGTCGACAGTTTCAGTGACAGTTTTGCTCAATGGTTTCTAATAGAAATAACTAGTATGTTTTGCTTGGCTACAATGTCCATAATGTCTACCATACACTTCCGAAACATTAATTTTATCATCAAAACTTACTTTGTTTTTCACACATCCATTAATATTTTGTAATTACCAATACGATATGCTTTTAGTGTTTCTGCTATCCCGCAAAGCTCGTAAAATCTTATACCAAGATTTACCCGACATCAATCATTGATCCTCTTGGCATGGGTAAACAATGTCATTCAATAACTATAAATAAGGCTCAAGGCAAAACTTTTGGTTTGGTAAGAATATACTTGACTCAGGCAGTATTTATCCATGGACAACTTTACGCAGAATTTTTTTAAAATCAGGGTAGTTAAAACCATAGAGGATAAAGTAATAGGTCTGGTTAGTTACTGAATAAAAATCATTTCCCAGGTTTTGTTAGTTACCCAATAAAAATCATCACATGACCATATTCTCTTGGTAGCATGCTGCGTTGGGAGTGATCAATCAAAATATTGACAAATATCAAGTTTCTTCTCTTGCCTTTTGTTGGATCTCTAAATGGTCCAAGTAATTAAAAACAAGCATGAACACGGCCAGATAGAAACAAAGAGGTCAGTTTAGCATGAAATTACATTGTAAATTGCCCCTCCCCCAAAAAGCCAACAACAAACAAACAAAATACAAAACAAAACAAAAACAAAAACCAAAAAATGGGAGAATTTTCAAAAAAAAAACAAAACAAGTTTTTCTTGACATATCAAGGAGTAAATGTTCAAATTTGGAGTGGCCTGTATGCACAATATTTAGATAGCCAGTCAGAATGATTTAAAAAATGAAGAAACCTATGTTGACAAATTTGGTTGACGAAGCTGCTGTTGAGTCTGCTGTACTAGTATATTGCTCAACTATGCGAACTAAAAAACAAGAAGTTACCCTTGATGGCACATACACAAAGATGCTCCAAGCAGTCCTAAATGTCAGTTGGGAACAACATTGAACTAAGAAGCAGCTTAATAGGAACTTGTTACAAATGTCACCCAGAAAAGAAGATTGCGTTTTGCCTGCCGATTGAGGCAAAACAAAAAGAAACTAGTGTGTGACACAGTACTTTGGCTACTGTCGCGGAAGCAAAAATCAGTAGGAAGACCAACACAATCAGATATTGGTTAACTTGCAAATAATATTGGATGTCAACCATAAGACCTATCGTAAGGGTAGACAGAAGTGGATGGAGGGCACAGACTGGATCTGAGGCAAACACTCGATTTGATAATAATGAATAAAACTAAGTTTAGCAGGAAAGCAGAGAGATATCTTTCAGAAAATTATTGTCTTTTATGATGTTCTTGAGAATTAAGGATGTTTTTCATTGTTTTAATTTTATAATTTTTTTCCCAGGACTATGAAAATATATAAATTTGTGTTCTAACCCTGAATTGCAAAAATGCACAATTCCACAAGTCCTTCTATATTTTCAGGTTTCTTCAGTCTTTAAGATGGTCTAGCTGGTTGACTAGCTGGCTATATATCACATATGAAGCTAATGGGCTTCAAATTACTCTTTTTCATGTAATAAAAGAAAAAAATTTTTCACCCTACGCCCATAGGTTTATAGTAGAGGATTTGATTTGCAATGTAAGTTTATGCTGATTGACCCTTAAGTTTGTGTCCAATTGCATTTACATTGCCTTTTTCTTGAAAATTCAAACTTCTTTTAGTGATCATTACTCACTGAAAGATGAGAAGAGTAACTCATCCACTGATCACCTCTTTTCCCAATTTTTCAATTGATCACCCTCAACACGGTGTGTTGCTAAAAGACATTGTTTATGTGAGAGTTTCTATTGAGTGACCAAGCAAACCTGTTCCTAAAATTCTTTAAACATGCCGTAGCAAAAATACTTACATGAAACATTAGAACATTCATACAGTCCAATATTTGAATTGAAAAAGTTGTTACATAGAAAATTGTAAACTCATCCTAAGCCTGTTACTAAAGCAGTAATTGTTATGAATAGATGAAACTTTCAGCCACTATTCCAACCACAGTCAGGTGCTACAGTAAGTCAAGGTATGGGAAGTAAGTACTTTCATGTTTTTAGAGAACACTGGTTCAGAGACAGTTATCAGATATTTTGATCACGTGTAAGAAGAAAAAGCTAGATGGAAAGAAATGATAGCGTCTTCAAATTCATAACTTGAAGAAAGATTTTAAAGAAACAGAAAAATAGGTGAAAAAATTAACACTACGTTTGAGTACATGAACCTTCAATGCCTCTAACTAATGTTGGAGAAACTGAATGGAGAAATCAAGAAAGTCAGTTCTTATGAACTTCAGCAAAACAAAGGTCATGTACAACAAATATGTCAGAAATAAACACACAACGATCAAGATCAATAAATGCAAAACTGGAGAAAGTAAACCTCTGAATCCACCTAAGACAATGAATCTCCATGGAATCCACAACAGAAAAGGAAATCAAGCAAAGAATCACTCTAGAATAGAGCAAACTCAGCCTTCAAGAACAAGAAAATCCCATTAATTTAAAAAAAAAATAATTATAGATTATACAAGCAATGTATCCTCCGAATAGTCACCTATGGAGCTGAAGCATGGAACCTAACCAAGAGACTGACCAACAAATTTAGATCCATACAATGTACATATGAGAAAATCATGCTCAACATCACATGTAGAGACCACAAGATAGCACAGTGTATTAGGAAAAAAACAAGAGTCTGAGAAATCATACAAACCATTAAAAAACTCAAATGACAATAGAGAGGTGTTGTGAGTCCTGGGTAAGGTCTATGTCTAACAATGGACAATAAAAGACTGATAATGATGATGATCTAGGCAAAACTATGAAGAACAATAATACATACAGAGAGCAAACATTAAGGAGAATTCTGCTTGTTGAGAGAAAAATTTGGTAGAATAACAACAGATTTGTGCTTTGCCCAATCATTGAGTTTTCTGTAGCCAAAACATTGACATCCGTTAAACAAGAGTTTTCATCTTACATCTGTTCACCTCACTTGAGGTACAATATTGGTGCCATTGTAAGAGTCCAAAGAAGAACTACCAAGATTGTCCCCAAAATTAAAAACTTTTCATTTGTAGAGAGGCTGAGTAAACTCAATTTAGAGACATTGGAATTCTGCTGTAACCATGCCTATCTGTTTGAAGTCTACTGAATCCAAAAAAGCATCCCTACTTTTGACCATAAGTAACCCTGCTCTTTGTGTCCAGACAAGCACATGTTTACTGCATGACTACTGAGGACATAGACAAACACTACAGTTACAGATATCAACTGGACTGAGAAAGAATCTCTTCTTCACTTGTATGACCAAACCATGGAATGCTCTCAGTGAAAAGACCATTTCTCCAATATCAATCAATGCATTCAAAAATGATTTATTGGAGGATAAAGGAGACACTAAATTTAAATATCAATTTTTATATTAGAACAGTTCCAACCTGCCTGTCTAGCTGGGTTAAATTGATTGGCGAACCGTCTATGGTTTCACATGATCCAGCTGTCACTAAAACCTATTTAAAGGTATTAAAGGTATTAAAGCCAAGCTCACAAGGTGTGGGATGCTATTGCAAATCTTGTCAGAGGATAAAGCTACTTTTTGAAAAAGATTTCTTATTTCATGTTGTTTGTTCTAGTGGTTGAAGAATGGATCAGCCCAGAGTGTTGCAACAGAGGACAGCAATATTGGGATAGAGTGGAATCATCAGAACCTCGCATAAGTAATGCTGAAATCTAGTGTTAGAAAAAAGAACATAAAGAAATTCATGTTTAATCAAAAAGTTTTCTTCAATGTAGGTTCTATCATCATTATATAATATCTTCCTTTTAATGATTCACAAGCTTTTTAATACCATTTCTTTAAGATCTATTTGGATTTTGAGGGAGGGAATATAGGGAAGGTAGTTTCTACCTCTTCACGTGTTTTGAGAACTAACCCATCAAGATGGTTCCGTAACTCTGGGCCAAGGAAGAATTGATTCAATCTTATGTCAGATCTATATATATATGAGCTGATTTTCATTAATTTTGTGACAATTGTTTTTTATAAGTCTTTTGGTTTGAATAAAAATAATCTCAAGAGGATAGTATCTACCTCTTCATGTGTTTTAAGAACTAGTCCATCAAGATGGTTGTATAAATATTGCAATTAGTGGTCATCGGGCGGAGCAAGATCTGGAGAATAAGGAGGGTGTGAAATTTTTTTGCCAGCTGAGATTTCCAATCTTTTCAGATGCAACATCTGCTGCATGGGGCTATGCATTATTGTGATGGAACACCAGACATTTCTGATTGATCAAACTGAGCCTCATTTCCTTCAAATCAGTTTTTAAATGTTCTAACTGCTGACAATAGATGCCTGCTGTAATCATAGGCATTGACGTATGGCAACTCAAAGTAGACCACACCAATGAAATCACATCAAACACTAACCAAAACTTTCCTTGAATCAAAGCCCATTTATGTTGTGCTGTAGTCTGTTCACCTCAACTAAGCCATTGTCTCCATTGTTGTATATTTTGTAAATTATCTGTTTTTCACCAGTCACTTATCCGTCCAAGAGAATACAAATGTCCACTCTCAATTCACTGTTGGCTTCAATTGAATTATGGAGAAGCCATTGTCCAAGTTTAGGCACTTTTTCAAGGAGTTGCAGATGGTGAATCATTGAGTAGCTCAAATTCAGTTTATAATCTGATTCTTCTCCTGAAAAAGCACAATTTCTATTGACAAAAGCAGGTCATTGTTGCACTCAAGTTGATAAGCTGTTTGTAGTGTATCTCCTAAGCTCATCTTATCCAAACCTTTCAAACCATCTTTGGCAGTTCCTTTCATTTAAAAACTCTATCCTATAAACAATAAAAATATTTCTTGTTGCTTCTGCAGCATTTTGCCTCTTCTGAACTCATTACATTTACTGAAGAAATAGTTAACAATACCTTCAATTTGTCTTATCCAATAAATTTATTTCTATAAACTAACCTTTATTTCTCTTTTCATCCAGATTTATTGCCTATTGATGTCTCAACTCATTCAGGTTTTATGCTTACATATGCAAATCTACATGCTTACATGTGCAAATCTGTTTGCTTACATATGCAAATCATTTAGCTAGCCTAAGGTAAAACTTCACCAATATAATCATTAAATCCTTCATTTTTGTCATTTCTAGCCTCCTACTCCACACATACACACACCGTCACAGATAATGCCTTTGAAATAAATTATTTTGAATTCAAGAAATTTTCATCTTTTGTGTAAAGAGTAGAACGTTGTTTTTTGATGAAACAAATCAACTTTCTGACTGAATGGATTTTATATAAACAGGTCTGGGTAGTCACTCAATAGAAACAATCATGTGACCAACATCTTTTGGTAGGACACTGTTTCTTGACTTAACAAATTTTCTTCCTGACAATGAATTTTATGTTAAACAGGTCTGTTTATTGACTCAGTAGAAACCATCATGTGGCCAGCATCTTTTGCCAACATGGTGTGTTGGGGGTGATCAATTGAAATTTGAAAAAAAAGAATGATCAATGGGAAAGTAACTTCTTTCAGCTTTTGATGGACACTTAATAGTCTGAGTTTTCAATACACAAGTGTGAATGCTGCCACACACCATCTAGGAACCAATTCAGCTTAAATTTACATAGTAAATTGGACGCCCCCCACTATTTTGGTGCGGAATTTTGAGTAAACAAAAAGTTTCTTTCTAGACATTATAAGGAGTAAATGCTTAAAAACTGAAGAAACCTTTGTTGACACTTTTAGAAAGTGGACAGATTATGCTTTATAAATGCTTGGGTATTTAAAAGAGTGGCAGCCATTATGGTTAATGAAGAAAATATTCAGAATGTATTCATCCGTTTATGTTTTGATAAACTTATTAGATTTGTTACAATTGTCTGCCTTATTGTCTCTGTCTAAAGTAAAAAATTTACTCAGTGTTTTCAACAAGTAGATTCTTACTAAGATTTTTTTCAGACAATTGGACTCATTCTTTTCATCATTTTTGTTGTTCCTATAAGTTTCAGCTGATCTGTTCCACAGCCCTCCTCAGGTGTGCTATATGTCTTTAAGAGAGGAACTCTTTTTCTAGATGCATCAAGAGAAAAACAGTAATAATCAGATTGTTTTTTTCTCTTCATCAGTTGCAATGCGTTCAACTACTTTGCTTGCTAACAAAGATTTCCATTCAGAGTGTTTTTCAGATGATTGAACTCTTTCTTGCTGTTTGTGTGGTTTCCACAATGTTTCGGCCAATCCATTCAACAGCCTTCTTCAGGTGCACTATCCAAATGTGATCTCGGTAAACAGAATTTTTTTCTCCCCAAAGGTAGCAACACTATAACATTGGATCTGAGTAATATCTTTTTTCTTTCTTGGTCTGGATTTTCATACTTTGTCCCTGTTGAGTATTGGAAGCCACATCAGGTGGTTCAGTTACTTACCTGAAAAGCTCTGTGAATGTTAATGACCCTTCTTAAAACTATAGAAAGAATTCCATACCATGTCCCTGTAAAACAGCAAAAGTCACATGGCACTACCGGAGAAAGAGTCTCTCATTAAACAGTATACCTTAAGAAGGCTGGAGGATGGATTAGCCACAACAGGAATAAAAAAAAGAACGAGTCACATTGTTTGAATAACACTCTCAGCATTGATGACTCTTCTCAAAATATCAGTCAATATAAGCAGTTTCTCTATTCAATCAATACCATTCAGTTATAAGTCATTTCTACCCACAACAAACCAGTTCAAATCACTATTGCTGGGTCAGGGTCCGGGTCAGAGTTATTCATTTGTGCTGACATTTATATCAATCTATTGGTCTAGTCTTTCACTGGAGGTTCTTGAAATTTTGGATCCCCCTTCATAAGCAGGATATATATATTTTTTTATTTTTTGAATATTCCCCCACTAGATAGGTTTTTATTGGATGGTTCAACTTATAGTGAAAGTTTATGCTAAATTGGTCTCTTAGCTTATGTTTGGCAGCATTCATACTTGCTTTCAAAAAATTTGTAGTTTTTAGTGATCTCAGATCAAAAAGTCTACCAAAGTAACTTATTCATTGATCCCCCTTTTTTTTAACTGATTCATCTATCAAGTGACTATCAGACATATGTTTTATCTTTTTAAAATCATAAAGTTATGATTCTGACCATACAGGCAGTGATTTTCATCAAGGTAACTTAATCTTACCAACATCACTGCTTAATGCACAAGATAAAAAGAAGCATATAAAGGTGGTGATGATTAATTATTTCCCTTGGAATGCTTGTCAAAATTCATAACTTGATTATCAACATCCTGTCCTTATAGTCGCACTTACTTTATGACTTATATTGACTTAACTGATGGACATCACAACTCACCACATGGATCCCCAGAGATCACATGTGAAACTGAGGCTGGCAGAATACAAGATGGAGAGATGAACTAGACTAATTCAGAGAATACTGGTTCTGTAATGCCTATGATGGAGAATTGTGGCGGATCCTGAGAAAGGTCCATGTCCAAAAAGACTGATGATGATAATGATGAGGATGATAGGAGGCGATGGTTCATAATTTCCCTTGGAATGCTTGTCAAAATTTATAACTTGATTATCAGCATCCTGTCTTAATAGTCCTACTTATTTTATGACTTATATTGAGTTAAGGCAATGTAATTCACAATTATCTTTTTCTTCATAGATTCTTGAATTGTATTTTGCTTTACATGAAGCTGACAACAGAAGAACGTATGCATTGTGTCAGTTAGCATGTAGCTATTGTCTTCATAGTGTTTTCTGGAAACTTGACAATTTCAAGCGCTTATTTCTCTTTCACTTCCTGACCACTCTGACAGTGACATCATTATCATGTCCTGCCATGACCACCGGAGGGGGAAAAAAGGATGGGTAATTAGTTAATATTCCATTATCCCTTGGGCAGAACACAAATGCATGATCACTGATTAAATATCTTGAAGCTGAGGGAGAATCACTTTGATTCGAGGACTGGACAAATGGACACGTTTCCTTCTTTTCTTTGTGTTGGTGAGAAAGAGATTGTCACTCTTGTCAGACCTAATAAATAATCCTGTAATTTGATATGTGAATGAACACACACACACACACACACACACATAAGCATACAGGTACAAGCACATACAAGTGTGAGTGTGTATGCGTTTTGCAAAAGTGAATGTATCTGGATTTGTGCATATGTATCTATAAGGGTGTATATCAACTTGCATATCTACCTTTACTTATATGGAAGTATATGTACACACACACACACACACACACACACACACACTCACACATACACACACATACATACCATGTATCCACATACACACACAACACGTACACATTTATATTTATTCAATTAGAGTCTCTTTATAATCCAATGATTCTTCTGTACTTTATAGCTAGGTTCAGAAATTTTCAAACTAACTTTTGCTGTATTTATCTACTTTTGCAATTTAATTAAATGTGTCAGGTAAATTAAGTAAGATCTGATTTTTGGTAAATTTACCTAAGAAGTTGAAGTCATCTTGAATAGCTAAACAACATATGTATACATATATCTTTAGATATATTTAAGATGTATACATTTACGAATATATAAGTAAATCTATACGCTTAAAGATTGTTGCTATGCACATATATACATGTATGAGCTGTTCATATATATATATATATATATATATATATATATATATATATATATATATATGTGTGTGTGTGTGTGTGTATGTGTATGTGTGTGTGTTTTGAAAAATTAAATGATGTGTTGTATAAAATAACATCCATATAAAATACATAATGATAATACCCTATATAAAATAACTACACTTAGTATGACACAAGCTAAGTATTAAAATCAAAGCTGAAAGGGAGGAGGTGTTTGATTGACACTGCTAGGATCCCATGTTAATATAACTGTTTTGTTTTTTAAATCCCTGAAACATTTATATGGTGAGCAATTCATGACCTCAACAAGAGGTGATTCATACATAGTACTATAATAACAAAGTATAGGTAAAGCAGGGAGAAAAAAACATTAATCACATTAACAGATATTGGGGAATGAGTGACTGAAAACAAAATTCTTTTGAAAATTTTTTTTAATATGTAGTATTTAAAATTGTATAGCTTTCTAGACAGTATATATATATATATATATATATATATATATATATATATATATATATATATATACATATATATATTATAAATGCGTTATATTACTTGGAAACTCAATTTGAAATAATCTCACATTATTACATGTCAATATATCAATTGGCCAAGACAGTGTAAGTAGAATAAATAATGAAAGAAAATGGGGCTGCTTTGCAGTAATCAAACCTGATTTCTTCAATTGTTTATTCTATTCAAATCATTTCAAATAGAGTTTAAAAATAATGTAACCTATCTATTATTACTTCTGTCAGATTATATATCCATTTCTTAATAACATATGAATATATCTATATACATCTATATATATATATATATACATATATATATGATTATACATATCTCATTTAATATTTATATATAACTTGCACTGTTTTTTTCACCACAGTATGTGTACACGGTATGAATTTGCATGCATTTAGTCTTTCACATATGTACATATACATATATATATATGTATACATATATATATATATATATATATATATATATATATATATATATATATATATATATATATATATATATATATAGGAGGAGTATACCACTAACCTTGCAGTCCAGAAAACTCAAGTGAACAGTAATGATGTAATACTCAAACATAAGCTGAGCTGAACAGGCCATGTGCGCCGTAGGAATGACATCAAACTTCCGCAACAGATCCTCTTCACTTAACTGGGCATGGGTAAAGGCCCTCATGGCTGCTCTCTGTGCCGTTACAAAGATCAACTCAAACAGACATGACAATGACCAACATTGACCTGGAAACCTGGAAAGAACACGTGGCAGATCGCCAATTCTGGCATCTAAGTACCTTGACTGGTGCGGAAATGTTTGGACAAGAACATTGCAGAAATCAAAAGGAGAACTGACAAATATGAAAGATCTACCAAGCCCCAAAGAAATAATATACTTGGAAACAAGAACAGTCAACTATTCACACATATACCCATGTACACACACACACACACATGGATATATATATATATATATATATATACATATGTATACATATATATATATATATACATATATGTATATACATATATATATATATATATACATATATGCATATATATATATATATATATATATATATATATATATATATATATATATATATATATATATATATGTGTGTGTATGTTATTGGACCTACAAACACAGAAGGAAATTATCTTGTCACTCCAATACATAGATAATTATAGAATACTCCGATACTGACTTTTTAGAAAAATCTCATGTCACAGTATAGAACTAGAAAGCACTTAGAGAGTGTGTACCTCTACTAACGTCATTGGCGAGTAATTCAATCTTCTCTTCCATAGCCAGTTGTTCATCCTTCCACAAAGTTTAATTGAAATTAGTTCAGATATCGTCTGGAGTGGGACAAATATGACATTTTGGTGATATTATGTGGTTTGGACACATGACTACAAGGTGGGGGAAGTAAATGTGCAAGAATCCACCCCCAAATTTTGCTACCTCTTCTTTACCCCTTTGCCCATCTTCCGTAAAATTTCATTGAAATCCATTCAGTATTTTTGGAGGTATCGTGCAGATAGACAGATGGAAAGCTGGACAGATGGAAAGCTGGACAGATGGAAAGACAGAAAGACGGACAGATTAAATTGGATTGTTCATGAATCGCTTTGAACTTCATATTCCATATGTATGATAGACATTTGACTGATTAATAATGCACCATTTTCAAACACCTAATGGAAAAAAAATTCTAGAATTATGGAGTTGCTACAAATCCCTGATGATAATCAGCTGACAATATTTTTCAATTCATCTATAAATTTGATGAATTTATTATACCCTCATCTGAACTTTTTTCCCCTGCTCTCTACACGATATAAAATAATTAATTTTTTTGCTATGACATTTTTTTCCTACAATCCTAAGTCCTCACGTCTTGTTTCTTGGTCAAATATTTCTTTTCAAAAATCCTTTCCATAGTTACTATCTCTCTAAAGGGCATAATCTCTGCATGGTAATATAACGTTTTTATTATTTTCATCATTATGAAAATTGTAAGAAGATTTATAAACAGGTGTAAGAGGTTGCACAATTCATAAAATATGTCAAAAGATAAATTTGGAACATGCAAATGGTAAAAATGAATTAACTAAATGAGTGTTTTTTAAAAATTATTCCGATAGAAGCTTTTGTGTTGATTATGAAAAGATGATGTTAATTTTTTTTTCCTTAAGATTATTTACTTTATTGTGGCAATTCATTTTCTTTAGAACTTTATAAATGTTAAATCAAAAAAATCAATAGAAAAAACTTATTCAAGTTTTTAAAACAATTCTTGGTGAATAAAATATTCATTTCATCTTAAGAAAACTCTGAAAAAACAGGGTTTGGTTTTTCAAATTAAAAACATTTTTAAAATTTGAGAAAATTTTCAGTATCTTAAGATAACTATGAACCGGTATGAAAATTTATTTAAGAAAACCTTGCTCAATGTTCTCTAAGAAAATCAATTTTTTAAAAATCCATAACTCGGAGAAAAAGAATTTTTGATCACACAATAAATTTCTCGAAGCCAGAAGTAAAGAACTTACCGAACAGAAGTTTAGTTCAGTTTGATTAGTCAAACAAATAAATAAACCAACAAGTTTGATGACATTGGTAATTACATGTGTAGGTATTGCTTATTACCATTAAGCTTGTCAACATCTGACTTCACCTCTGTTCTTATTTGCCATATACCAATTCATGCATGGTTATAACATGCCCCCCCCCCATTGCCAATCAATAGTACTAAAAGAATGAACTGGCAGTATTCTTAAATATCACTGCCAAGCACTTGCTCTTGAGAACCTGAAATATTCTGCTGTAGAAAGACAGATTTTATTCCATCAAAAATTAAGCATAAAACCCACTCTTGCCAGACCTTGGATGAGATCTTGCAAACTTAATTACATTTACCGAGAAACAAATCTGAATCAAGCCAAATGGAAAGCAATAACAAACTACAAATATACAGCACTTAGTGATAACCTATGAACCGGCCAAAGTCTCGGAAATAATAAATAACCATAAAAAAAAGTAGGTCTAGACAAGAGGAAGGCTATCTTTTTACAAATGTATTTGTCTGTGACAGAAACATGATATGTAAAGCATTTCCTTGCAACACCATACAAAGAAGTCTCAGGTATTGTGTCCTCACATTGATGTATCTTATTTCCCAGGAAAAGTGTTTGCTTAAAAGTGATTGTTAGAAGTTTGAAAATCATTGGAAAACTTTGCTTGACAATATCAGAATTGCAGTCTCTTACTGTAAATGTGAATTCATCAACATCATCATCATCATCATCATCATTATCGTCATCCTTTTAGCATCTGTGGTTGGACAAAGAACATCCCCAAGATTTGCCAGATCTCTCTGTTTATCATGTCATCTTGTTTCTTGCTGGCCGCAGTTTCGCATATGATCTCTGGGGATTCACATTGGGGTTTATGATGTCAAGCGGTTGTCTGTCATTCTTGCAACAAGACTCATTGCAATTTGAATCTGATGGATTATATGAGATCTCTGATTCCTTTTTTTCCTCTTAACATCTTGACTACTGTAAATGTAAATTAATATGTCATTAATATAGAATCCTTTTATAAACATAATAGCACTGAATCAGATAATGCAGACAAATTTTAAACGTGTCTCTATAAAAAGCATAGTGTATTTAGATTTCTTTATCAATGCAATTTTCTTCTATTTTAGATATTTGTATTCATATCAGAAGTGCAGTGCCCCCCTAGTAAATAATTGGCCATTACTATAGATTCCATCTTCAGCTGTAATTAGGAGCAATGTCAATCCTTTCACTCCTTCACCCTAAATTCAAGTTTCTTTATTATCTTGTCATTTGAAAACTAAATATGCACGTATGGTTGGTTGATAGTTTCGTTGTCAATTTGGTCAATCCTATTATAATCTAAAAGTTTTGATAGATGGGTTCATGTGAAATACATTAACAGGGCTAATCTCCTTTTTGTACAAAACCAAAATATGCAAATAAGTGTCCTTGGTTGGTTCTTTGGTATCTGTCTGGTCGGAGTCCTGTTATAACCTGGAAGTTATAGTGGATTGGTCCATCTGAACTACATGAACAGAGCTGATTTTCTTATCATCTAAAAGCTAAACGTGTAAATTACTATATTTGGTTGGTTGGTTGTCTGCTTGGTCAGAGTTCTGTTTTACCCTAAATGTTATAATAGATAGGTGCATGTGAAATACATTAACAGAGCTAATATATACATATATAAATATATGTATATATAATAAATCAAGCCAGAAGATGAGAGAAGACCAGGGGCAAGAGTTACCGATTTATACATAAATAATCCCATCTTCTTTTACTGGTATATGTTGGTGCAGAAATAAATTAGCAAAGTTTTTCAAAAGATTTGGGAGGCAACAACATGGAAAAGTGACAAAATATTGTCTGTTACCACTTACGCAGCTGGATGTTGTATTTCTCTTTATTGTCATTTACTGCCTTAATTGTACCACCCATACCTCATGGTCACTGTTACCATAGCAACATCGCACCACCATTTTGTTTAGTTTGAATGTTTAATTTCTTTAGATGGCGGCTACTTCATTTTAGTATCCAATATAGGGAATCTACACTCAAACTGTGTGAAGCCAGAATTGACTGAATAGGTGATTCACTAAAAAGAAACTATTATCTGACCGACATCTTTTGGCAGTACATTATGTAGAGGGTGATCAATTAAAAAATTAGAAAAAGAGGAATGATCAATCAAGTTACTTCTCTAACCATTTTTTTTATCACTAAAAAAGTCTGAATTATCAGAAAACAAGTTTGAACACTGCCAGAAACAAACTATGGGACCAATTTAGGAAAAACCTACTTTGATATCCACCCCCCTTAAAATTCTAATTTTGGGGAAATTTTAGAAAAATAAACTTCGATATTTTTTTCTTAACATAATGAGGAGTAACTGTTTAAATTTTCAATCCTCTAACTGCGTTTGTATGGCCTGTACATGCAATGCATATGTGGCTAACCAGTCAGCCAGCCAGACCCACTTGAAAACTGAAACCATTTTGTCAACTGACTTTCAAATTGGCATCAGTGTTCTACTTAACTCATTTTAAAATGTTTTTTTTTTTAGAATAAAGTTTTTTCAACTTTTGGGGTGGCCTCATTTATATTTATTAATAATATTTAGATTCTCCAGAGTCTAGGTGTTTCTAGACGTTTTTAAAAATCTATTTTAGATTTTTTCCTGTCGGAAATGCAAGTGATGTCATAAATAGAATTCATTCTGACCATATTTATTCTTCGATGCAATTTTTTTTTTCATGACTTCAAATTTTGATGCTGCAGTTGTTCAGTTATTGACTGTGGTGGTGAGTCTTTGTGATTTTTATTTATATTTGTTTTTCCTTCCTATGATCAATGCTAATGTTTAGGTTCTAAGTATTAAATATTCTAACATGCATAACACTATTCTCAGAAAAAATATGATATATATCTTCTTATACTAGTCCATAGATTGATAGTAATTCCCTTATTAAGAGGTACCACTGGATTATTTCTCTCATCATCAGTCTTTTAACGTCCATCGTTGGACATAGACCTTCCCCAGGATTCGCCACACTTCTCTATCGTGGGCGTCGCAGAGCCAGTACTTTCTGAATTAGTCTAGCTCGTCTCGCCATCTAATATTCTGCCGGCCTTGGTTGCGCATGTGATCTCGGTAGATCCATGTTGTGAGTCGGTTGTCCACCTTACATGCAACATGGCCAGCCCACTACCATTTGAGATTTTTAAGGGATTCTATGATGTCCCTGACTCTTTTTTTTTCTGGGATGTACTGTGCTGTCTTGTGGTCTCTCCATGTGAGGCCCAGCATGATTTTTCATGTGCACATTGCATAGTTCTCTATTGAGAGGATGTATTGGTTCTACACCCTTCTTTTTAGGATTAATGGGATCCTCTTATTTTTGAAGGTTGAGCTTGCTCTGCTAAAGGCTAACCATCGTAGTGTGATTCTTTGCTTGAATTCTTCTTCTTTTGAGGGTCTCTTGGAGATCACCGAACTTTAGAAAACTTAAATCTTTTAAAACTTTTTTAATTCCCCAAAAAACTTAAAGAAGTGATGTTCATAACTGTTTAGACAGTTAACTTTATTTGTTGTCAAATACTGAATTGTTGGCTTTCTGCCAGAAATCCTGTGATGAGATATTCACAGAGAATTCTGTTTCATTTTATCACACAGTGGTTAAGTCATGACAGGGTGTTTTCACGTGCGGTCAAACTTAAGAATGAAATTTGTGTATTTCTTACGCATCGCTGGTTACCTCTAGCCAGCCATTTTGAAGATGAAAATTTCATTGTTTGTCTGGGTAGGTAGCCGATATTTTCCACATCCTGAATAGTCCGAACATGTCTATGCAGGAACGGGATGTCGACATAATTCAAGCCAAGAGAAACATTGTGGCATCTACAAGAAAATTACATGTTAGGATGATGATGATGATGATGATGATGATGGTGGTGGTGCTGCTGCTGCTGGTGGCACTGCTGCTGCTTGTTTTGATGCTTGGATGAAGGTGGTACGGGGACACCATGAACAATGCACTGGTGGTCAGGAACTGTGAACGTTTAAGAATCCCTGCTTTAGAGACTGTAATCATTGAATACCATTAGAAAAATAATCAGCCTACACATGAACTTTAGTAAAACAAAGATCATCTGCAACAATCATGTTGAGAATAAGAACATAATTGTCAAGATAGAAGATGCAAAACTCGGCAAGGTAGACCACTACATCTACCTAAGACAACAAATCTCCATGAGATCCTCAAAAGAGGAGGAAATCAAGTGAAGAATCACACTAGGATGGCAAGCCTTCAGCAGAGCAAACTCAACCTTCAAAATCCAGACAATCCCAATAATCCTGAAAAGTAGAGTATACAACCAATGCATGCTCCTGATAGTCACTTATGGAGAGGAAACATGGAACCTGAGCAAGAGACAGATGCACATAACTATGCAGAACTATGCAATGTGCACAAGAAAAAATTATGCTTGGCCTCACATGGAGAGACCACAAGACAGCAAAGTACATCCAAGAAAAGACAAAAGTCAGTGACATCATAGAATCCACTAAAAAGCTCAAGTGGCAGTGGGCTGGCCATGTTGGAAGAATGGCAGACAACCAATGGACATCGCAACTAATGACATGGATCCCCCAAGATCACATGCGGAACCGACACCGGCAGAATATTAGATGGAGAGACAAGCTAGACTAATTCAGAAAGTACTGGCTCCGCGACACCCATGATAGAGAAATGTGGCAAATCCTTGGGAAGGTCTATGTCCAACGACGGACGTTAAAAAACTGATGATGATGATGATGATGATGATGATGATGATGATGTAGAACACTGCATGGGGTCAGAATATGTGGAGCTCTCTCCCTAACTAGGACAACAGATCAATCGATCACAGAATAAAAATTCTTCCTTGATCTACTTTTCATGAACATATCCTACAGATCAGTGGTGGTCCTATGGTTAGTGTCACCCCGGATGGTAACTCTTGCTGTCACCCCCCCCCTTACTTCTAGAGTTTGTTCTCCCAGAATATAAAGGATTCTGCTGAGGAAATATCATTTATCATTCATCATGCTTCTCCCACATTGTTGAATATGACGGTATTAGCCTAGAAATACATTGAGAACTTCTGGAGATATAATCTTGACATTTATGAACGTATATCCAAATGGATGGAAAAAAAATAGAAGGCTATTTCAGGACCTGCCAATTTTTCTTTTTCCATTGTCTACCCTCCCACAAAATTTCACAGAAATTCATTGAGTATCTTCAGTGACATTGTGTGGAAAGACAGTTGTTTTATTAGAAAAAAAGAATTACCAGGAAAGTATATAAACAATTCTTAGGCATGCGTCTTGTTATCCCTTCAGATTGTATAACTTGAGGTGCTCAACCCCCAAATTGGTCTGCCACTGCTACAAATACCTGCAGTTGACTGTTGTTGGATATGTCAGTAAATTCATCGAGCTGCATTGATTTTTGCTGGACTGTTCTTAATCTTGCTAAAACCTTTCTGTTCTGTGTCAATGTCATGACACATTTCTTTAATTCTCGGGCATATAGTATCAATGGACAAGGGCACTTCTGTCGGTTTTTTCTCTGCATAATTTCCCAGAATGATTTTAACCATTCCCAAAGCATAGGGCTACATTATACTTTCTCTAATTGTGTGGGGTTTCTTTTCATCGGAAATCTTATACAAGACTCTTTAGGAAACTTCCAAAAGAGGTTTCCCAGGTGGATCAAATCCATACCTAGAGAGAATGCCTTTATGATTGTAATAAAGTCTTTTTAATTTGTAAGCATTGATTGAGGTGTCAACATCTTTTCTGCGCTTGGATCAAAGATGTTCTCTCGGTCTTGATGGCTCCAAATACCCTTGCTAATTACCAAATCACAAATCTCACATTGCGGTCTTTCATTTCCATCCCGGTCTCTAACAAAGGTAAAACCAAAAACAACATATTTATCCTTCCATTTTTTTTTACATACTCCATCAGGGGCAAATCCATGAAAGAACAATGATAAATGCAATTAGAATGCAGAAAACAAAATGAATGTTTCATTCCGTGTTTCTATTGGCAAGCATAAATTAAGGTGAATCAAAACTGTTAAATGAGAAGGAAGACACGTTGATGTTGTAGAAAACTACATTCTGAGGATGCAAAAATAACTCTCTTGGAAGAAGAGCAAAGGAGAGAAGAAAGAAACCTTCCTTTGATTGAGAGAAGTAAAAACGATTCTTATTGTCTTCTTCTGTTTTCAGCAAAGCAAAAATGGAAAAAGAAACGAGGCTATATTAATAGGGATGTATTTGTTAAATAATGGACGACAGAATTATCAACATCAACAAACAACCGGTTACTTTCGACAAACTTTCTACTCTTCTCCATCACATTTATCACACCTGCCTCTTCCAAATTTCTGCCACTGACTAAAAACAAGAGGGCACCTAGCTCTCATGCTTACAACAGCTGGTCAGTATAAAGGTGATCACTCAAACTAGGAATACTTACATTAAATATTAACTATATGTATATATGTTCCTACTATAATTTTTCAATTTTCTCGCATCACGTCGCATACCTCCAGAATCTGCTTCCCATCCCCCCAGGGAGTATGGATACCCCAGGTTAAGATCCCCTACTCTAGAGTATCATATGCTTCCATATATCATCATCATCATCATCATCATCATCATCAATCTTTTAGCATCTGTTCATTTGCCAGACATCTCTATCATGAGAATCACAGAGTCAATACTTTCTGATGTTGTCCAGTTTGTCATGTCATCTTGTTTTTTGTTGGTCACAGTTCCGCATATTATCTGCGGAGATCCATGTTGTGAGTCGTAATGTCCGATGGTTGTCAGACATTCTTTCAACATGACCAGCCCACGGTCATTTGAGTTTTTGAATGGTTTCTATGACGTTTTTGATACCCGTTTTTTTCCTGATATGACTATGGTTTTCCTGTGTAATTGCAGAGAAGTGAGTTTTGTTGTTTATTCTAAATTTGAATGGGTTTGATCCAGGTTCTAGATCATCATGTGTATGTATGCTCATATAGGGTTTTTGAACTTCAAAAAGCATAGTATGAAGTAATGAATGATAACGGTGTGGGGAAATCTTTTGACAACACACCATTTTGGCAGCACCGCAGCTGCAACATGGGAGAAAATGAAAGACTCAAGACTCACGTTGGGATCCAAAATCAAACCTTTATTTTTTTCCTTCAGCCAATCAAAAATACACAGATAATCTTCGACTGATGACTGATGATCCACACTCAGAGAGAGAGAGAGCAAGCTAGTGAGCTTGTCAAGAGAGAGGGAGAGAGACTGAGAGTTCAATGTCTCTCTACTGCCAGTAGCCAGGGACTAGCAGCAGCTTATAGACCAACCATCAACCAACTTTGGAAGTCTCTTACTCCCAGCTTCCTCTGGTGACCGACCTTTGGTCCTGCTAACTTATAGGCAAGAGTTTCTTTTCTATCAATATCTTTTTTACTAAATAAACTTGCCCTCTCCTTCTGCCTGATACCAGAACTAAATGACCATCTACTCTTTTCTCTTCAATTTTCCTCCTGCTTTCTTTTCGTTTCTCATACAGCTTAACTTACAATCTCTCTTTCTTTCTCCTGATGTCTTTTTTAATAAGGTGGCTGTGACTGGCTATCTATCTGCAGTGAGGGGGGTCCAAGCATTCAAGCTTTATCTTGTCAATAAATCTACTTAAGATGTTTCTATAGTCCATTTGGTGGCTGAAAAGTGTTACTCTGTGATTTATCTTATCTTTGACCAAGTATTCAAGCATATTACACTCACATCCACACCAAAAGTATCTTCAACAAAAAAATACAATTTAGAGATTCAATGAAATAAAATCAAATATTCGATTAAAGAATCTTATCAGCCCTCATATTTTTACAGTATCTTTAGTTACCTATTTGAAATCCTTTTCCTCAAGACTTGAGCTTCTGTTTTCATTCATGTTATAATTCCCAAATACTGATTAATAAAAAAAAAATGACATCAGTCGTCTTGTGTTGCACAAACATTAACATGCAAATGTAAGGATATTTGTATACATGTGCTTTTATAAAAAAGGTTTTAATGTAAATGATATGACTTAGTGATCATAAATGTTCAGGGATCTGATATCTTTGGAGCCATCAACCAGATTGTAATTTCATCAAGAAAAAAAATACCAAGCCAATTAAGTTGGAAACAGTCAGTAACAAAATAACTTTGTGAGACAGAATTGACAGGAAAAGAGCTTTTACATTTTAAATGCAAGAAAAAACAATTTACTTCTATATTTTTCCATTTTTCATCTTTCTTAAATGAGTCTTATGCATTTAATTAAAGGGTTTTAATATTTGCTGATTTTTCTATTTGAAATATATTCTTCAATAGCTTTGGAGCTTATGTTCTTCCATCACACAAAAGGTATATGTCAGAATCATTTTCATTTTTCAAATTCGTTGCCTTTTACAGAATATACAATATTTTCCAGCTGATAAGATGTATTTCCTTTCCCTGAAAAATGACCTACAAAATCACCCTGCAGCTTAGAACACGAAGACTAAGTTGTAGGGAGAAGTTTGCCAATCCTCGCTAACCCCAGTCATGAGATGAATATAAAAAGAAAAATTAAAAAAAAGAAAAAATACCAACCTAATTATTATGTGGATCCTCAGAGATCATGTGCGAAACTTTGGCTGGTAAATATAAGATGTTGTGACAAAATAGAAAGTATTGGCTCCACAATGACCATGATAGAGAGGTCTAGATTAAACATGGGGAAGGTCTATGTCCAATGACGGATGCTAAAAGGTTGATGAAAAAGTAAATGTTTTATCTGATCTGAAAATCTTTTATATCTCTCTATTTCAAGGAAAAACTTTACCAATCACAATATAATCATATGCTTATGATCTGATGAGGAATGAGAAGCCATTGTTACCAGTTTAATTAAATCATTTAGATCTGAATTTTCAAAGACTAGCCACTTGACAGAAAGATCTTTTACCTTGATCACAAATCAGAGTCTTCTTTCCACTACTATTTCTTTGGTAATGCTCATTCCCAGTCAGTCACTCTTAATGAAAAGAACTACAATATAGACATTAGTCTTTTTCAGGGATTATATCAAACGAAGATATATTGACCAATATTGTATCCCTTTCATCTCCAGCCTGTTTTCTCAACTCAGCACTAGTAATGCACTAGTACATTACAATGGCATTCATTTGTACTATCGTCATTTGTGTGGGTTCACAAAACAAGCTTTCTTTATTCTCTGTTTGAAATGAATCAGTTAACTAACCTAATTAGATCTAATCTGGAAGCAATGAGTTGACCTTAGTATTATCCATTGTATTTCATGTTTAAATGAAGTCCTTCTGTAGCTGGTCTAAACAGCATAGCAAATCTCTCATTATAGTAGGCATTACATAGTAAGTTGATCACTCGTTCTGAGCCGTGACTAAATCATTTTATTTGGTTTAGAAACTCCGTTTCGGCTCATGGATTTACTTTGTCTAAAATAATTTAAAATAATCTTGTAGTTGAATGAAACTATGGAGACAAAAATAAACCATGTCAGGCTCTAATTTGATGGCAGAAAGTCATATTCCAAATTTGAAACCATACTGAAAAATAAAGGATCAAGAAGAGTTAACAAATTTCTCAGTGTTATTTACATGAAACAGTTTAAACAAATAATAAGCATATATGCAAATTTCTTCTCTGTTTGTTCAGGTGGACACATCCCATTGGTTAATTCACCTCCCTATTATGACATAACAATTATGTTATAGATTACATCATAGAAACTCTTAATGATTTAGGTCTGATCATATATCAAAACAATGTCAGTTGAGATTTTGAGAAACTTGAAATTAAAATACTTGAATTATTAGTAATAAATTATCTAATAAAGTATCTTAAGGCTCCATGGTGTCAATTCATACATGAATAAACCTGTTATTTTTCATGGGTTCTTGCTAGTACTCAAATAATTGAGTCAAACAAAAAAATCTGGAAAATACACTATTTTTGATAAATATGATAATAAGAATACCAACTTTTGTTTGGACAATCTAATATCTTCTTCCGAATTTTTTGTTCACACAATGTTTCAACTGATTCATTCTGGGGCCCTCCAAAGGTGTAAAATGTAATATCCGTAAAATGAATCATCTGAAATATCACGTCAACAAGAAGGATGGGAAGATGAGATTAGATTGTCCAAACAAAAGTAGGTATGTTTACGACTCTTCTCAAAGTTATAGGCAATAATGATATGCATTCATAATTCATAAGGTATTCATTGCTCACCTGTACTTCCATAACTATCACTGAAATGTAATTAATTGAAGTCATTAAGCTGAAGTAGAATTTTCCTGTTGCCAGGTATTGAAGATAAATAAAATATTCTTTAAAGACTGAGGAAAAGAGCTCTTTCCTTGAGTTGTCATATGAGGTGTACGTATTTACAATCAATTTTTCTTTTCAGTTCACCAATCATGTTGAAGTATGGAACTAATTAAAAAGAACTCCAAGATTGTATCTTATTGATAAAGTTGCCACAAGCTTCTTATAAAGACAAAAGATTCTTTCTCTAGTTCAGTTCAAACGACAAATTCAAAATGTCAAGAATGTAATTAAAGAATAATAATAGTAAAACTTTCCAGAGGAAACCTAAACAATAAAGAGATCTATTTTATCAAAAATAGTTTTGATAAACATTTAAGAAAAAATACATGATGAGATAACTTTTTATTAAAAATATTTATGGTCATTTATTAAAAATATTTTATAGCAATTTGGTATTAGTTTACAGAAAAAAGAGACCATCAATTTATGATTGTTGTTATTTCCCTACTCTTATTAAAAGCTGTAAACCAAAACTGTCAACGTAGGTTTCTTCAGTTTTCAAGTTTGGTTGGCTGGTTGGCTGGCTATATCTCACTTGTACAAGCTGTACCAATGGTATGTCTAGAAAAAATGATCTTTGTTTTTCAAAAATTCACCCTCTAAATGGGCTTTTGGTGCAGGGTTGAATTTGCAATGTAGGTTTATCCTAATTTGGTCCCTTAGTTTGTGTCCAGCAGCATTCACGTTTTTATTTTGAAATTCAGACATTTTTAGTGGTCACTGTACAACAAAGGCAAGAGAAGCAACTTATTCATTGATCTTCCCTGTTTTCAATTTTTTAATTCATCCACCTCAACATGGCTGCAAAAAGATATTTGTAATGTGACAGTTTCTTTTGGGGGACAAACCAGATTTGATATGTTTATTGTTATTATGGTTTTTATGATCCTTATTGTTATGAGGATTTTTTTGTGTTTTCATTGTTTTGTTAGATCAAAAACTAAAACCTTGATGGTGAAGCTGAATGAACAGCATGCGGTTTTGATTTGAGACGAGAACCAAAGTTACAAGGACAAAAGTCACAGAACTAAAGTCACAATGTATGGTCACACTGGACTACCTAGGAAACATAACTGAAAAAGCCATCGGGCGTAAACTAATGGATCAATTTCATATGAATAAACATTTCATACTGAAATCCCCCCTAAACCCTATTTAAGGGGAGGATTTTTAAAATATAGTGTTTTTGGAAGACATAATGAAAAATAAATGTTTGAATTTTCAGCCTATTTTCAGTTCCATTGCCAGTCAGCCAGCCAGCCAGCCAAATCAACTTAAAAACTGAAGAACCATATTAATAGTTTTAGTGACAGTTTTTGCTGACAGTTTTCAATTGGACACCATTTGAGAAAAGATAAAAATTCATTATTGTTTTTTTCCATTTGGTTTGTACTTAGTTTTCAAGGTAATCAGAAATAGAGTGATCCTTATGCATTTGATTTTGTAAGAAATTACTGATTTTTGAATGATGTATATATATGCATATGTATATGTGTGTGTGCTTGCACATGTTTTTGCGTGTGTGTGTGTGCGTTTGTGTGTGTGTGTGCATAGATGTACACTTGTGGTCATGATTTTATACACACCAATAGGTTTTACAGTAATTACATATTTCTATGCAGTCTATGAAAACTTTTTCTCCCTAATACGTACCCAGGTGTCGATTATGCATATCTTAATGTTAATATGAACCCTAGCCAGCATAATTTTAGTTAAAATGACATTTTATATATATCATGATGAGGACAAAAGTATAAGCCCTCATTCCATTACGCCATTCTATACCTCCTTTTACACATTTTATCATAATCATCAATCTTTTATTGTCTGTCGTTGGACATACACCTCCCCCCCAAATTTGTCAGACATCTCTATCATGGATGCCGTTGAGCCAATACTGTTTGAACTTGACTAGTTTGTCTTTCCATCTTACTTTCTGCTGGCCTCGGTTATACATTTGATTTCTGGTGATCCATGTTGTGAGTTGTGATGTCCATCAGTTGTTTGCCATCCTTGCAACATGACCAGCCCATTGCCATTTGAGTTTCCTAGTGGATGTTATGATGTCTTGGGCTCCTGTTTTTTCCCTGATATATTATGCTGTCTTTTGATCTCTCGATGGGTGGTTGAGCATGATTCTTTCAAGAGCACATTGCATGCGTCTCAGTTTGAGGGTTAGTCTTTTTGTTATCTTCCATATTTAAGCTCCCTAGGTGACTATCAGGAGGATGCATTGTTTGTATAGCTTTCTTTTTAGGACTAAGGGGATTTTTTTGTTGAAAGGTTAATAATAAAATAGACCATAAAAACATCAATGAATAATTATCATCCTTGTCTCCATCTCAGGTTTTGAAAATTTTTAACATTTTCTAATAAGTGTATGGCTTAATTTTCCCAATGACCATCATTGGCAAATCTGGAGAAATATCTCATGACCAATGGCTGAGGCTAGTAAAGCTGCACAGCTAAGAAGGCTAGTCATACAGAAACATATTCCAAGACCTAAAATTGCCAATTCGTACCGTAAGATCGATACTAGATAAGTGGAAATCAAGTTGGTCTGTTAGCATCGAACCAAAATCAGGACGACCAAGCAAAACAACGCCCAAGACACTAAGCTTGATTGAACCCCCCCCATGTAACATCATTGAATCTTCAGGTAACAATGCAAGTAGCTAGAATCGATATCACCTCCAAAACTACAAGATGCCACTCAAACAAAGTTGGGCTATTTGGAAGAGTAGTAAGAAAGACACCATACTTGAGTAATAAACACAAAACCAATTGCCCAAACTTTGCCAACGACCACAGCAAACCTACAATACTTTGGGATAAAATCATATGGTCTGATGAGACTAAAATTGAGCTTTTGGGGCCAAATTACAAACATTTTGTTTGGAGTGGAGTAGACCAAGCATGCCAAGAAAAGTTTACCATCTGAACTGTAAAGCATTGAGGCAGATCACTAATGTTTTGGGGGTGCCTCAATGCCTAAGGTTGTTGTCAGCTTGTCAATGTAAATGGCAAAATGAATGCCGATCAATATGAGAAAATTTGATATCGTCTGCGAGAAAATTGAGAATGAGCAGTTATTGAATATTCCAATGATATGATGACCCCCAAAAATACAGTAAAAACTATACAAAATTGTTAAAAGAAAACAAAATCTAAGTATTAGAATGGATATTTCTGTCTCCAGATCTCATCATAGAACCCATATGAGGGATATTGATGAGAGCTGCAGATACAAATCTTCAAGATTTGGAACAATATTTCTATGAAGAATAGGATAAAATAAACCTTGAGAATATCAAAAATCTAACTCACCCTGAAGAACTGGCAGTATAAGCTAAAGATGGAACCACAAAATATTAGTTCCTGGCCGTTTAAACTCTTTTCATGTATTTTCCATAAGATTGATTTGAATGTACTCTTCGATATGTATTTTTGTAACAAATTGCATGGAAAATCTTTGATGTGATGAAAATGATGAATAAAATCGATTCTTTTTGGGGAATGACTCATTATTTCTCCCAAAATATTTAAATGCAAAATTTGGGAGGGTCTGCATGAATTGATGATCAGAACTGTAAATACCATCAAGAAGCAAAATAAGCCAGAATAACATGTTATGTTTCTAGGATTCTAACCAGGAATTTTGTAGCTTTTATTTTTAGATGATTCTCCCTAGACTGATTTTTTTCCACTTCTCAACAAAATATTCCTTAAATTGTTCATATATTGATATGCATATGTGTGTATGTGACCAAGCTTGTTTTCATTCGTGAATGTCTATCTTGACACATTAGACCATATTTTTATTTAGTTTTTGTATATGCCTCAATGAGTGTATGTATATCTATATGAATGTATATTCAGGGATGTATTACCTAGCACACTGGTGTATAAAGTACAAATTATGACAGTGTATCATTCATAAATAGCACTGGTTCTAAAATTTCATTTTAGTACCAAGGTAGGAATTGACAAGAGCACATATTTAAAACTCAGCCAGAACATGTTGATTTTCAGCTGGTACAGTCACAAAAGGAAGAATGTGTTACCAAAATTTGTTGGATAATCAGGTCTCAGTTAGTTGTGAGACTTATGGAGAGAGCATATCAAATGGTGGTTAGAATTTTGAGTACGTCTCTCTCCAGATAAGTCAGCAAGCAATAGTTATCTCAGTTCTTATCATACTGTACATTCAGGAGGTTCTCAGTTAATCAAAGTTAAATGCAGAAAACAGGGAGGAAGTATATACAAAATAACAGGAAGTGATGAAATATTTCAAGCAGATTTCATCAAACTTTCTGTGAGGAAGTCATGAAAATTAAAACCTGACTTCAAACGTACATCTTTTTGTCAAATCATAACACTTATACAGATCTCACTTATATGACACTTCTAGTCATTTCCTTTTCTTAGATTCTAAAAAGAATCAGTGTATATTGTAAATCGTATATCATTGTATCACAAAGTGTATGCATGTGTGCTTTTACTATAAGTATTTGTGAGCAAATTTGAATGTATGTGTGTGTCTTTGTCACTATACAATTATATGAATATAAATTGCATTATGCAATGCAGAAAGTCATTTGAAATGATCTCTACACAGATAATGTATCACTCAGAGATATAAATAGAATAAACAATTAAAGAAAACAGGGCAGCTGCAGGGATCAAACCTACCATCGCTAAGGGAGCCGCTTCAATGTAACGATGCGCTTACCAGCAGCCGCCCGTAATGCAAAACAACTTTCTCATGAAATTCTCATCTTGTTTATTCTTGGCCAATTCACTTCATTCAATGCAACAGTTATGTTTTATGAAATGGATATATGTAATCTGACGGATTTGATTCCTGCAGCAGCCCAATTTTCTATAATAGTTTATTCTATTTATGATGTCAAAGGTTGGTGACACATTAACCATGTAATGATGGGAGATCATTTCAAATAAGTTACTATATAATATAACACAATCTATAATCATATATATATATATATATATACATATATATATATATATATATATATATATATATATATATATATATATATATATATATATATATATATATATATATATATATATATATTTAAATATAACCCTAAAATCCCCAAAACAGTTACATGGTAAACAACTGATGATCCCAACGAGAGAGAATTTATACATAAATTGCGTAGACAGATATTGGGAAATAAGTGACCGAAATGACACGAAAATTTTCTGAAAAAGTTTTATAATGTTTAGTGTTTAAAGCTGTAAAGATCTCTAGAATATATATATATATATATATATATATATATATATATATATATATATATATATACATATATTTAATGCTGTAAAGGTTTCTGGACTATATATATATATATATATATATATATATATATAGTCTTGGAATCATTACAGCTTTAAACCATGAATGTATGAAAAAAGATCATCAGTTGTTTAGCATGTAACTGTTTCAGAGGTTATATATATATATACACACATACACACACTCACATACACACATTTATATGTATTTTCATATATATATATATATATATATATATATATATATATGTATATATATATATATATATATATATATATATATATATATATATATATATATATATATATATATATATGTATATATATATGTATGTATATCATGCAGCTTTTATTGAAACTGTACTCAATCCAATAAAACTGGATATCTATTTTACTATTTTAAAATTTTGTTTTCCCTTGTTTCATTTCCTTAACCTTTTCTCTTACGATATCAATTCTATTTTGATATCATTTTTCGAAATACTTCTTGAATTTCCCATTGTGTATTTGCTCTAGGATCACACCATAAAAAATCTGAAATAAAACCAATCGAATTAGATAAAGGAGACAGTCTTGAAGTAATAAGATGCAATCTGATTCATTGTTGCTAATACAATGAAAGCATCCATCTCCTCCATCTAAAATGCCCCTCCTTTGCAGTGTAATTCTATGAAAATTCAAGGTCCAAAAATTGGCGGGAAGGCACTTCATGAAAGAGTTTAATCTGTAATTGTTATCAAAGATATATTTAGCAAAATGGCTTCCTCTGCTGAAATCCTCATTGTCTCTCTTTACATTCTGACTATTTGAAAAGAATAGAAATATAACAGGAAAATGAAACCATAAGATGGTAGAGAAAATAAGAAGATCATATTTCCTCTGATATTTCATTAATTTGATAATCTCTAATTAAGAATCAGAAATTCTATACTTACCACTTTGAAATAACTGCATAAATGTTTGGCTATATCGGAATAAATCAAAAACCTAATGTTTAAAGAGAATCTTGAAATTTTAACAGACTCTGCTATCAATTAATTTGTAACAAGAGAAAATTTTTAAAAAGATTAAAGAAAAACGTGTAAGTCATAGAGGTGTTGATGGCCTGATGGTTTGTAGGGTGGGGGAAATATGATTGGTGAACTGAGTTCAGTGAGAGTTTGCATTCACTTTGCACTAATACCTTTGCGAAAGGCACAAATCCATCTTTAAATAACAGCCTGGTGTAGCAACCAGTCTAGGAGATGAACAATTCTGAATTCGAATCTAAGAAAGTTCAATCCCTCATCCAGTATTGTGAGTGGCTGGTAATGGACAGAATATGGAACACATTCCCAAAATGAATGGTCAACAGGGCTCTGGTGAAGCATTGATAGGCTTAGCCGGAGGTGGATTATGATAAAGTTAAATGAAGAAAAATGAAAAAAGTGGAGGATCAAAACAGCATAACTGCTGTCCTTGTCCCCCCCCACCCCAGGATAACTTGAGCACAAGTAGAAGATTTAAAAATATGAAATTATTTCATTATTCATTTTATTCAAACTAGTGTGAGAAAATTCACAGTTCTTTTCCACACTTTAAAATTGTTAAAAAAACCCAAATAGGTGAGTCACTCAATAAAAACCATCATGTGACCGATGCCTTTTGGCCCCAAATACATGGTTTTCTTTACGTTCTAATACAAGAAAAAAGTCTGACTGGAACAGTTTGAAATGTGGTATATATATATGTATGTTTGTTATCACTTCTCATAAGCATAGACTACACTATTATTAACCCCTCAGTGCAACATGAACTAGGCACTTGTTTGTCAAATTGAGAAGTTATTTATTGGGGTGAAAAAAATTTTTCATGCTAAACTTTTTGTATTTACAACATGTATGACTCAAACTTAGTTGGAAAATGGGTGAAATTTTCTGCTCAAAATGAGGCTAACTGTGGCATCGTCAAGTAGCAGAAACAAAAATTAAAGCAAGTGATTCAACCTGCCCCATGTGCCTAACTAGCCCTGGTTACCCTTATTTCAATGCCATGAGATTTGAAATAACCGACCAGATAACAATGTCAAGATGCTGAGTGGTTGATGAACGAGAACTACAAGTGGAAAGTCGAAACAACATTCTCTATCATCCGATCTGAAATGACTGCCATTAAATTAAATTTTCTTCAACATCAATAATTAAATTTCCATTTTAATGCACAGCCATATATCATCTGCACAACGTAGTACCACATTATGACTTTGCCAAAGACCAAGACTTCCTCTCTAGTTACTACTGTAGCAATATGAAAAAGTATTAGCCATTAATATTTTGTTGTAATATAAAAAATCACACACCCACATGGATTCAGTTAAAAATTCCTAGAATGTTATCTAATGTAACAATCTCTGAGGAGATCCGCTAAAATATTATGATAAAAACAACATATAGATGAAAGGTGGCTTAAAAGAATCATTATGATGGATAGTTGCAAAGAGGTTCAAAACGATCATAATTTTCTCTTTTTCAATATTCTTTGTTTTTCTTCTTTTCAGATATGTAAAGAACTCCTTGGGAATTCATCATGCAACTGAAAAGCAAACTAAAACAAAAGAATTTTATCTTGAATACTGTCAATCGATAATGTTTACCAATATTCCCATTATTTGAATGTGCAGACTCAGCCATCTGACTCAAGGATTTGTCAGAGTTAACAGCTCAAGAATTTTTTCTTTGAGATTATTTTAAGCCTGCGGTCCATTTTAACAAGTTTAAGACTGAGAAGAGATAAGTAGTCTAGAACCCAATATCTTTGAAAATATACTGTCTATAGTTTTGAGAACAGTCATTAACATTCAAAAAGTTTCTCGGATGATAGAACCCCTTCTTGTGGTTTATGTTGTAAACATGACATTTTGGCCAATTCATTCCGTGGCCTTTTCCAAGTGCAATATCCGAATGTAATGGTGGTAAACAAAGTTTTCAAATGATGGTAGTAAATAGAATATTCCACTGGTATCTGCATTACAGTGTCGGATTTGGGAAATCTCAATCTCCTTCTCTTTCCTTGTTAAGGTTTGGATTTCCATACCTTGTACCCGTTGAATAATAATGACTTCCACCCAATGTGGCATCAACTACTCGACAGACACAAGGTATGAAAATCCAAGCCTAATAAGGAAAGAGGAAAAAAAGCGACATCGCCAAAATCCTACATTGTAATGTGGCTACCATTGGAATATTCTGTTCCATCACATTTTAATATAACACCTGAAGAAGGCCGTAGAATAAATTGGTATTGTATTTATAACAAAAACAACAAGAAAGTGTTCAATCATCTGAAAATCTCTTTGAATACTTGACAATGTTATTCAGAATGTTATTGTTGAAAATAGTGGACATCTAAAAGAAAAAATCTCCCTATGTAGGTTAATTAAATTTCCCATGTCTATTTCATTTTCAGAAACATTTTTTTTGAATCATCAAAGATATAAAGGTATAAATTTTTTGAACGTCTTTGAAACTTTTGTGCCACCCTGTATAATACTGACAGCAGCTTGTTTTAGAAATTCTAACAGGAAAAATTCCAATTAAAGTTAACTTTAACACAAAAGTCTTTAATGAGAAAGTAAAAAGATCTAGATGTTCTTGTACAACCAATTAGTAACCATATATTATCATTGAATAACTGTTATTGAGTTTCAGCTTGGCGATACTGCAATTTACTTCAGTTTTTGTTGAATTTTCAAAATCAGCCTCTTTAGTTAAGAATTCACAATTTATAAAAACTTGCTTGAAACCGACAATAAAATGTGTAACATTATTCTGCGAGTTGAAGGAACAAGTGGCATTGCAATTAGAGAAATCCATATTCTTTATTTTCTGCACTCAATGAAATTCAACTTTCCAAGTATTTCAGAGTCGGAAAGTGAAAGTGAAAGTTTAGTATTTCTCCTTTTCAACCACTGAATCAAGCAAATAGTTATTTTATAATTCCACTCTTACTCCCAGTGAATTCTTCTTCTTCATTTGTTATCATTATTAGTGGGTGATGCATTCGGCAGAAGCATCTCAAATATTGCTAACCTGTTTATAAATCAAAGTCAACACTTTTTTTGGTCAAATAATAGAAATAAAAATTGAACTCATGCAAATTTTCAAGCTTGTAGCCTGTGTAACAATGAAAAATGAAATCCATCTAAATTTCTATTAGTTTTATTTTGTTGTTTAATTCTAATTATGGCTGTCATGCACATGACACTGAAATCTAGTTTTCTTCACAAGAGATGAAAAATCAGTGAAATCAGTAAAAAACTCAGTGGCATTTGGTGCTTTGTATTTTGAGTGTGCTGTTTGCTAAAGATGCACAAAAATGTAAAAATATTTCTGTGTCGATGAAACGCAATGGACAGTTGGAGCCTTTTTGGCACAATGTATGAAAGGTGGTTCTGATTTTAGAAGCACCATATACCCCTGATTTAGACTGATTGCTCTGTTATAACAAAGCTCTGTGTTATGAGACTGCAATCACTTGTGAAGGCTTTGCGAAAATTTCTCTTGACTGTTGACCAAATCGGTAGGTTTCTAAATCTTTGCACACTATTTTTCATTGTAGAAAAATCTTCCAAATTTCCTTTTGCAATGTTTCATGAATTTTGGTTTTGATTGTTAGTGTACTCCTTCTCAGATCCTAAACTGAGCATCACTCTTTACAATGATGCTTATTTTGTTTTTTTAACCTTTCATTGAATCAAGTATCGTCTTGAATCCTGAAACACAGTGTGGCATTTTCGTCTTTCAATAGTTCATTCCTCAGGGGCATCTCCAAATCATATCTTTGCCAAGACAATATCTAATGATCAAAAACGACAATCTGCAAGAACAGTTTAAAAGAAAATATCTTTCAACATCATTTGATTTGGATGACATTATCAGACGGATCTTCTTCTCTATCTGTATTTTTTTTCAAAATTGATGCATCGGAAAGTCGACCTATTTGAAAAAAAAAAAATGATCAACATTTTCTGATGGAGTCATATTCATTGACTCAAGTTTGGATATCATTACCTCAAAAATAATGTCAACTGCATCTTATATGTCAATAGGTACTTTTTGCTATCTGTAATTTCTAAACAACATCAATATATAAAGATAATTTTGCTGTTTATTTGAAATGTCAAGATGATGATCATAATTCAGCAAAAGCCTTCCATTTGACAGAATATTACAATCAAATGAATATAATACATTTGCAAACTTTTGGTGAGCTTTTTGACATTCTAGATTTACCATTAATTATTTTGAGCAAGTGAAGTCACAGAAAATCAAAACATGTAAAAACATAATCTTACTGTCAAAAAAGATAGGTATCACACTAAACTGCTCTAAAAATTGAGCAAAAATAAAATTTCCTGGTATGCTGTTATGTTGCTGTTATCTTTGGCTTTTAACTTTTGGTGCAAGCCCACTGATGGTTGATGTGGTCAATATGGGGCAGGCATGTCCTGCCACATTTGCTCCTGGGGAAGGGTTTTAGAAATATGATGATGATTACGTCTTACTGAAACTCTTAGTAGATCTTAGCAACCTCAGCATATGATTTTCTTTCCTTATTAAGTTGAGAACTTTCATCTTTTCATATAAAGAAAGCATTTTATGGCTATTCTTTGGTAGATCTACGGTAGTATCATAAATCTTGCATTTATGAAATGTTAATTTATCTATGAGGTTGACTGTGGGTAATTGAAACCACAGAAAGTGAAACTGCTGATAAAGGGGGACAATGGTGTATTATATTTTACACCATATAACAAATGTTTTTCTCTAATATTTTTTCTTCGAAAATCACTCTGACTATAATACCATGAAAGTAGTAATTTTTAAGTAGATAAAAAGACTGAGGTGACTGGTATTCATATACCCTTATTCGCTAGAATGGCAAGAAACATCTCGTATACATTATCATTGTCAGAAAAAAATGGTACTCAGGAATGTATACATGTGTACACATGAGGCAAGTCAAGTAGAAATATTGTGGCTTCAGATAGTTTGGATGTTGATATTCTAAATTATTTATCTAAGAGACACCATTATCTAGCAAACAAAAAGCCTTAAAAAAAAACCATGAAAAGTTTTTTTTATTACTTGAATGAAAAACAATGAATAATAAACTATGTCTGTTTTCTGAAAAACATATTCCTGTGGTATTAGAACAAATCTGAAGATGCAGTATGATAAAAAACCAAGAAAAAATATATTCTGCTGCTAAAATACAATAGAAATTCTCTGTGGTACTCATTCTTTTGACACCATCTTTTTTTGATCTTTCTGTGATTTATGCTAATACATTCGGTTGTAGAAACTGTCAACCAAAACTGTCACCCAAACTGTCAAAATAGGTTTCTTCAGTTTTTAAATTACTTTGACTTGCTAAGTATACATCATGTGTATGAGCTGCACCAATAAAAGTAAAGGGCTGCAAATTTGAACGTTTATTCCTTTTCATGTTTCAAAAACGTCCCACCCACCAAATAGGTTTATAGTGAGGGGGTTTAATTTGCAATATAAGTTAAATCAGATCCTTTTTGTGTCAGACAGCATACATATTCCAGAAATTCAGATTTTTTTAGTGATCACTACCCAACAAAAAGCGATTAGGTAACTTATTCATGGATCACCCATTTTTCAAGTTTTCTCATTGGAGACGGCATGCTGCCAAAAGACGTTAGTCATGTGATGGTTTTTATTGAGTGACTCACCAGGCCTGCGCTTTGTGTTTTCTTTGCATTATTCTCAAGATCAGTTTTTTCTTCTATCTTTCTTGCACAATGACTTTTATGACTTGAGAAATGTTTAAATATTGAGCACCTGCTCCTGAGTGAGGGCAATTTATTATTACAAACCATTGCCACAGGGTTTGTTTCTCAGCGAATGCAGCACGAAATCAGTCTTGTGCTGGAATAGTCTTCATCATCATCATCATCATCATCATCATCATCATCATCATCCTAACCATCACCACCACCACCACCACCACCACCATCATCATCATCATCATCATCATCATCAGTCTTTCAACGTCTGTCGTTGGTCATTGACCTTCCCCAAGATTTGCCACACTTCACTATCGTGGGGGTTGTGGAGCCAGTGCTTTCTGAATTTGTCTAGCTTGTCTTTCCATCTAATACCCTGTCAGCCCCAGTTGCATATATGATATCTGGGGATCCATGTCGTGAGTGGCGATGTCTATTGTCTGCTATTCTTGCAACATAGCCAGCCCATTGCTATTTGAGATTTTTAATGGATTCTATGATGTTCCTGACTCCTGTCTTCTTCCAGGTGTATTGTGCTGTCTTGTGGTCTCTCCATGTGAAGTTTAGCATAATTCTTTAATGTGCAATTTGCATGGTTCTCTATTTGTGGTTCTGTCTCTTGGTTAGGTTTCATAAGATATATCTGTAATGTTTAAGTATAAATATATAAAGTGCACAATGACTAGGTTTCTTTGGGATTTGAATATCGAATCATTTTAGCCTCACAAATTGCCCACCAGACCGATCAACCAAGTAAGCCACAGATTCTTCTTTCGTTCTTTGTGCGTGTGTGTGTGAGTGTGTGTGTGTGTTTGAGTGTGTGTGTGTGTGTGTGCGTGTGTGTGTGTGTGTGTGTGTGTGCGCGCGTGTGTGTGTGTGTGTGTGTGTGTGTGTGTGTGTGTGTGTGTGTGTGTGTGTGTGTGTGTGTGTGTGTGCGTGTGTGCGCGTTTGTCACTGGGTTCTCCTGGTTACATTTTCAGGGACTATAAGCTTGAAAATTTTCATGAGTTCACTGCCAGGCACCACCTAAAAACAGTTTTTCTGAGTAGGGGTTATTGAATCAAAGGCTGTAGGTGAGAGGCGACATTTGCAAAGTGAGTGACCCTATCACACACTAATTTGTGATTAGGATAAGAGTAAGCCAGTTACATAGAAAGGTCAGGCTACTATTTCCTGACTTGCAAATTGAAGAGCATGCAACATGCATTGCATATGATTGAATTATGCTCAACCCTACAAGACAGCATAGTATAGCATGAAAAAAAACAGTAGTTTGAGAAATCACAGGAATGCACAAGATAACTCAAATGGCAATGGGCTGGTCATGTTACACGAATGGCAGACAACTGATGGACATCATGACTCTCAACGTGGATCGCCCGAGATCACATGCACAACTGAGGCCAGCAGAGTACAAGATAGAAAGATGAATTAGACAAATTCAGAAAGTATTGGCTCCACAATGCTCATGATAGAGAGGCTTGGCAAATCCTGGGGAAAATCTATGTCCAACAATGGACGTTAAAAGACTGATGATTATGATGATGATGATATTAGGTACAAAGCTATATTTATGGATTGCTATAAATGGTTTTAAGAATTTATTTCTCATTATATTATAAGATGATTTCTAGCATAGGGCTGACTTTTATGAATATTGTGTAGTATTGATTTCTCAGGGGTTCAGGGGCATGGGTATACAAGCCAGGGGGATGGGAGTGGGGCAACTGATGCCTCAGATTTGGGTAAAACAGTCAGGATAATTCGGGCAAGTGATATTTTTGCTGCCAAAAAAAAGGCATGATCAAATAGTTCATTGCATATTCTTTGATTTGTGCTGCATACTATTGATTGATAGGAAGGCTTTTAATTTGAAATTAGTATTGGAGTTTTTAATCAGAGTAAAATTTTGGGCTAAACAAGCGATCTACACCCCACTCCACATTTGCTTACAATTTGTGTAAAATTTCAGGCAAGTCAAGCCCTCTGCCCTGCCCTTAACTGAAGAATTCCCATACACGTATGTTCAGGAGTGTCCCTAGTATGAAATTCAAACCAGGCTTTTTATCAAACTCTGACACCAGCAGCTCGCAGAAGAGCCTCCCTAGTTTATTGAAGCATTCACTATGGCCAATTGCCAAAGATATCTACTTTGCTCCAATGGACAACTCTCCCCGCCAAAATAAGCAATAACAATAATTTATCATTATATAAATGCTTGAATGATTTAGATTTTCCAATTCACTTGCATTGATAATTAACCTTTTGGCTTGAATTCATTTAGCCATGGGAAAATTTCTCAAAGATCTTCCTGAATTTTAAAATTGATTGCTTAAGACAATGGAAATTATTCTTTTACACTGAAAGATAAATAATTTTTTAATTATAACGAAATAGGACTGGTTGATCACTTAATAAACACATTACTTGACCAACATCTTTTGGCAGCATGCCATGCTGGGGATGATAGATTAAAAAAAATTGAAGAAAGAGGTGATTAAGAAAAAAATTACTTATCTAGCCTTTTGTTGGAAAGTGATCACTAAATTTCAAAAATGAGCGGAAACGAAACGAGAGATTATTCTAGAATAGATTTACAATGCAAATTGCCCCCCCCCCTCTAAAAATCTGTTCAGGGGGTGAATTTAAAAAAAAAAAGAATTTTTTTCTAGACATGATAATGTGAATGTTCAAATTTTCAAACCTCTAGCTCTATTTGTAAGGCCTCTTTGCATGATACATACATACATTCATACATAGCCATCCAAACCAATTAGAAAACTGAAGAAACCTATGTTGATAGTTTTGGTGTCAGTTTTGCTTGACGGTTTGTAATATATTATTTTCTGATAAAAACTGAAAAATTTTAAATAAAAAATTAGGACAGAAAACAGGATAAAAATTATAATAACATCATAAAACTTCTTAACAAGGTCTTCTAAAAACATTGTTGTGTGACTCAAAAATGCATATTTCCTTTTGCTTCTTTATTTTCTGATTTTTGTCGAATTTAGGAGGAATTTCTGAGATATTTTTTGATGCTTAGGCCCCACTTCTATCCCCTATTGTTATAGAATCGACAATGATATTAGAACAGAGGTGCAAAAGAAAGCAAGAAAGTTGGCCTTCACATAAACTTCAGCAAAACAAAGGTCATGTGCAACAAACATATTGGATATGAATGCACAATGATCAAAATGAATGGATAAAGTAGACTACATCTATCTAGGACAATGAATCTCCATGAAATCCTCAAAAGAAGAAGAAATCACTCTTGGGTGGCTAGCATTAGGTAGAGCAAACTCAACCCTCAAGAACAAGAAAATCCCGTTGGTCCTATAAGGAAGGGTATACAACCAATACATCCTCCTGATAGTCACCCATGGAGCTGAAACATGCAACCTAACCAAGAGATTGACCCTCAAACTGAGAATCATGCAACATGCACATGAATAAATGAAGGGGAAAAAACAGGAGCCTGTGACATCATAGAAACCATAAGAAAACTCATATGGCAATGGGCTGGTCTTGTTGAAAAAAGGGTAGACAACTGATGGACATCGCAGCTCACACCATGGATCTAAGTGTGGAAACGAGGCCGGCAGTATATGAAATGGCGAGATGAACTTGACAGGTTCAGAAAGTATTGATTCCATAGCGCCCACAAGAGAGAAAATCCTGGGGAAAGTCTATGTCCAACGATGAACGATGAATGACTGATGATGAAGCAGTTCATGAACTGAGGTGCATCAGAAATTTAGAGCATATGGACCAAATCACATTTCCATTCAGAAGCCATTCTACCAAATTCATACTAAGAGACAAGTTCTTTACTTTAAAGACAAAAATCAACCCATGTGAAAACCATGTAATCTGGAAAGAATTTGAATGCACTTCAAATTTGAATCTCCGTGATTTTTTATAGGTGGGAGGGTCACATCAAGTGTCAATGCAAAAAGATCAAATGACCTTTATGAATCCAAGGCAAAGATCAGAGATTGTTATGCAAATGTATCACTTGAAATGCTTACTGATGTCAAGAATGCATGTGTCATTCACAGGCTGAAGTGCTATGAAGAAGTTTGCTCACATGTAGAAGTCTATCAACGAAGTAATTCCTATTTGAACTTGGCAAAGTAAGAATGAAAAAAAATTCACAAACTTTTTAGCTTATATGGACAGAGTTTCAAAAGTTTAGTACCATTTGTTGAGAAAAAAAAGTGTGTAGTGACTTTTGAAACACCCTGTATAAGGATTTCACTTACACAGAAATGCATACAAAGAAAGAAAGAAAACAAAGTGGAAAAATAGACACAGAATCCTTCCTTCTTCTGTAGCCTATTTTTTGTTACATTTTTACAAATCATGAACCAATTGAAGTAGCTTCTTTCTCTATTTTCCCAAATACCTCACCTTTGATTTGGATATTTCCTTCCTGACATGTCCTCATTGAACCTTTTTCGGCATATTTGCTTCTGAAACATAAATAATATATCCATATCTTGCATAAATGAACCACCATAGCCTGTGCATTGACCAAAATTAATTACCTAAAAAAATTATCTGAAAGAGAAAATGAATCTTTTATCTAAGACTATCTTGAAAAAAATGGATCATTTTATCAAAAATCATCTAAAAAATTCTAGCATAAAATTTTGGAATTGTTGGTCCAAAATGACCATGGGACCCCCCCACCAAAAAAAACTTTTTTGAAAAAACAAGAAAACTGTTTTCAAATGTTGCCTAGTGATGTACTCAGGCTCATTTTTATGGTTGTGGCACCCAAAATGTGAGCAGGAGCACTTGCACACACACACACAGACACACACACATATATAGAGAAAAATCTGTAGCCCACTTGTCTGGTTGGTTGGGTAGGCAACTTGAGGGGCTTCAGTGATTTGATGCCCTTCTGTATTCCACCACTTTGTCTTTTATCCTGCTTCCATTTTTTGTTTTAATTTTCTATGTTTTAGAAACTATCATCCAAAATGTCTCCTTCAGTTTTCAAGTTGGTCTGTCTGTCTGGCAGTCTGGCTGTGCAAGTATTCATACGATTTGAGTATTGGCCACAACAATAGAGCAAGATGGTTATTATGTCAAGAAAAAACTTTTTTTTTTGGCCTTTAGGACACCCTCCCTGCCTTGAATATTTTTGTTGGGGGTTCCTTAGTTGGTGTCTATTTATTTTTTGAAAACTCAGACTTTTTTAGTGATCACTGTCCAACAAAACACGAGCAGTACCTTATTCATTGATCACCCATTGATCATCCATTGATCATCCTGTCCAGAGGACATTGGACACGTGACAGTTTCTAATGAATGACTAACAAGACCTGTTATTATTCTCCTTCTTTTGTTGAATTATCCCAGATTAAAACTACAAAAGCATTTGTACCCAGATAAGTCAATTCTTTGCATTGAATTGGTAAAAAATAAGAGATGAAGAAAGGTTTTATGATGTTGATAATGTTAACAACAATAAAAAGAGCCAATTCTCTGGCTGATATAGTTACATATTTCCCACCAATACCAAGAATTGGTGTTTGAACCCAGGTGAAAGCCAGGCTATCAAATGCTGATTTTCAAGGTCGACAGAGCCTTCCCAATTAAAAGATTGACTAGATTTTCCTATCCCTATTTTCTCCTAACTGAATGAAGCTGAATAAATATCTGTAATAAAAACAAAAAAATTTATACTGAATCAGATGTAACTTTAGTAACTTATGAAAATAATAATAAAGTAAGAATAACTATTACTTATCACCACAGTCAATAACTGAACAACTGTAGCATCAAAATTCAAAGTCATGTAAAAAAATTGAATAATAAATATGGTTGATAAATTCTATCTGTGTTATCACAGGTGTTTCCTATGGGAAAACATCTAAAATGGAGGAAAAATAAAACATTCTGGAGAATCTAGATGATGATAAACCCATTAAAATAAGGTCCCGAAAAGGTCCCGAAAAGGTCCCCAAACTTTTTTTGCCAGAAACAAAAAAAAGATTTTCTAGAAAGGGTCTTTGGAGTACTGTTGTAGTCTATAGACAAAACAGTATGGCCAAGAGCGCTAGAATGCTCCAACACACAGGGATATAAAAGGAGATAGAACTTTTGGTGGCTATGGTTGATCAGTACTTTTGAACACAGAAACAACTGCAAGAGTAATATTCGAAAGTGTTTCAAAATGATTCAATCGTTTGTATTGTATTGTATTGTATTATTTCCAACTGCTTCACCAGAAATAGAATACGTCAAAAAACAAATCCTGATTTTACATAGCAATGAATCAAATTAATTCTAGCTCACAATAAGTAGATGAATAAAGCATGTGCTCCGATAGTGAGAAATCTAACAAAAAGAATTTTTAAAATCAAAATAAGATTTGTTGTATCATGTTTGACCCTAACTTCAGAGGAAGTTGCCTTGAAGAATGATTTCAGAGACAGATCATAAGTCTCTATGAAGATGGTTTAATGTTAATGATGATATGATATTTTGAAATCGCATCTTACCTGCAAATAGCGTTGAGTAAAAAAATTGTTATTTGTTGTGGATTTCCTTTTTGTTTCTCTTGGAAAAATGTGTTAAAAACTATTGGGAAAAATTGTCAGCATCTTTATCTAGCTGACAACCAAGGTTGCCACTTTTGGTACGTTTATACCAAACTGGTGCTTCCAGCAACTTTTTATATGTTTGGTATTACACTCGCAAAATTTTGTATATTTCGACAAGTTTCTCTCCACATCTATATTTTCTTTAATTGTCCAACATGATATAAGATATATTTCATTCTAATTTCTACAAAGCACTTATAAACATCAGAAATATTTAGAGGTAGATCAGATTATACAAGTGATTAGATTTGCAAGGAGTGGGTAGCAAAGACTACCGCTAAATGAAACCTGTCCGAAAAACTGTGAGGTAAGATGAAAGAAAAATGTCATTCAAAAAATAATTAGGATGAAAATAAAGCTGTTTTTTAGTATTTGAGCTAAGTTTGATTAATTTCTTTAAATTAATCATTATTCAAGAGGTTTGATATTTAATTGGTACTATTATTGGCAATTTTGTACGTTTCAGCCTGACCTCTTGGTACATTTGTCAAGAACAGTGTGGTGGCCCTGATGACAACTCAATATTCAGTATGAACAGTCAAGATTGAGAGATAAACAATGATTTCAGAAATACAGAGAAGAAATAGGCATTGTTTGACATATAACAAGGCTTGACATCAACATCAATATTCCATCTTCCGAAATCATTCTTTCTCTCTTCTCTTTCCCTATGGCATATGTCACAAATTATCAAATAATATAAATAGATCATAAAGTTATTCCACCTCATTAAATTTCCAATGTTTCTTGCAAGTAGCAACAGAGATGCTGCGATCATTCTGCTTGGTAGCTGTCACACTTCATAAAGATATGAATGACTTGGCTCTGCGAACGAAGATTTTTGGAAGGCTTTTCCATTTAAATAAGAACATAGAAACCAAGGCCTGTGTGAGGAATAACCCTCCAGTCTATGTGATTACTATTTAAGGTGATGGAAAACTTGCACAGGGTCAATCTCACATTTTAAACCCAGGGTTTGCATCCTATGGTCTACTGAGGTGGTACAATTAGGAGTGAGGCTCCAAGGTCATAGGCTTGACTGGAGTGTCCTATCCTGGCAGATACCTGAGCTAGTAATGGGGGTTTGCCACCCCTTTGTGGGAATATATCAACAGTATGGCTGACCTGTGGTTAAACCATAGGATGTGAACATTCCATGGTTAGTAGATGCCTGAACTGGTTAAAGAGTTCTACCATCCCTTTGAAGGTGAATCAGGACAGTTTGGTGGTCTATAACTTTAGGCAAAGATTTAAGCAGATATATATTCACTTGAAAGAGAGGTCTGTTATCCTCTCAGAGGAGTGATGTGGCAGCACAGTAGCCTGTGCAGATTGGAGCCTTTGTTCAAGTCAATCTCTACTGGAAAACAAAATGAACTTTGCCATCTCATGGTATTTTTCCAAGATGCAGTAGAATAGTTTCTGAAAATCAGGATTATTAAACAAAATGTACGGGCCAATGTCAATGAAGATGATAATAACATTTGTAGTGATGATATTGAAGAAATATCAACACCAGTTCTGGTTGGTCACTCAATAGAAACTATCATGTGACCATCATTTTTTTGCAGCATGCTGTATTGGGGTGATCAATTACAAAATTGGAAAAAAGAGGTAATCAATAAATAAGTTACTTCTTTTGTCTCTTGTTGGGATCTAGAAAATTCTGAATTTTCTAAAAAAATACATGGAAATGCTGCCAGAAACAAAGTAAACAAACAATTTAGCATAAACCTACATTGTAAATAGAATCCTACACTGAAAAGCTATATAGGCTGTGAATTTTAAAAAAACAAGAAAAATTTCTTTCGACACTTAATAAGTAGTGTATCTTTAAATTTTCTGCCCTCTTGCTCCATTGATGGATCCTGTATGTGCAATGCATACATAGCCAACTGAACCTGCCTAAAAACTGAAGAAACCTACCTATGCTGACAGTTTTGGTGACAGTTTAAGATGACAATTTCTTATGATAAGGAGATTCTGGCGAATCTAGATATTATTAAATCCGTCAGAATGGGGTCCCAAGAATGTCAAAAATTTTTTAAAAAAAAGCGTCTTCAGAAGGGGTGTAGTGAATAATTGATTCCAATTTTCAAGTCTGTAAACAAAATGGTATGGCCATGAGTGCTAGAATAGAAACTCATAAACAAATACATAAACATGCAAACATGGGCAAATATGAGAAAGGATAGAACCCTTCGTATCTTTGATGGTTACGGTTGTTCAATAATCCTTTCTGAAGTTCTGATATAAATTATTTCAATTATTTTAACTTTTTTAATCAAATTCAATTAAAATTAACTTAATTAATTTTCTAAAATTTTCACCTTCATCTTTCTTGTTTTAAAAATCATTTTGATTAATATGTTCCTCAGCCTTCCAGCGGTGTGCGTTGCATCTGATGCTTTTTAACAACTGGAAAAGGCTACAGGATGCAACATGCATCTGGAGAAGCTAAAAAACATAATACTAAAAATAACAAAGATGAAGATTTACCTCAGAAGGAATACAAAGATTGATAGGATTGAGTAGGTATTTGGCCTAACAATAGTCCAACCAGTTAGCCAATGAGAACATTTACAGAAGAAAGTTTAACAAAGAAATAGCAGAAGACATTCTGCTAACAGTTAACAATAGCAAGACATTAGTCACATACCACATCTTCCATGTATATCTGTTCTACTGTATCGATATACTTCTGAGTAAATTGAATGTCAGTATTTTAAAGGGTAAGCAAGAAAAGATAGATTTACAATTGTCAGTTCTTGATTTTCATTCACACTACTTCTGGATATGTTTTGTTATCCATTGATTACAAAGATCTAGGTGTAGAAGATTGAGATATCAATCGAATAGCAGACGTGTGTTGGTGAATGATGTTTTTCCATCATCTTTCTTTCACACCCCTTCAAGATTTCTGTCTTCTTTACAGTAGTAGTGAATCTCATTAGTAATGTTTTCCTTTGAGTTGATTTGTAAGTCCTTCCAACCAATCTATTTTCTTGTTTTTTTGTTTTTTTTTCCCTCTTCTCAAATTCTCCTTGTCCCATTATTCAATTGGTCCAGGAAGGGACATGATATGTACAATGGGCAGTTCGGTTGAGGAAGCAGAAAGAAAACCGGAAGGAGAAAAAAAAAACTTAAGGAAAAAAAAAAGTCCGGAGAACCAACTAAATAGAAATGCATCTTAAAACAAGATCAATGATGAAATTATATCTACTTAGGTTTCCCAACCAAGCAGTGCCATCTGGTGGAGCATGATTAATGGAATGTGAAAAACATCTATTGACCGAAGATGTTTCTGGCCAGCAAAGCCGACCAGAAAAGCAAAAGGTCTGCTTGTAAAAGAGAAAGAATTCGACACGGGCCCTTTTATCTTCTTGTTTTTAATTCCATTTACTTACACATCTGGAGATAAGTACAAAAAGCATGAGGATGAGATGTACATACTCCTCTGGCTCGTGTACATGAACACATCCAATTCAATGATAGCACATATGCACACATACATAGACACACGCACATATACACATGCACACACAGAGCTACTCAAACTGTATACATATTTACAATCTATGAGTATATAAATATATATATATAGAGAGAGTTAAATTATGAATAAATACAAAGGTAATGCATGAATGTATGCAAAGATATGTAATGGAGAGTATACAAATGCAGATGTATCCAACTTTTTCACTCTCTCCCTCTCTCTCTCTCTCTACATATATATATATATATATATATATATATATTCATATATATATCTAAGTTTTGGAGGGGGGAAGATTTGAGGTTGTCTTTAAAAAAAACAGTGCTTAATTTTATGCTTTGTTATTCATATACCATATAACGAGGCATAAAAATTTCAAAATTTCAAAATTTCAAAAGAACAAAACACTGTAAAATAAAAAATATACAATAAGTTTGAAACAGACTTGTTTTGAGAATACAACTATATATATATATATATATATATATATATATATATATATATATATATATATGGAATCTTCACAACAAATTTGTTTCACACTTCTTCACAATTTTTTCATAAAAATCATATATACCCCATTTAGTATGCTATTTTTTTCACTGGTTTTCTTGATAAGAATTTCAAAAGTTTATGTATCATGGTGATGAGAAATCTGTCAAGAATGTACTGGTAGTTCAAAATATTATTGAATGCTAAGTTTGTAACTTCACCTTAAATTTGGAAAAATAATGAACAAACAGGGGACTATGTAAAAATTATTCAGCCAAATATGCCATAATTAACAAAAGTTCTCCCCTGGACATGAGATGTTGATTCTAAGAGATTATTTCATAAAATATTGAAAGGTACTCCATGAGACATCCATATTTCAAATAAAAAAAAGTACTTCTTAAAAAGTAAAAAGTAATCCTTAAGATATCCATATTTCAAATAAAAATAAGTACTTTGTAAAAAGTAAAAAGTAATCCTTAGTATATCCATATTTCAAATGAAAAAAAGTACTTCTTAAAAAGTAAAAAGTACACCTTGAAATATCCATATTTCAAATGAAAAAATGGATAAAAAAGATGAATTTTGATTCCCTGAAAATATGGTGCTTGAAATCTTTTGTGACCCCCATCCCTGATATTTAAATCAAATGTGATCCAAGAGTTTGTGATGGTGATGATTCTCAAAATAGGTACGATTCAATAAATACATCGTTCAAATTCATGATCTCTTATAAAGTCTAAAGACCTCATTTAGGTCTTTCAGGGGGACTAACTGATAATTACTCATAGGGCAGATTTCTGCTATGTTATGTGAACAATAGGAAGTGAGACAGACACAGGAGTAAAAGTGTACTGAAAGTTTGTTCATTAATTAGTTAATCCATGAATGAATCAATTGGTGAGCTAAGCATGTTTCGGAAGGTATTCCCGTCTTCAGTAGTGTGTGTATGTGTGTGTGTGTATGTGTGTGCGTGTGTGTGTGTATGTATGTGTGTGTGTGGTTGTGTGGTTGTGTGTATGTGTGTGTGTGTGTGTGTGTGTATGTGTGTGTGTTTGTGTGTGTGTGTGTGTGTGTGTGTGTGTGTGTGTGTGTGAACCATTCAGTGGTTAAAAGTTTTCTGCAGAAAATGAATTTGCCATCAGATGCTTTGCTCTGGAAGCAAAATTGGAATCCAATCTTTTAGGGTCATTCTGATGCGTGGGACTTAGTTCTGTCCCTGATGAAGTCTACGCTTGTCTATGGCAAGTCATGGTAGTAACTGCAGTAGTGAGTCTTGGAGAGGCCATAAGTTGTCAGGGTTGAAGGGTAGTGGTTTAGTATTGGATTGTGTGGGTAGGTTGGGGAAAATATAGACGGTTGGGTGATGAGGTCAAAGTGCTTCATATGTGTTACACATATATATACATATATATATATATATATATATATATATATATATATATATATATATATATATATATATATATGAATTTTTATATACAATACGTTCACAAAGGCAAACACAATTATATACATATTGTGAAAATGGATGAATACAAATGATGTATGAGCCATCTGAGGACCCTTTTCAATATCAGATATGAAAATGTGCAGATATTTATGTATTTATCAATGCCTTGAACAATGCAAAGTGATAATCAATAATATTTCTACATCAAACAACCAATGACAGCTTACGCGGTCAAACATATGTAAATCTTGCTCTGAATATGCAACAACCATATGAAAATATCCATACACAAGTGCAGATATCTTAAATGGTTATGTACATGTATACACACGGACACAGACGCACACACATACCTCCAAACATATAACGCCCCATATATATATATATATATATATATATATATATATATATATATATATATGTATATATATATATACATATGCTGTGTGGATATGAGGTGATCCAATAGAACGTTGATGAAAATGACAAGTGGAAATGGAAGAGAAAAATTAAAGAGGAAAGCAGATGATACATCTCAAAGATTTTTATTATGATGTGGGTATGTTTTGATGCATTTCAATGGTTTCCAGTCAATTTTTCAGATCAACTTGCAGCGGTGCAGTGAAAACTATGTGCAGTTTATTTTTTTAGATCAACACATAGGAACAAGATATTATCTAACATTCAGGAAGAATATAACTCATCAATAGTGAGACTATCTTTTATCCAAGTTCATCTAACAAGCTGAAGAAAAATACAGCTATGTATCTTTATTTCATTTATATATATGTATGAATGGGCCGCATATCCTTCTCTCTTTGCTCGTCTCTGTGTGTGTGTGCACATGTGTATGTGTATGTACGGGTGTGTGTCTCCAGATGGTCTTGGTGATGTTTCAGGGGCTACAACCTTGAAAACTTGCATGAGAACACCAAGCAATATCTACAGTTTTTTTTTGTTTTAGTAAAAGAAGCGTCTTTTTGAGTTTCTACGGTCATTTTTGACCAACAATGCCAAAATCTTGTGTCTTTTTTTTTAGATAATTTCAAAAGGAAAGATCTGTTCTTTAGATAATTTTAAAAGAAAAGATCTGTTTTTTTTAGATAATTTCAAAAGAAAAGATCTGTTTTTTTTGAAAATTTAAAAGAAAAGATCTGTTTTTTTAGATGATTTTAGACGATTTTTTAGATAATTACTTCTGGTACAAACATGGGCTATGGTGATCCACATCTGTGAGGTACAGATATATATATATATATATATATATATATATATATATATATTTTTGATGATAATGATTGCTTGGCTCTGAGAATGGTGATAAGGAAGTGTTTTCCACATCTTCTGAAGAGCCTGAATATGAATAGAGTTATGACTTTCACAATAGACTTTCAAGGTGAAGTGTGCACAGCATCCTTTAAACCAAGGGTTTGCATGCTATGATCCAGTGAGGTGCCATGAATAGAAGCAAGGCCCTAAGGTTGTAGGTTTGACAGGTTTCCTTCTCATGGCAGATGCAAGCGAGCCACAGGGATTTCCCACTCCTTTGTGGAAGTATTCTGACAGTATGGCTTACCTACTTGCACATGCTCTTTTTATGATTCTCAGTTGTAGCTTTGCGTAATGGCTTTGCATTGAAGAGAACAGATAATATCAATATTTGCTAAGCTTAGTTTACTTTAAAGCAAAGCAATATGTGATGGTCACACAGTGTAGCCAGAGAAAAAGTTTTGTCCACACCAAAACGACCAAAAAAAAGTGTCAAAAAAACATTGAAATTGAATTTGCATAAAATGGGTAGAAAATAGCAAAAATTTGCAAAAAAATGCAGGATAATAGCCTTAAGAAGTGGCTAAAAATGGGGCTAAATGTTGCAAATTTTTGCAGCACCAAATCAAGAAATGTGCCAAATTTAACACAAAAAGCACCAAATTAGAAACACTGGTCATGCAGTGATAATTGAAATCACTCAAGTAATGATGGCTTGTGTTTCAAACTCATTAATCATTACTCCATTGTGAGACACTCGAAGACAACAGGTGGCAAATGGAAAAAATATGCATTTAGTATTTCGTAAAGTCTTTTAGATTATCACAGTTGTCAAAGTCAGAAAGATACTGAACTTCCTTGAGAATTTCAGATTTTCAAGTATACATAATAATCAACAACTGGGAAATAATGGAAACTGTGCCAATCCAATCCCATGAGATTGTGAAGTGATAAATTCAAGGTGATAAATGAGATTGAAACACCTTTTGTTGTCCTAGAGGCAAAATTGTTACTGATGAACAAGCAAGTTACGAGAGCCTGGTGACGATAGTTTTAGAATATGAAAATTGATACTGATTTGCCCAACTTTCACTCGGATAAAATAATCAAATTGCAATATACATCTAACTTTGTTCATACGTATTAATCTGTATCCCAGGACATTTTTAGTTTTCTGATGTTGAAGATAGTAAATATTCAAATGGATAGAACAATTATACATTAATCGCTTTCAATCTTACTACTGTAGCATCTGCTGTTGGATGTAGACCTCCCCCAAGATTTGCCAGACATCTCTATCTGAATTTATCTTGCTTGTCATGCCATCTTACTTTCTGGTGGCAACAATTTTGCTAATGATCTCTGGGGATCCACATGGTGAGTTGTAATGTCCAGTGGCTGTCTGACATTCTAGCAACAAATCCATCCCATTGCCATTTGAGTTTTCTATCTGCTTCTATGACATCTCTGACTCCTGTCTTTTCTCTGATATACTGTACTGTCTTATGATCTCTCCATGTGAGGTTGATCATGATTCTCTCATGTGTGCATTGCATGGTTCTCAGTTTGTGGGTCAATTTTTTGGTTAGGTGACTATCGGTGAAATGCATTGGTTGTTTACCCTTCTGTTTAGGACTAGTGAGATTTATATGTTCTTGAAAGTTGAGCTTGCTCTACCAAAAGCTTGCCAAACTAGTGTGATTCTTTGCTTCATTTCCTCTTCTTTTGATGAATTCATGGAGACTCATTATCCTAAGTAGGTGTAGTGGTCTACTTTCTCAAGCCCTGTGTTTTTGATTTCGATCGTTGTCTCTTTGTCTCCAACATGTTAGTTGTACATAAAGCTTGTTTTGCTAAGATTCATGTGGAGGCCAACTTTCTCTCCTATTTTATTTAGTTCATCCAGCATTATTTGAAGATTATGGAGGTTCTTAGCATAGGGACGATGTCATCAGCATATCTAAAGTTACTTAAGTATTCGCCATCTATTATAATTCCTTTGTGTTCATCTCAAGGCAGGCTGTGAAGAGTTTGGGTGAGCTGGCATCACCTTGTCTCACTCCTTTTTCTGATTAAAAGGGCTCAGAGTCTTCATGTAACCTGATGAAGGAACTATTATGCTGGTAGATATGTTGCAGCACTCTGACATATACGGGGTCTACACCTTATTGTATTATTGGGTCAGTGACTAAAATCCTTTCCAAAGTCAATGAATGCTACAGCTACTGACATTCTATATTCTACTGCTTTCTCATTTAGTTGGTTTTCTGAACGGAGATGGTTGATGGTTGAGTAGCTTTTTCTGAAGCCATCTTGTTCCTGTGATTGGTTTTCATCTAGTATTTTGTTGATTTGGTTGATGATTAGTAAAGAGTTTGTTGATACAGTTTTATATATGAAAAAAATACAAATTGAGCTTAAGCTCAACGATTGGTTTCAAATTAAGAGATTATATCTTAACTATGTTCAATCCATTGTACCTGACAAAGCTTGAAAATACATATTCCTTCAATAAATTTTTCTGAGTACTTATGATACAGACAAGGAGTAAAAACTTTCACTTCAGATAATTCTGCCTTGATACAAATTTCATACAACCAAAAAGGCAAGAAGGGAAAATTTTATTCAAGTTAAATAACTTGAATAAAATTTTCCCTTGTTAAATAACTTGAATAAAATTTTCCCTTCTTGCCTTTTTGGTTGTATGAAATTTGTATCAAGGCAGAATTATCTGAAGTGAAAGTTTTTACTCCTTATCTGTATGGTCTTTCTGTAGAGAAAACTCAACCTTTGAGAACAAAAAATCCCATTAGTCCTTAAAAGAAGGTTGTATCACCGATGCGATAATACCAATAGTCACGTATGAAGTTAAAACATGGAACCTGACCAAAATATTGGACTTCAAACTGAAGCAAGATGTAGAGGAGAGAATCATAATCAAAATCCTATACAGATGACCAGACAGCAGATTATATTTGAGAGAAAATCAGAGTCAAAGATATCATAGAACCCATCAGAAAACTCAAATGGTAATGAACATATTGCAAGGATGGCAGATAGCCAGTGGGCATCATGACTCACAATATGGATTCCCAGAGATCATATACAAAATTGTGGCCAACAGAAAGAAAGATGGTACAACAAAATCAGAAAGTACTGGCCCTGTGACACACATGATAGAGAGGTCTGGCAAATCTTGAAGAAGGTCTATGTCCAATGATGGACACTAAAAGGCTGCTGCTGCTGCTGCTGCTGATGATGATGATCTTATAAAAAGTTAAGAACCTGTGATCTGACCACAAATCTATTCTTCTGCCATTCAAATGATTCGTGAAAAAAAGTTTCCAAAAACTATTGAAACCATCAAAAACCAGGCTCTGATAGGGTGGCCACTTTATCCCAGTGAATCCAGTAATTCAATTTTCAGTGACCATTTACCCAAAATCTAATTAGACCACAAGGACATATAAAACTCCTTAATACCTTGCTTGTCCCATCAAGCAAAAGGGGATCTGAGGCAGAAACACCTATTGGTTCAACTTATTTCCTCCTGTGCCATCGTCGCAGCATTGAAGTATTGAATCGATCTAGGAATCTCCTTGCTGAGAGCAAATGCAAAACTACACAATGCAGCCCAGAACAAAGCAAGGATGTTATTAAAAAGAAATTATCCTATTTATCATTCGGATCTCAGGAAATGTTACCTTCAATCCTATAAACAGCAGCAACAGGCTAGGGGTGTTTATTGAATATCTCTCATCACTTTGATTGTTATATTGATGTAATTATATACACATCAATCTCATAGATTTTACAAGTAATAGTTTGGTCAATAGAATCAAGTTGTCTTTGGCCTAACTTATCAGTTTTCCTTCTATTACATAGACCTGCGTATCAACTGTCTCCCAGTGGAAAAAAAATGTATTAATTCCAAAGGAAATTAAGAATCATTGCCATCCAAAGTGTAAGGGGTGGTCAATTAAAAAGTTGGAAAAAGCGGTGAACAATGAATAAGTTACTTCTGTCGCCTTTTGTTGGGCTGTGATCAATGAATAAGGTCTGAATTTAAAGAAAAAAAAAGCAGGCAAAACTAGTGACCAACTTAGCAGAAACATAGATTGCATATTGAACCCCTATGCTGTGGGGGGGGGGGATTTTTGAAAAACCAAGAAAATGTATTTTCCCTATCATTGAGGGAAATATGTATGCACAATTTCAAGTTTTTACAATGAACAATAAGGGCTAGGTGAAGTTCAGAATGGTTGATGATGATGACAATGATGATGATGACGACAACGGTGATGATGATGATGATGATGATGATGATGACGACGACGACGACAATGACGACGACGACGATGATGATGATGATGATGATGATGATGATGAATCTGTCTCTCATCATCCATCATTTCATATAAACCTCCCCCAAGATTTGCCTCATCTCTCTATCATGGGCATCACAAAGCCAATATTTTCTGAACCTGTCAAGTTTCTCTCACCATCTCAAATCTGCTGGCTTCAGTTCCACATCTGATCTCTGGGGGTCCATGTTGTGAGTCCTGATGTCCATCGGTTGTCTGCTATTCTTACAACATGGATAGATAGATGGATTCATGATTAAAAAAAAAAAAATCAAGGGGACAAAAATGGGACCAATTTAGCAAAAATTTATGTTGTAAATTGAAACCCCCCAATAAAAACCTATTTAGGGGAGGTATTCAAAAGAGAAGCAAAAAACACATTTTCCCTACTCATTGCATGTGAGCGTGCAAGATATTAAGATTCTACAATGAACATTACGGCTGGATGAAGTCTAGATAGATAGATAGATAGATATAAATGTCAGATCACATGAATAACCTAAACCCAGTGTTTAAACTGGTCAGTTGTGGGTAGAGGGAATTGATAAAAAAAATTCTTTGAAAAGTATTTGATATATGATGAAGTTCTAACAAATCTAACAATTGAAAGGAAGCTCATTATAAATATATAAGTGGCTACAAAAAGTGACCTCAAAAGATTTCTTGTCAAGTTGATATGATGATATTCCTGTTGAGATTATTCCAAGGGAATTCAAAAAATGGATGTGGTTGAAAAAGGAGTTTATTTCTAAATTCTTGTTTGAATATTTGAATGTTTTTTTTCTCAAACTCGATTGAATACCAAATCGCATGATGGACCCCTCATCATTCAACTTTGTGTGTAGTCACTTCATCAATATTGATCAACCGTAGCCATCAAAGATGGCGAAGGGTTCTATTTTTTTGTATGCGTGTGTTTGATTGCGTGTTTGTTAACATGTTTGTTTGAGTGTTCCAACACTCCTGGCCATACCATTTTGTTTGAAGACTTGAAACTTGAGATTACTACTTTACAAATGTTTATTTTTTTAGTATATTTGGAAAAAACGCTTTCTTGATCCTTTTTTGCTTTCTTCTGACAGGTCTCATTATAATATTTAGATTCAAGAATCTAGATGTTTCTAGATGTTTTAACACTATTTTAGATGTTTTTCTAGTCAAAATAACTTCTAGATTCTAGAGATTTTGTTTGCTATTTTTTAAATGTTTTCCAGTAAGGAACGCCAGTGATATCAAGAATAGAATTCATTTTGACCATACATATTTTTTGATATGATTTTTTTACACCACTTCAAATTTTGATGCTATGGTTGTTTGATTACTGAAGGTGATGGCGAGTTTATCTTTTATTCCACGATTATTGATTATTTTTAATAACTTTATATTCATTTTAAATATTCCCAAATTTTCCAAACTCAGGCTTCAAGAACAAAAAAGTTTCAGTGATCCTGAAAGTCATATATGGAGCTAAACTTGACCAAAAGATTGACCCCTAAACTGAGAACCATGCAACATGCGCAAGAAAGAATCATGTTCAAATTCACATGGAGAGATCACAAGACAGGACAGTATATGTGATATCATAGAATCCATTAGAAAACTCAAATGGCAATGGGCTGGTCATGTTGCAAGAATGGCAGGTAATAACTGGACATCATGACTCTCTAAACGGATCTGCAGAGATCATAGGCATAACTACGGCTGGTTGAAAATAAGTTGGCGTAATGAACTAGACATGTTTGGAAAGTACTAGCTCCTCAATGTCCATGATAGAGAGTTCTGACGAATCTCATCAAAGATCTATGTCCAACGACAGACGCTAAAAGGCTGCTGCTGATGATGATGCTAGAATCTAGATAAATCCCAGACAGTAGTGAGAGTTTCATGTTAAAATTAGAATCAAAGAGTTCTTTTGTATAGAAGTCAGTCAAAAACCTGTAAGATCTCCAAATATTTCCTATCAAAGAATATTGTAAACTATAAGATCAAGGTTTGAAATCATAGTTTTCTTTTTTTTCTGTTTGTGGCATCTGCAGTCAGTGTCAAAGCTAGAGCTGACTAGATTACTCAGTTTCTAGCTCACTGCTTTAATCAGTGGACTAAACCAGCAAATACACTTTTCATCAAAAAAACACTTGACGGTATGAAAAACATTTTTTTTTATTTTACCTTTCTTCTGCAGCCTTTTTCCCATGTTTAATATCAGTCAATCCTCTTGCTGCACACGGGATTCTCTACCCTATGTTATTGCTGGTAGAGACTTCAAAGGCAAATGTTGTCTATTCATTGAGACATGTGCCATGTTCTTGTCTTGTTTGCAATGTCACATCTAGTTAATTACCCCATGATCAAGTGCAGTCAAAAAAAAAGTTTTGTGTGCAAATATGCTTCAGTCAAAAAAGTATGCACATATGCATCCACACACATGCAAGATCAATTTAATTTCTGTGTGTTCCAAACAAAAACGTCAAGAAATTTTCCTTTGATCTTATAATTTCAGGAAATGTCCAATAAAATCTCAGATCCTGTTTTTATATACATCAATGAAGTATGTTGCAATTTGTTTTGTGATGTTCAGTCCCACACACAGTCATCCTCACTTTATTGTGATTCTTGCAAATTAAAATAGTGCATGAGATGAGTGTGTGACACAATAATTCAGTATACAAACAAATTTTGGTCCATAAAGATAATTTCAGGTTTATTTTTGAGAAATTGTTTATCATTATGTTTAAAAAACTTGAATCATAAGTAATGTTCAGTGTCCACTATCCATGGTTGTTGTAGCAGGAGGAGGACGATGAAGAAGGGCAAGTAGCCTCCCTTTGAGTCAATTGATCTCCATACTTGTAAAATATTGTGATATGGAAATAATCTGCAAGTATTATTTTCAATGAAAATTTTGAATGGCCATCTTTGGCTTTTTGGTGCCAATTTTTTTTCAAAATACAAAAATGCAGACATCCAACATTCTATGAAGACATCACTAGCAGCTGGTAAAAAAGGTTGATCAGAATAGTGATCTTTCAATGATGTCATTCCTTTTCATGATGTCACACTTCTTACGGACAACAAACCTTTTCATGACATTATAATTTTTCCTTTCTTCCTATTTCTCTTCTTTACTGTAACTAGGACTGACTGACCAAAATGTATCTAATGAGGATGTGCAGACATATCTAAAGACATACCCAATGGATAATGATTTGTGAATATTACCGTAGCAACAGATTGAAAATTATGGATCAATAGCATAAGACAAGACAAAGATAAAATGGGTTTAATGAATTCAATTAGAAAAGACTTAACCAAAAGGAAAACAAATAAAAAATAAGATTCCTTGCTCAAGGTATTGGTTTTGGGATATAAACAGAGTTGGCTTTGAACAAATCAGACTGATTGCTCCTCTGTGCCAAAGGGGGTCCCATGCTAGAGTAATCTACTCAAGTCTTGTCATATACAGAGAGCAACACAACATAACCTTAACACCACAGAAAAGTTTTTACAGAGTATAGGAACGAGTTTGTTTTTCTTCTGAAAAAGTCAATAATATTGGTTTGTATGTTTAATTTTTGAATTTTTTTTTATGTGCATTGGTTATAGAACAGTGTAAAAATTATTTCTCTGAAATTTCAAGCAAACATTTTAAGTACTTTCTATTGTATCATAGAGATACAAAATCTGTAATAAAGACTCTCTGATAAAGACTCTATTATATCTCTAACATTCTACAGACCTTGCCTTTTAACATGGGGGCTCCACAAAAATGTTTCCAATGCAGCTCGTACGGCCAGCTATGAACTTTATTATTCCAAATGATATGAATAAATAATATCCTTGAATATTTCAAAAGCATTTTCAATTAATTTATTATTGTTTGGTGTAACCCTTTGATGGCCATTGTTCTATGATTGCCTTTTGTATTGAACACAAGAGAAACAAGGAGGAATTGAGCCACTCATTCTTGATATTAGTCTTTAATGCAGAATCTACCAAAGACAACTGCAGAGCAAGCAATAATAAGGTTATAAATGACACCAGAATGCAACCCCTTTATTCATTTTACAAAACTTCATTTACTCTCCTTTGGGAGAAGAAAGAAGGAATAATCATGTGATGGTATGTGCATGTGTGTATGTATGATATTATTGAAAAGTACTCATATTCTCATTGATGTGTGTGAGTGTGTGTTTATGTCGAGAGTTGCCTCCGAAGGTATATATAAATATGCATATTTGAATTCATCCAGAAATGCATGTAGGTATATATACTAGGTCTGTCCATACAGAAAACAAACTTGTAAAACTCCACACCAATGAGACCATTTAGCTGGCTCTGATTGACATGCTGCAGTGATTGTACCCTTTAGTATAAAAAAAAATCTATCAAGCTACGTCAGTTGGCTTTTGAGCTACACATGCAAGATTAAACATGTATCTTGTGCATGTGGCCTTTTTTTCAAGTTCAACAATGAAGGTTTTATAGAAAAGTGTCATGTTTGTGTGAAATTCTGTTTCAAATTAAGAAAAACTGTATGGGAGACTTTTCTAATGTTGTTGCAGATCTATGAGAAGGATTGTCAGAGCCGTACGCAATACCAAAGGTAGCACAGGCATTCCAAAACAGGGAGAATAACGACCAAAGTCGGTGCCAAATCTGGAAGACCTTTCTCCTCGACAGAAGAAGGTCACATTAAAAAAGCGCATGCTGCAATTCTCTAAAATCATTGCTTTATTGTTATTGAAGTTTCCAAAGAGGAAGAAATCTGTAAGGTCTGTGCAATATGATTTAAGGAGAAAAGCTAATGATGTTTAGTGTGGCTGCAAAATCTGCTAAAAGATGAATAAGATGTAATATGATGCCTCATCAGTTTATCTTTCAAAATTATGCTGCATTAACTTTTACAGATTATTACTTCTTCAGGAACTTCACGGACTGTGACTATGACTATGATTTCCATGAATAACAGGACTCCTAAAAACATAATTGTTCAACTTGGGTAAAAAAGGCTGGGGGCACTAGAGACACATTTACTCTCACATATCTTGTTTGAAAACTAACCAATGTCACTGTCGCATAATATTCCAGTCAGAGCACTCTAGAACTCCACATCAGCGTGCTTTTTTTAAAAGTTTGGTTTGTTTATGAACAGACTTTGTGGATATGTAGAAAATTATCTATAGACATATTTATGAGTGTATTTATATGTTTAGTTCTTGTTTGTATATACATAAAAGTAAGTTGTGAAGTTGAAATTCAAGTACTTCACAATAGAAAATGTATTTTTCTCACATTTAGTCCAGGTGCTGTTATAAAGACAATTCAGATCTGTTGCAAAAAGGTTTTAGCGCCATTTCTTATATTGGCTGATTTTTGCTGTGATGCTCTGGCCAGGAAAATCATTTTTCATTGCAAATTGGCAAATTATATATTGTTGGTAAAAACTTTCATTCTGAGTAATGCTTACAAAAGTCATTCCAGAATACTGACCACTCCCTAACCAACTTCAGTGTATCAGCTAAAGAGGTCTCCAGCCTCATCCGCAGGCTTGAGTTGGGTAAGGCTACTGGATCAGACAACATACAAGTGGTGGTTCTCGAAAACTTCATCCCTAATATTAGCAAAGTTGTTCAGCTGTTGTGTTAGGGAGAGTTTTTTTTTCAGAATTTGTGGAAGCTGTCTTCCACTTGCTCAGTTTTCAAAAACGCTGTTAAATATTGCATTCCCTTTCAATATTGACCAATTGGTGTTCTGAGCATCACTGGTAAAGTTTTGGGGTCAGTCATTGATTGGCATGTCTTGATTCACCTTGACAGAGAAAATCTTTTAAGTAACATCCACTATGGTTTTGATCTTGCAGTTCCACTGCTGATGTGCTCTGTTATCACCCACAGAATCAGTGAATGGCTACTTTGACACATGTGCTATTGCTTTGAACATTTTTAAGGCGTTCGGAAAGGTATGGCACAAGGGATTGCTCCGCAAGCTCAGCAGTTATGTCATCCTTGGCAGAGTGCATTCGATCATAGGGTCCTTTCTGTCTGGGAGAACCATGTTGGTGGTTGCTAATGGCTAGTTCACAGGGATTTTAGATGTCAGTGTTGGTGTGTTTCAGGGCTCTGTCTTTGGGCCCTACTTTCTTTCTACCTGCCTGACAATATAATCAGGTCTTTTTTCAAGATCTTTACTGCTGATACCACGCTCTCTAACCTAGACACTACAACCCCGGAACATCTGATCTTTTCTCCTATCTATCTGTAACTGTTAATAGGGGAAAAAATAGCTTGTGACTTTCAACAGAATTGAAACCATACTACTGTCTTTCCATCATTATTGTAACATCCCTCCATTTCCCCCAATTCTGATGGATGGAACAACTTTCAAAGAGGCCTCCAGCTTTGATGAACTCATCGGCTTAAAGTTCACACCTGACTTGAAATGGAATTCCAATATCTCAACTGTTGCCATTGACGTGACAAAAAAGGTAGGTTCATTATTACGCTCTGGAAAATATCTAACCTCACTTACCATCTTGTATCTTAACAAGAGTCAGATATGACCCAAAATGGAATACTATTCACACATCTGGAAAGGCTCCCGCCAGCAGGTGTTATCTAGCCTTGATAAAACATGGATTAGTTGATGATGAGCAATTCTCATCTCTCCAAACACTCTGCCACTGATATGATGTAACAAGTCTAGCATCATTATTTTCGTGGAAAGGGTTCAGAGAAAATCCATCATCTAGTTTCAACAATGTGGGATTTTCCAGTCAGAACACAATTTGCAATTTCTAGTGAATCCCATGTATACTTTGTGACCATTCAACACTGTTTCCACTCAAACAGCTTCTTCCTCTGAACTGCTATTCAGTAGAACTAATAAAGTGTATTCCTCCTGGATATGATATCTATCTCTTTAAATCTAGGGTCAACAAAAATTTTGTTAACCTATCATGAAATCATCATAGCCATATACTTGGAGTGGCCACTGGGCTTAGAATAGGGTGACTCAGAGTGCAAAAAAAAATTCAATATTTAATTGTTAGATTCGATGAATGCTGCAGCAATAAGGTGCAACATGCACTTAATGCTATAATCAAAACAACAGCTGTTGATTTGCATTTGAATTGAATCATTCAACATTCAATTGAAATAAAGTGCATCTTGTACAAAACTGCACTAACATGAAATAAAAATGACCCAGGGCCATTAGCTAATGAATCTTAAGCTTTACAAAGTAAAGATCAATGTGGTTAGGATGAATGAAGGGAAGAGGTCAGAGAATTAGGGAGAGGTTTGGTGTGTGAGATAGAATAAATGACCAGCAAATGAATAAATGACAAGGGAAAGAAGTGGCCGTTGAGACAGTGGGTAATGAATCAATGAGATATGACATGAATAAATATGGTAAGATAAGTATATGAGAGAATGTATAAAAGATATTGAGAGACAGAGAGGGGGAGGGAGAAAGAAAGAAAGGAAGCAAGCAAGTAAGTGCGTGAACAAATGGGAAAGATAAGTAAATGAGTACAGTATACGCGATTGAAACGCTTATTGATCTCGGATCAGTCTCATGCATTTTTTTTTTCTTTTTCGGATAAAAAAAAAACCATTCCATTTGCGTTTCGACTGATCCTGGATCAACGTACATTCTCGTCTGATCCCGGATCAACCTATGTCTTTGTCTGATCCTGGATCAGCACACGTACACTCGCAAGGCTTCCAAGAGGTCAGCTAAAAAGGTGTCCGTATTTTAAAAAAAAAAATCGTCCTTTTACTTTTCATCCTTGCTTTCTGCTGTTAGATGTAATTCCCTGTCCGATATCATTTTGATCCACACTCTTCCTCCCATTTCAACACCTAAACTTTTAGGTCTAGGTTGCAAGTGTGTGGGTGGGGATAGGGGATGAGCAAGGATGGCGGTGGAAATCCTGTAACAGTTTGATAAGTTGGAGTGGATTAAGCCGTGGCAGTAGAAAATTATGTTACTTGACTATCTTGGTATATGAACATCAAGAATTCAATTCGATTCCATTCAATATCTGCTGCTTATGTAGATACATCAAAAAGTCTACAGGCTAATGATGAAAAATAAGCCTGAAAGTCAGACAATAGATGTGCTAATTTGATCTCTAACCTTTAAAAACCAATTCCTTTCAAAAGCCCCACCTTTAAAAGCTCTTCCCTCTGAAAGAACCTTAATTTAACGCTAATATTGCGATAGAATAGAATTTTATTCATTCAATTGATGCAAATTTAATAGAATTCAATGTTCTGATGAACTGATAATAAAATGTCACCTACATCAGATCCATAGAGGCAGTGGTAAGAAATGCATGGAGATGGTGTGAGTTGTTAGCTATGTTGATTTGACAGTTTGTCAGTCAGTGACAGATTCATAGAGGCAGTGGTAGGAAATGCTGCATGGAGATGGTGTGAGGTGTTAGCTATGTTGATTTGACAGTTAGTCAGTCAGTGACAGATTCATAGAGGCAGTGGGAGGAAATGCTGTATGGAGATGGTGTGAGTTGTTAGCTATGTTGATTTGACAGTTAGTCAGTCAGTGACAGTGATCTCTGCTATAGATGCTAGTGCATCTGAAATCATTCATTTTACACAAATTTTGTCGAAACATATGAAGAACATATTTTGTCAATGGATATGAAGAAGTGAGAGAGAAAGATAGAAGGAGAGAGGGGGAAAAGGATGGAAAAAGAATAATATTAAAATTTGATCAGCGTGGATGTTAATGCATGTATATATATATGAATGTGATTGGACATATACAGATGCAATTATATACAATACAATAAGAAAGCTTTTTAGAATGTTTTAGCTTGAATTGTTTTCAGGATCATCAAGATTTCTTCAATGACCTTAGCCATCAAAGGTGGAAGGGATTCTATCAATCTTTATATGAGTGTGTGTGTGTGTGTGTGTGTATTTATGTGGTTGTATGTCAGTGTGTTTGCATGTTCCAGTGCTCCAGGTCATACCATTGAACCCCTCTACTAAACCGCTTCATTTTTTTTTTTTTCAAATTTTTGGGAAAAAAGCTTTTCTGACCTTTCTTTGGTCTTATTCTGACAGTTTTGATAATAGCATTTAGATTCTCTTGAAACCAGATATTTCTAAATGTTTTTTTAAAATTTACTTTTCTACTCCTCTTTAGATCTTTTCCAGTGGAAAATGTGAGTTTAGTCGTCGTCGTCGTCGTCGTCGTTGTCGTCGTCGTCATCATCATCATCATCATCATCATCAGTCTTTCAATGTCCATCATTGGACATGAACCCTCCCCATGAATTTTTTTATATGACTTCAAATTTTAACACTTATCTTCATCATCATAAGTCTTTTAATATCCGTTGTTGGACATAGACCTTTCCCAGGATCCACCACATTTTTCTATCATGGGCATTGCAGAGCCAGTATTTTCTGACTTTATCTAGTTAATCTCTCCATCTTGTTTTTTGTCGGCCTCGGTTTTGCATGTTGTCTCTGGGGATCGATGTTATGAGTCGAGATGTCCATCGGTTATCTTTCATTCTCACAACATGACCAGCCCATTGCCATTTGAGTTTTCTAATGGATTCTATGATGTCTTTTCTTTCTGATATACTGTGCTATCTTGTGATCTCTCCATCTGAGACTGCAGTTGTTCAATTATTGATTCTAATGACGAGTTGGGATTCTCTTAGTTTTTGAAATACTTTTTGATGGTGAAAAATATAGAATATCAAAAATATACTGTCAGATTAGAAGATGAATGGTTTACAAAGACATTTGGAGAACTATCACAAACTGCAACTCATCCAAGCACCATATTGAGCTTTAGTTGATGGCCCCCCTAATCACAATATTAAGACATGAATGCAGATTAATATTTGCATGGTTTACTTTTAAAAAAATTAAATGTCTACTATATATATAGTGGCATATATGATACTATGAGATCTATTTGAAAGTATTTTTGAGAAAAGTTTGTAAATGATCGATAGTATAGTAATAAGTTGGTAATCACCAAGGTTTTTATCATCTTTTTTCTTGTGTAGTAGGATGAGATAGGAGTTTTGAGCCGCTTTCTCTTCTCCTAGGCATTGTATGAATAGTTGTGTTAGTTCTTTGCACAAAAGAACTTTCTTGCATCTTCTAAAAGATCTATCATTATGTCTTCTTTGCCTGGGGCTTTTCCACTTTTTGAATTTTGTATAGCAAACACTACTCTGTCCGTTGTTATGCCTGGAACATTACTATTCTCTATTTTAATGCAAGCATCTGTTGCTTGCCAGTGTGTGCTGCAGCTTGAGTGCATTTCAGTTTTGACTGCTTTCACTTTTCCTCTTGATATTTTCCTCCCATTTTTTTTGTTTCATTTTCCCTTTATTTGTTTGAGTTAAACTTCTTTTGATTTACTCTAATCTACTCTAATTTTTAGTACCATATCCACCCTATAGGATGCTGCCCAAATGTTCAGAGAATTCGGAAACATCCTATAAGAAATGTATAATTCATTCTAACAAAACACACTGATCACAATTGGTAGTTACTAAAGTCTGCACTATTTTTGGTTTTTGTGCTATGTTCAAATTTACCAAACATTTGGGTAGTACCTGTATGTGGCTCTGTTATGAGTGGATATGTATTTATGTGCATATCTATGTGCAAGCTTCTCCAGTAATCTTCGGCTGATGCAAGCTCACTTTTTTTATGATTCTTGCACAGCACCAAATTAACAGATAAGGTTTCTTGCCAATTTTAGATAACAAAAGGAAAAAAAAGATGTAAAAACCAGTATAATTGTAACTGTAAACTCGTGCAAGAAGTATATATATATATATATATATATATATATATATGTATGTATGTATATGTATATACCTATATATATATATAATTATTACCCTTAGTTTTTCATGCATCTATTGCCGAAGTCCCAATAATAGTTCTCGTAACTAAAACTCATCTTACGTCTAAGAATTATCTCACTCAATAAATTTAGTCAGCATTTGAATAATGCAAAAAGTTTGTAACTGATTAAAAAGGTTTATTTATGCATATATGCATATACATATACTTTTTCTCTTACCCACATCCATCCATTTTTTATACATCCAATATTTATATTACTAGATATAGGGCTGCCTTTGAATCATTTTTTCAACAGTATTAGAAACTGTTAACGAAAACTGTCACCAAAACTTTCAACATAGGTTTATCTAGTTTTCAAGTTGATCTAGCTAGAGTGTTCAAAATTCCAGCATTTACTCCTTATAACACCGATTAAAAACATGTTTTTTGAAAATTCCTCACCATTGTAGGTTCTTATTGGGGTATTCATTTTATAGTGAAAGCTTATGGTAAATTGATCCTCCAGTTCATGCCCATTCATTTTTTTTTTAAATTCAGACTTTTTAGTGATCACTGCTGACAAACAAAAGGCGAGATAACTAACTTTTCCATTGATCATCGCTTTTCCAATTTTTTAATTGATCACCCCTAACACAGCATGCTACCCAAAAGAAGTTAGTCATATGACAGTCCCTATTGAGTCACTAACCAGACCTGTATATATGAATATTAGTTATCACTCCAATGAATAAATAAAAGGGAACCATTGATTGGAATGGGAATGAGAAGACTTTTCAGATAAATTAAAATGATTTGTTCGGTATTGCACTTGTGTATCATATGACAGAATTTCAGACTACAAGATAAAGTAGTAATCCTGGTGTTCAATGATATCACATTACAAAGTACGTATGAGACGATATATATCGAGAGGTTAGAATGCCTTCAACGAAAATTTTATTCATGATCACTTGTGTGTGTGAGAAATGCGTATTTTATGTCAGCTGGTGCATCCACACCAACATACATGATATTGATGCCATGGAGAATGGGATATTTGATAATCAGTTTAAAACTATTTTCCTCATTTAAGAGTTCATTTATTTATAATGTTTCAGCCTTCATTGAGGTGGTTGTAGAATCTCTTCTCAGAGTGCATCCTCACTGGGACCGGACACATCGCATCAGGTTTTTTTTAATATTCGGTTCGTATTTTCGGTGTCAAATCTCAAGTTGCTTCCTTGCATCGTTTGGATATTTTGTTTGCTTTTTTTGAGAAGTCCTTTGTAATGAGAGATTTTGAGATGCTGTTTATATTGATGCTATGTTATTAAGGATGTGCCCTGAGAAGTGATTCCACATTCTAGAAACAACAACACCGGATGTAGGCCAAAGGATATATGGTCGAAATGTTGTGAACAAGTGAACAAGTGAACACAAAGGTGGGGTAAATAGTCCAATTAAATCATACATAAGGATTAATACATTCCATCAAATGAAATGTATATGAGTATTTACATTCCTCTTTATCTGTCTTTTTATCATTATTCACTTAAGACAATGACTTCAGAAATCTCATGCCTGAACTTATTTCACATTTTAAAGATGATAAATCATACTTGACGCTTAGAAAAAAAAAAATGTAACTAATTGTCTTTTTGAAAAATACCTTTCAACAACCATCAAGGCAGGAAAAATCATGACTTCTTTTAATTGAGGCAATCAGATTCACTTGATCTTCGCTATTCTATTTCTTCCTGATTCTTGGCAGTGCAAAGAAGTAGCTTCGTAGGTTGTGCATTGCAGTCAAAATGGCTACAGCACATTTGAAACATCAATCCATGATTGATCTGCTATGTTATCCATCATAACTGACAGCACTTAGAAACACATTTTCCTCTGAATTCCTCCGTATTTTTGTTCCCCATGAGAAAAAACAATACTTTTACTGATAATACTTGCTAATAGTGTTGTATTACAAAGGTGATTTGCATTATTTTTTTCTTCTTTAACAGTGTTGGTAATAAAATAAGATATTTCTTACAATAAAATTTTGTTTCATATCCCATGGTGGAATTGAACTAATGCCTGAGTAGTTGTGAATCAATACATTCAAACATTGTTTGATCAAGGTATACAATGTTTTCTAGGTGTTTATATTTTAACTCATTATCACTTTACAAATAAGTTCTAATGAATACCTAAAACAAGAAGTTTTTGCAGCTGTACTAAAAATAAAGAATTTTCACACATGAATCTTTGGAAGGATAATAACTTTTTTTGGTTATAGCAAAATTTTGCATCAATTACAAATGAGAATTATGATACGACAAGAAAGCAATGAATTCCGTATCTTATTTTACCATATCTGATATGAAGACTACAGTTCTATTTCATTAGAGAATATTCAGGAAAAAATATCCAGTCTCCATTAGTCAAGGCTAGATAGTGACTAATGAAAAGGATTTTTGCATTTAGAAGGTAGGGTTATTTTTCTGCATTTGGGAGACAGATTTATTTTCTTAGTAATTTTTTCCTTGAAAAAAAAGTGTGTCGCATATGCCATCAAATATGGTATTTCATAATCATTCAGAACCAATCAAGTGAACACATAACTACTCATGATGATGAATGCTCTGCTGTGTTACCAAGGAAACACACTGGTGGGCATTAGCAAATGCAAGTCAAGTGGCCATCCATTATTATGAACAGCAGACAATTTATGCCATATTTCCTATGCTGACAGCAGCCAAAGAATTCATCAGAGTCTTCTAGAAATTATTTCTTACATAGATTGAAGAATATAAAAAGGAGGGAAGGAAATACTATTTTTTTCAGAAGATGTTGCAGTACATGATTTTATACAAGATAATTATTTTCATAACTATTAACGGGTTTTAATAGTTTATTTAGGAATGTGAATCAAGTGATTGCTATAAGAATAATGATAGAATCTTTATGGAAAGTATTAAACAAACACATAAATGGTTGAACTTTGTTTGAATGGTTTTGTTCATATTTATTATGAATTTTAAGCATTTTAAAAAGATTATTTTATGAATTGGTTTATGTGTGAAGATATGTAAAAGTATCGAATCACTGTAGCTCCACAAATGGCCCAGCCAAACAACCAACTAAGCTAAATATTCTTCTTTCTCTGCTTGTCTGTGTGTGTGTATGTCTCTGGGCTAGGCACCATCTGAAAATGTTTTGTTTTTTTTCTTGAAAAAAGTATTATTTCGGGTCTGTATGGTCAACGGCAAAGCCCAAATCAAGTGCTGGTATTTTTTTGATGATTTTAGATGAAAGTTTGTTTTTTTTAGATAATTTTAGATAATTCGTTTGTTCCACTACATCCACAGGTTACAGTGATTCATTCATGCAATTTACTTTTAGTTTCAAACTGAATTTACTGTATTTGTTGTCTCTTCAAGAAAGGTAGTTTGGAAGTATTAAAAGTATTAAAGGTTACCATAGATTTATATCAAGGATACCAATTTTCATTCTTTGATTTATATGCAAATCTTTTCATGTGAAACTACTTCTTGAATTTACTGATTAACTCTTAAATTCACATTAAAAATTAAATGCCAATATCAAGGGAAATATCTTCTGATTTACATTATCCCCCTTCTTTAATTTCTCTTTATTCTATTCACAGAACAATTCTATTATTTTTTTGTGCTTTTCATTGAAGAATTTTACGGTCAATTACAAGTGGATTCAGGTGATTCATGAATTTAAGAGTTGGGGCACAATCAAAAATAAATGAAACATAAATGAATTAGTTCAAAAGAAATTTATAGGCTTGAACTTTTGATTTTTTTTACCGGTAAATAATTTTGATATAATGCATTCAAGCAAGCTTTAAATCGTATTAAAAATAGTGATACAACAAAAGAAAAAATTTCTCTTATTGTTTTCTAAAATTCTTTCGAATAACACATTTAAAAGAACAGGCTGCACAAAACACCCTTTGAGAACAAGAAACACCCATCAGTTTTGAAATGAAGGGTTTATAACCAATGCATCCTTCCGATAGTCACCTATCAAGCTGAAACATGGTACCTAACCAAGAAATTGACCCTCAAACTGAGAATCATGCAACATGCACAGGAGAGAATCATGCTCAACATTGTATGGAGTGATTACAAAACAGCGCAGTATATTAGAGGAAAAAATAGGAGTCAGGGATATCAATGGCAATGGGCTGGTCATGTAGCAAGAATTGTAGACAACCAATGGACATCATGACTCACACAGTAGATCCCCAGAGATCATATGTGAAACTGTAGTCAGCAAAATATAAGATGCATGATGCTGGTGATATCTGCATACATGTTTGAACATATATTTTTAATCATCATCATCGTCAGTCTTTTGACGTCTATCGTTGGACATAGACCTTCCCCAGGATTCACAACAATTCTCTATCATGGGCATCATGGGGCCAGTATTTTCTGAATTTGTCTAGTTCATCTCTCCATCTTGTATCATGTCGGCCTCGGTTGCGCATATGATCTCTGGGGATCCATGTTGTGAGTCATGATGTCCATCAGTTGTCTACCATTCTTACAACAAGGCCTGCCAATTGCCATTTATCTTTTTTAATATATTCTATGATGTCTCAAACTCCCGTTTTCTTTCTGATATACTGTGCTGTCTTGTGATCTTGCCATATGAGGTTGAGCATGATTCTCTCATGCATGCATTGCATGCTTATCAGTTTGTGGATGTGTCTCTTTGTTAGGTTCCATGTTTCAGCTCCATGAGTGACTATTGGGAGTATGCATTGGTTGTATACTCTTCTTTTTAGGATTGTTGGGATCGTCTGGCTTTTTGAAAGTTGAGCTTGCTCTGCGAAAGGCTTGCCATCCTAGAGTGATTCTTCACTTGATTTTCTCTTCTCCTGAGGATCTTATGGAGAATCGTTGTCCTAGGTAGATGTAGTGGTCTACCTTCCCCAGTTTTGCATTTATGATCTTGACACTTATGTTTTTATTCTGAATGTGATTGTTGCACATGACTTTCACTTTACTGAAGCTCATGTGTAGGCTGACTTTCTTGCTTTCTTCATTTAGTTCATCTAGCATTAGTTGGAGGTCATATAGGTTCTCTGCGAAAAGGATGATGTTGTTTGCAAATCTTAGGTTTCTCAGATATTTGCCATCTATTTTGATTCCTCTATTTTCCCAGTCCAGGTTTCGGGAGATCATCTCAAAGAAGGCTGTGAAGAGTTTGCGTAAGGTTATATCACCTTGCCTTATTCCTTTTTGGAGCTGGAAGGGTTCAGAGTATTTATGTAGCCTGATAAAGGAGTTGCTGTGATTGTTTATATGTTGCAGTACTTTGACATATACAGGATCTATTTTTTCCCTTGTGGTTGTTGATGATTTGAGGTTTCTATATTTTCAATACTAATGTATGAATACAGAGATGTGATGTAAGTAAACAGACATGATTATTTTACACAGGTGGGCCATTTAGTAAAGATGTACTGATTGACTCAATTTACAATAAAAATAGAGAATTATATGCACAATCACTTCACAATTTTCCAGCAGTGTAAGAATTGTCAAATTCCTAAAATATGTTTATGATATTGTTGGTCAATCCAAAAATGAAATTTGCTGGTGTTTCAAGCATGGAATTTAGGAATTTTACTTTCAACCATGTGTTTGTACAATTCATGAAAGAAGGAAAGAAACCATTGTCCCCCATTCTGGTTGATCAACGGCAATGATTCCCAGAGGGAGAATTTAGGTAATCCAAGTTGGGTATTAAGACTATTTGGTGAAAATAAAAGTTATGATGAATATTGATGTATATATCTGTTACAATTGCAGAATGCTTATTTCTTCTGATAATAAACTGGAATTTCAAATGATGTGTTCACAATCATTTTCACTAGCTTTCTTTTCAAATACACAGCAGAGATGTATAATTATAAAATTAGACTAATTCTAATCATAAAGCTGTCTAGTTATACACAAAATGAAATAATCATTTGAAATTATTCATAGTTGCTACTTACTTAAACAGAAGTGGAGAGAAACTATCATCTTATTGTCAAAAGTGGGGAGTAACCTTGGAAAGGTTGAGAACCACTGATCTAGGCCATCATGCAATGAAATGGAAAATTGAAAAAGAAAAACTGTTGCAAGTTGACAGATGCACTAGAGCATGTCTAAATCTCTTCAAGAATGGCCATATAGTATCTTCCACACATGAATGATTATAGTAGCCAGAAAAAAGCTATTTCTCCAATTGGTCAACACTTATGAGAGACAGCAGTGGGCAACTGAGATGGTGGAAAGACCTTGGAGTTTTGGCACACTGTCATCTCTAATTAATTTGCTCAGCTTTTGAATATTGGATGATTATGGGTGCGGAGATTGACTACTAAAGAATTTTGTCAGAATCACTGTAGCCAAGTATCAGACATGGTGGATCTTTAGATATAGAGAACAATATAGAGTGTTGGTCATTCAGTGTTTCTCGAATACACTAGGAATAACAATTTAGAAAATGCATATCCATTCTGCGAGGAGGATTTTTCCAGTATTTACTGTTATTTTGACAGAAGTCTGCTCAAATAGTGTTGTGATTAACATGTCTGTCTCACATGCAGAAGGTCCAGGGTTCAATTCTGGGTATGAGTGAAGAGTGTGGAAAACTTTTCATCTGGATGAATTTCCCAGAACATTCTGCAGCAAATTGAGTGTACACTGTTGTATGATAAGAGTTGAGATATCTTAGTGTGGGCTTTCATCCTGCCAAGGGGATGGTCATAAAAGCTTGTAAGATTAAAGTTTTGGTCTTGACCAGACTTGAGACTGGTAAAGATCACAGCTGTTGCATGTAGCAGGATCTGGGACGTCGTCAACGGCCATCATAGTCCATAGGGTGTTGTTTCTAAAGGAATGGGATGCTTTGCTTAACCATCTTTTATATTTTGGCGAAAGACTTTTCATGTGGAATGGAGTTCCACACCATCTAGCATTAAAAGACAAGAAAACGGTAAGTCTGATAAATTCAATCATTGAAGGGTTAAGCACATTAAGATTAATGATGGCTAGTTAACTGAAATTTAATAAGCATATTAAAATTTTCTTTAGATTGTTGAATAAAGGCTCATGTTTGAGAACAGAGATTTCTTCAAACTTTTGTCTTGTCTCTCCGTATACGTAGAAACATTTGTTTGTATGTTTCTTATATATATATCTACATATATGATGAAAAGATTGTTTATATATTTTCTATTATATATTGTTTATATATTCATAGTTTTTCTCACAAAATTGTCACTCCCCAACGATTTTTTTGAGAGTGACCATTAATGAACCTCATTCTTCTTATTAAATACCAAATGTCACAAAATCTCTTTACATGCTAATTTTGAATAATCCACTAACATACCTAGTCATATCTTTTGTTTATAAGATGGAATAATAAATATATACTTGTAAAAGTATTTATCAATACATCATCATGATAAAGCTATCAGTTGTAAAAATGCTATATTATTGTTTGCAAAAACAATGCAATGGTGTGATCATTTGAAATGATGACCTATTCAACAGACTTGTTATAGAGTATATTATTTCATGAACCTGGAACATACGGTAATTGGCATTTTTTCTGTAACAACATGTAGGTTTAGAGTGATTTTCACAGAGCCTTTGATATGTCAGTTGTGAAAAGGGGAGAGAATTCCCCAGGATTCGTCACAATTCTCTATCATACGCGTTGCCGAGCCAGTATTTCCTGAATCTGTCTGGTTCATCTCTCCATCTTGTGTTCTGTTGGCCTTGGTTGTGAGACGTGATGCCCATCAGTTGTCTTTGCAACATGGCCTGTCCATTGCCATTTGAGTTTTTTAATAGTTTCTATGATGTTACGGACATCCGTTTTCTTCCTGATATACTGTGCTGTCTTGTAATCTATCCATGTGAGGTTGAGCATGATTCTCTCATGCGTACATTGCATATGTCTCAGTTTGAAGGTCTGTCTCTTGGTTAGGTTCTATATTCCAGTTCCATAAGTGACTATTGGGAGAATGTATTGGTTGTATACTCTTCTTTTTAGGATTATTGGGATTTAGAGGACAGCAAAGAATGTTGAGACAGAGCTGGTAGTATGTCTCTCAAAGTGACGTTTTGTGGCAGTAGAGTTTACCATGTACCCAGAGCATATTTACCTCTTTGTTACCTTGACTATGCACTCTTAAGTGAATGAGATAAGTTGTGTGTTCTTTCGAGAAATAATTTGCAACTCATATTTAGAGTTTCATCATATCTTTGCTAGAAATATAATTACGGAATTCCGATAAACTGAGTTGTTGATTATATTAGGAAATATGTAGAAACTATTTTAGCTCTAATTCAATCCTGCTGATAAAAAAAACTTCCTCTTTGCTTTTAGCTTGTAAATTAGTAAAGGTTTTTCTTAAGCATTCTGTCACTAGGTATTTAGAGAACTGAACAGAAAGATAATGACAATGAAAAATGAAATAAAATACTACAAAAAAATGGCACGTCATTTGACAATACAAAGTTCCAGTGATTTACACTTGGAATTGTCAGTAAGCTCTGCCATTCAAGGCTATAGAATCAATCCACCATGGCCCCACAAATGGCCCGACCAAATAGCCATGTGAGCCATAGATTCTTCTCTTTTTACTCGTCTGAGTCTATCTAACTATGCATCTGTTTGTGTATTTTTCTCCTGATGTTCCTGGTCACATTTCTGGGGCTATGACCTTGAAAATTTCTATCACTACACCACCAGGCATCATCTAAAGGAATATCTTTCATCTTTTTTTTAAAGTGCTTTTTGAAACCTCTGTGGTCATTTCAGACCAACAATGCCTGAATTTTGTGCTGGTATTTTTTATAGATAATTTCAGATAAAAAAACCTCTATTTTTTCTGATAATTTTTGATGGAAAATTTACTTTTCTAGATAATTATTTAGATAATTTTTCAATTAATGCAACGTACCGATATCATAGCTATAACTACATCTTATCATGAAAAACTTTTACATTTAAATTATGATTTAAAGAAAAAGAATTAAATTAGATTTTCAACATGTATCCAAGTGAGTATACATTTGCACGTTTATTCATAAATATTTCCGGCAAAATAATAATAGAAGTAAATAATGATTTGATTTTACATAATTTTAATGACATGTTATGATCATTCTCTTCTTGGACCAGCAAAATTATGATTTTAACAGCAATTCCCCTTCAAATTGACCCAATATTTACTTAATCCAAAAGGGAGAAATAACTAAGTAGAGAGCTAAATCTCTCACTTTTGCTCTTACATTCTCTCTCACAAACCCCTCACTATATATATATATTTATATATATGTATATATATATATATATATATATATATATATATATATATATATATATATGAAGTTAGTATTTAGACTATATGGAAATGAAAGATTTGAGAAGAAAGTGTGATACATCTCAAAATATCT
>OY735208.1:52229577-52459577 GCA_963457665.1 Thysanoteuthis rhombus | reverse complement strand
TATATATATATATATATATATATATATATGTATATGTATATATATATATATATGTATATATGTATATAAATTACACCGTCTAGAAAGCTCTTCAGCTTTGCACACAAAACATTAAAAAACTTTAAAAAAATTTTTGGTGTCACTTTAGTCACTTATTTCCCAATATCTTTCAAATGCAATTTATATAATTTTCTTTTATGTTTTCCACCCTGTTCTATATACACTTTGTTCTTATTGTTCGCCTATGTAACTGTTTTGGGGATTTGGGAATCAAAACAATTGTATTAACATTGCACCTTAGCAGTATTGATCAAATACCACCTCCCTTTCTTACTATATAGCTTGTATCATACATGTAATATGTCATTTTATATATATATATACATACATTTTGTGTGTGTGAGATTTTCCTAAGTGTAGATGTATGCTGATTATTTGTGGTTTGATTGGATTCTTATGCATCATGATTTACGAAGAAATCACAATAGAAGTTAACAGAAGGACATTTTGTCCTGCTATAAAGGCAATGTTGCTCATCTATGAACTGAATTTTTAGTTTCATACCAGCAGCAAATTGGATGATATTTTGTGCCTACCAGTCTGTTTTATGAACTAGGCAAATATGTAAGGTCTACATTTGTATGTGTTTATATGCATATGTTCACACAGATTCATGTTCATGTATAAATATTGGTGGAATTAACCGAGGAATCTTTTAGTTTCTTTTAAACTAAGGGTTTTCAAACTGGGAGCTGCAATTAATCTTTCATAAAATATTCTGCTTTTGATTAAACTTTTTTAATCAATACATTTTTTCTGACGATCATTATTAATCATTTCTTACAGTATTTCTTTTTGACAGCTGAGAGCCATGTTAGAAACGATAAACTAAAACTGTCACCAGAACTATGACAAAAATCATCAAAATAAGTTTCATCTGTTTTCAAGTCAGTCTAGCTAACTGGGTATGAGTGTATGTATTACTCATACAGGCCATAACAATGGAGCATAAGGACTGGAATTTCCAACATTTACTCTTGTCTACAATTTGTTTTTTTCAAAATTAGCCCCTGGATAGATTTTTTGTAATTGGTTATGTTTGCAGTGTTGGCTTATGCTAAATTGGTCCCTGGTTTGGGCCTTCTTATTTTATGAAAATTCAACATCTTTAGTGATCGCTGTCCAACAAAAGTTCAGAGGAGTAATTTATTCATTGGTCACTCCTTATTCCAATTTTTTAATTGATCATCCCCAACTCAGCATGCTGCCAACAGACGTTTGGTGACGGTTTCTATAGAGTGACTAAGCATACCTGTCTCTTCGTTCATTCATACTCCCTCTTAACGACCCTCCATAAAGATTATTCAGAAATTAATTGGTAAACAGATCGATTCAGAACCCAAAAGTCAATAGAATTAAAGGCAACTCTCCAAGTTTTTTTCAAGTTAATGATTAATGAAACCCATTAAGATTGTGTGATGAACTAGACAAGTTCAGAAAGTATTGGCTCCATGATGCCCATGATAGAGAGGTCTGGTGAATTTTGGGAAAGGTCTATGTTCAATGATGGACTCTCTAAGGCTAAAGATAGCACTTCATCAGCAACAGATGGATTATATAATCCCAAAGATTAGTCAATTTCCTTAATTTTTCTGTGCTAAAATCCCGGAGAGATTATTTTCTTGACAAAAGTTTGTTGGTGTTTATTACAAAGAGTAAAAAAAATCTGTCACCAAAACATCAGGTAATTTTATTGGCATTTGCATGTATTATAGTGAGTGAACAATATATTTTCTGTAAATTATTTGCATTTCCATAAAACAAGCAGGCGCAAACTAGGGATTGATCTCCGGAATTAAGTCAAGATAATAGACATAACAATAATGTGAGGCCAATGAAGTGAGAGAAGCTATATATAGGTTTCTACAGTTTTCAAGTTTTTGAGAGTCTTGTTAAATAGTTACAAAATTTGAAATGTTTTCATTATCATAAATTTCACTTACCATATGACTGCACTGGTCAGATAACCATGTACTAATTCAACAGAATCATAAGACTGAGTGTTAAGATCTTGTGTAAGTAGTATCAATGAGAGAACATTTGGTTAATGCCTGTTGAAGTGTACCACAATATTCTCTAAATCATGTAAACTTGACTCTTGATGTGGAGCCTCAACTGCTAAAGTTAGTTTTTCTAAGGACTATCTTTCAAGAGGGGTTATCTTCACACTGAAGACTAAGGATAACCATCAAGAAAATCTCTGACCAATGGCTGCTTATATATACTCTGATGCAGATGTGGCAAAGAATATAAAGAAGCAACTAGCTGCCCAGATTTTTGGAACATCACAAAACCATTATCCAAGGGGGAACAACTAAAGCAAGATCAGCAAAGCATAGGTGGAAAGGGAAGTAGGTGCATTACAATGTCTGGAATGAGGTCAAAATGATAAACATATCATGATGATGTAAAGTCAATGAAGTGAAAGAAGTAATACATGTGGGTTTGCCTAAAATGAATGTATAAAGAAATTTACCATTGATTTTTATATCATATGGAGATCAGTGGTCAGGAAAACAAATTTTAGCATTTAGGGTCTCTCATATCATTGACTGAAGTAAGCTTATTTAAAGAACTTCAATTAAAGTATTCTGAATTCATTAATGTTTTTTAAAAGAGGGGGCAACCAGACAACTGTTTTCAGTTTCATCTGTTCTTTTGTAGGAGCTACAAAAAGAAGACCTAAACATTCAGTCCTATGATTCACTTGGACTGGTATGTTCTAGTTTAGGAAATGAACAGGAAGATAACAAAAAAAAGGAAGTACTTCCAAGTAAATTGTAAAGACTGAAAACAACATACATAGGAGCATAGGCATATAAGAACTCTTCCTAAAAGAGGGCAAAAGGCTTGATTTGCCCAAATTTTTCCAGTCTTGGTTGAATTATATTGATTTGCCTAAATTGTGTGTTTGTGTAAGGGGCTGATCTGTTAAGAGCCCCTTTTCCCCCTTTGCCAGAAAGTGGGGGGGATTTGACAGCATCCTCCCTTCCCTTGGCTTGTATGCCTGTGTATTTTAGGGAGGCCAAAGAGTGTATTAATGAAATATTGTGTTGAAAACAACTAAACAATACTCCAAAAATATAACTTGGAATAATGTTTACATGGAATTTTAGGGAGAATATATTTATTAACATGTTTGGAAGTAAGTTTAGTTTTTCTTGTCAGCTTCAATGATAAGAATGGATCTGCATCTGCTTTGAATTTGATTAATTCAATCATTTGTAGTATTCAATGATTAAATCTTATTTTTATCACTGATTTAACATGATTATAAAAGAAGTGTGTCTTTTTTTTGACTTAAGAATAACAACTTTATATTGATTTTATCTCCTGGTTGTTCTTTTGGGAAACTGAAAAGAAGAATTAAAGCTTTAAGCCTCTTTCATGATAATCTTTCCCCATTTTCTGATACAAATCTTCTTTAATTGAATGCTTGCTAAGTTTTTCATAATTTGATTAAAGTTTCAACAGGACACATTCCATTGTAATAGAATTGTTCCTAACGATAAGATTTTTCACTTTTTAAAATCCTATTGAATCACTGTAGCCCCACAAACTGCCAAGTGGGCAAAGGATTCTTTTCTCTTTGCTCATCTGTGTGCGTGTGTGTGTTTGGGCTCCTGGTTTCATTTTTTGGGCTCAAACCTTGAAAGTTAGCATGAGCACTCAATAAGGCACCATCCAAAGATATTTTCTTTGTTTTTAAAAAAAAAAATGCTCTTGTGGGTCTCTATGCACGAGAACAGGCTGGATTCAGATGAAGCTACTTGACCATGGACCATCTCCTTTTCAATAAATCAGCTAAAAGAGAAAGCAGAAGAATACAAAATTGCCACTTGCTGTAGCATTTATAAACTTCAAGGAGGCATTTGACTCCGTAGAAATTCCCATGGTTATGAAGGCCATCATTCTACAAGGTGTAGACCCTGGGTACGTTAAATTACTGCAACATATACACAATCACAGCAAATCCTTCATCTGGCACCATAAAGACTCTTAACCCTTCCAGCTCCAAAAAGGAACAAGATAAGGTGATACTAATTTATTCAAACTCTTCACTGCTTCCTTGAGATGATCTTCCGAAACCTGGACCGGAAGAGTAGAGGAATCAAAATAGACGGTGAATATCTGAGCAACCTCAGATTGGCAAACGACATCATCCTTTTTGCAGAGAACCTACAAAACCTCCAAACTAACACTGGATGAACAACAAAGAAAGCAAAAAATTCAACCTACACATGAACTTCAGTAAAATGAAAGTCAAGTACAATAATTGCATCAAGAATAAAAACGTAACTGTCAAAATCGAAGATGCAAAACTAGAGAAAGTGGACCACTACATTTATCTAGGACAATGAATCTCTAAGAAACCTGCAAAAGAAGAAGAAATCAAGCAAGGAACCATTCTTGGATGGCAAACCTTTTGCAGAGTCAGCTCAACTTTCAAAAACAAGATGATTCCAATAATCCTAAGAAGAAGAGTATACAACCAATGCAACCTCCTGATAGTCACTTCTGGCGCTGAAACATAGAACCTAACCAAGAGACAGACCCGCAAACTGAGAAGCATGCAACTTGCACCGCAAAGAATCATGCTCAACCTTACATAGAGAGATCACAAGACAGCACAGTATATCAGGAAGAAAACGGGAGTCTGAGACATCACAGAATCTATTAGAAAACTTAAATGGCAATGGACAGGTCATGTTGCAAGAATGGCTGAAAACCGATGGACATAAGAACTCACAAAATGGATCCCCAGAGATCACATGCAAAAACTAAGACTGACAGAGTACAAAATGGAGAGATAAACTACACAAATTTAGAAAATACTGGCTTCGCAATGCCCATGATAGAGAAATGAAGCGGATCCTGGGGAAGGTCTATGTCCAATGACAGATGTCAAAAGAGATGATGATGATGATGATGATGATGATGGTCATGGTCCTTTTGGACCAGCAATCCCCAAATCTTGAGCTGGTATTTTTTCTGATAGTTTAATATATAAGATCAATCTTAAGAAATAATATTTAGGTAATTTGTTCAGTTATACATGCAGGATACAGTCATTCATTTCTGTGAAGTACATATATCAATGTACATTTTTGCTCCGCATTGAAATAGAAAAATGTGAACTGAACTGGCTTATAATTCTCTGCCAGGTGCTTAATCAGGCTAATTTTCATACATAGCAGATTATTCTCAACATAGTGATTGTAAAAGGAACTTCCTCAAAATTATTGAACTCAAACTAGAAAATGAGACATTTTCTTATAAAAAATATCCTAAGGATCAGTCTCACAAAATCAAGTCAGTAATTTCTATGCAGTTATCATACGTACAGAGTTTTATACATTGTGTATTAAGCTGTTGATTGGTAGTGAGAGTATTTGAATAGATTTCTATATTCAAAAATATTACTAAAAATATGATACATTCATTTCAATGTTTTAGTTTCGTCTACAGATGATATTTTTAGATCATAACCTATTTTCCAATACATAAAGAATGACATATTTACTCAACTCACACTGGAGACCCAGGAAAACATCTGAGAACAATGTAAAGAAGAAAATAAGGATAAATAATTGGATCATGTGATTTTTTTGAAAAGTAATTAAAATGATAGGAGATGCCATTGAATTTATCTTAGGGCTGTTTGTGGTCTATTGTGGAAAATATATTGTGTAAATAAATCCTATCTCAAAATTAATGAAAAAATTGCTGTCAATGTCCTATTTGTCTTAATGAATAAATTTTTCCTAATTGGATCATTAAAATGTTTTTGACAATTATGTTTTTTCAGGAGATTTATATAATCCATAATTAATTTTTACTCTATGCTAAATACCAATATTGTAAAATTTGATGAGGACTAAATTTCTCTTTATCAGTAGTTGAGGAAAAGAAACAAACAGGTTTGGTTAATCAATAGAAACCGTCACATGACCAACATCTTTTTCGCAGCATACCATGTTGGGGGTGATCAATTGAAAAATTGGAAAAAGGAGGATATCAATAAATGAATTACTTCTCGTGGCTTTTGTTGGACAGTGATCTCTAAGAAAGTCCAAATTTTCAATGAACATAAATTGCAAAATGACATCCCCCCCCAAAAGCCTATTGGTGTGGGATTTCAGAAAATCCAAGGAAAAAAACGTTTTTTTTACACATAATAAGGAGTAAATGTTTCAATTTTGAGCCCTCTTGTTCAAATGGAGTGGCTTGTATGAATGACACAATCATAGCCATCCAGCCAAACCAACTTAAAAACTGAAGACACATATATTGATGTCATTAGTTTTGGTTGTTGGTTTCCAATAATCGCATGGATTTTATCTTTATAAATATTAGATCAAAGGTAAAAAAAAAAGCTGTTTATATCAATAGTAAAAGCTCTTTGATTGTCTAATTAAATGATGTATTAAATGATTTTTACTGATTAATCTGTCAATTTTTCAACTCACCATATATTCTGCCTCATAATGCACGTATACATAAGATTTCTCTTATGACTAGACTCTTGTCAATGAGACAAGGAAAATTTAAAGGGAAAGAATCAATCTATTTTCTTTTTATTTTAACCCCATCCCTACTCAGTGAGATTTTGGCTGAATCACTATCAGCCTTTAGGCATCCAGCGTTCATCTTGCCATCGTGTATTTTGTTGGCCACGGTTTCATGTGTGATCTCCAGGGACCCACGTTGTGTCATGATATCCAGTGGTTGTCTTACATTCTTACAGCATGACTAGCCCTTTGCCATTTGAGTTTTTTGAAGGATTCTATGATATTTTGGACTTCTGTTTTTTTCCTCATAGTTCATTAATCAGTGGTTCATCTAGACCAACAGATATTCAGGCAAACAGGAGAGATTAAGTTCCAGCCACTATAGGCCGATCCCAAACAATAACCTTAATGGGAAACTGTGCTGGTTGATTTGAGCAAAACCTTGTTTTAAAATATACACATTCTATAGCAGGAAATTTAAACTACTTGCAAAGGCCCAAATAACTGTTTTCACTCTAAATTCTCATCTCATTTATTATCAGTCTATATCTCTTATATTTGTTTCTTTTAATGCAAAAATTGAGTATTAAGAAATGAGTATATGATCTGACAGAATGATTATTAATTGTGTTATATCATATAGAAATTCTTATTTGAAATGATCTGTCATTGCACCTTTAATATATCACTTGGCTTAGAAATAAAAATAAAAAAATTAAAGAAAATAGGGCTACTCCATCAAGTATCAATCCAACAATTTGAAGAAGCAGGACTGAACTTGAAATTCCCCTGAAAAATGCTACATACCAGGCTTCATGCTTTTCGCTGTAACTTTTCTTGCCCAACAGATACGAATTGTGTGAACTAAAAAATCACTTTGATAGTAAAATTAAGTGTATTTTTGAATTCCTCATGTCTGGAAACCCTGATTTAGCCTTTCAGAGTACTAATGTATGTCAACTGCAAGATGAGATATAAAATTCTGAATTTTTTGGTGGCAGACATTTTGTTTCATGCAAATGAGGTCATTTTACCCCATTTTGTTTTTTGGTTCATCTTTTTTCTAAAAGAACACACCCTAAAGAACATTCTGGGATCCTATTTATAAAGTTCTGGAGGTGATGGGTACTCAGGGGTTCCTGTTTGCGCCCCCCTCTATTTTGCCTGATAGTATGCCATGCCTAGAATAAATCCCCCCACCCTGCCAAATGCACCTGCAGATCCAAGTTTACAATCGAATTTTTGAATACTTATGTACATACCTATTTGGAAATGCTTACCTCCGCTAGACCCCAGTCTTATAAAGTAATGTTACAAGAAAAATGTTGAAACAAATGAATTCTATTCTTTACTTTATGAAATTCATACTTTTTAGAAAGGGTAGATATCTTTATAACAAATTTACAGTTTCATTCTTTCAATGATAAGAATATATATATATATATATATATATATATATATATATATATATGATAAGAATATATATATATATATATATATATATATGATAAGAATATATATATATATATATATATATATATATATATATTCTTATCATTGAAAGAATGAAACTGTAAATTTGTTACAAAGATATCTACAATCCATCCGAAAAGGGGAGCGTGCAACTCCAATTCCTATTCATTCTACCCCAATCACACAGCTTAGGGTATACTCAGTTAACTGCTGAGTGAACAGCTAAATTTGTCCTAATTTTCAACTCTTTTTGCTCATACTGGACATATAACCTGGATCCTTCCTAGTGCAAAGCAGATATGCCAACCATTAAACCATCCGTGCAGATTAAAAATACATGATAATAATTTTAATGATCACAGAAATGGCATGATGCTGGCATTGTTTTATCAATAAGAAATTTAATCATTAATCCATTATCAGAAAAAAAATGTCTGCTGCAAATGGGATTAACTATCTTTACCATTATCCCGTATGCTACAGCAAAACATGATAATCAATTCCTAGACTTGTTGGTTACTAAGGTAGAATATTTCCATTTCTCCATCGTTACTTCAGCAGCCACTATTGGAGGATTAAGCAGAAAATTGATAAAAATATTTCAATTTTTTTAATTAATGAACTTATATAACAGAACTATTTTCTCCTGATTTTGAATACTATATAAACGGAAAACTTGTAAATCTGTTTTTTCTATATTCTTATTTAACTTAAGAACTTAATTCATTGAATTCTGAGTTTAAAAAAACTCTTAATCATTAACAATAATAATAATAGAAATAATGATCTATGGGTCTTTTTTGCTATAGAAATGGTTAATGCTTCATCAGTGAGATACAAATGTTCTCCCATTGTATAAGTTGACAGTAAAATTGTTATACCTAAAAGTGACTTGCAAATAGAAAATGTGTTTATATTGGGTTTGTATAAGTGAGAGTTTTGAGGTATTTGCTTTTTTGAGTTTACCAGCACCAAATACTATTGACAGATACCCAAGAGAATTAAGATCTCTCTTTTTGTATGTATGTGTGTCTTGTCTTTTAAGCCATTGAAATGCCTCACTAAGTACAAATGGCAGATATATGAAGAAACGAAAAACAGACAGAATGGTGATTATGCTTTTCACTTGATTTTTTTAAAGCTTTTCCTTCTGTACTTATTCATTGTGTATTTGCCATCTTTTTTTTCATCATTCTGTCCTGATAGTAAATATGGCTATATTGAACCATTAAGCTCTGACACTGACTATACAGCTAAAAGAAGGATCAGGAATAGGCAATAGAAGTCACTTGTAAGATAAAGCTACATTATGAACTGTACAAAACAAATGTTTTACAGGAAAATATTGCCAACAGCAGCTTATATTCTGCATTTTGTCTATATGAAAGGGAAAAGATATTTACTCAATAGCATGCTGTTCTATTGGTAGAGAGAAGGCTGTATATAATAGATCATTATGTTGCAATTGGTTTTCTCCTATTCATTATATTATACTTACCCCGACAGAAAATTGTGATTTCCAAATAGCATTAATGAGATTTTACTTTAGCTACAAGCCATATCTGAATTCAAACTACCATCATCATCATCATCATCATCGTCATCATCATCATCATCATCATCATCAGCAGCAGCAGCAGCAGCTTGAAAAAAATCACCCCTTTTTCTAATCTTTTAATTGATCACCACCAACACATCATAGGGATTTCCAATGTTGAGGCTTTCTAAAAGTCAACAAATACTACAGCAAATGGCATACCATGACATCTACCTATCATAATGAATCTCCATGATATTCTTGAAGGAAGGAGAAATCAGATGAAGAATCATGCTTGTTGGCAAGCTTTCAGTAGAGCAAGCTCAACCTTGAAATCTCATTAGTCCTAAAATGAAGGGTCTATAACCAACCCATCTTTCTGAGAGTCATTTATGAAGTTGAAACATGGAACCTAACCAAAAATAGACCTTCTAACTGAGAACCATGCCTCGTGCACAAAAAAAAACATGCTTAACTTCAAATAGAAGGTTCACAAGACAGCACAATATATTAGAGAAAAAACAGGAATCCAAGATATCATAGAATCCATTAGAAATCTCAAATGGCAATGGGATGGTCATTTTGTAAGAATGCTTGACAACCACTGAACATCACGGCTCACGATGTTGATTCCCAGAGATCATACGCAAAACTGTGGTGGGCAAAAAAGATGGCGTAAAGAACCAAACAAGTTCAGAAAGTATTGGCTCCCTGATGCTCATAATCCTATGAATGGTCTTCATCCAACAATGGATGTGAAAAGGCTGATGATGATGATGATGATGATGATGATGATGATGATGATGAACATGGCATGCTACTAAAGACAATTGGTCATATGGCAGTTTCTATTGAACAACAAGGCAGACCTGTTATATAAGGTTTTTTTTTTGATATTGAAAAAGAATTTGATTTTTTTCCCTGTTTTATTGAGGTTAGGTAAAGCTCAGGATACGGATGCATTCAATTCAAAAGATAAACTTCACAATTCTACACAACTGCAGTAATGTAGGTCTCATGGTCATGTCTTGCTGGAAAACACCATTTCCAGCAAGATCACTGAAGTAAAGCAGTGATGTGAATGAATGACCACTTAATAACAGCATATACTGTACATACCCTGAGGCCTGCCTGTGTGCCACACATAGCAAGGCTTAGTAAATAACTGCTCATACAATAGATTAGATGGTAATACTATGGCACTTCTCGATCCACACTAGGAGGTCAATATTTCTCTCTTCTATAATCAGCATGACGTGGTGACCTTCTGGCCTACAAACAAGTAAGTCTTATTGACAAATGCTTGTGGAAATTAGCCTCTTCTCAAGGTTCCTGTGTCTTGTAAACATGTTATGTCCACAGTTATGAGAGTTTTATTTTTGTTAGTCAAATAGTAGTTATTTGGTCACATTGTCAGATCCCTGCAAAAATATTTGTAAAATAATCAACTATGATATAAAAATAGTATAAATAACACACTTCCATTAAGTGATGTATATAGCTATCTGTGTTTTGTGCATAGACTGTATCATTGCAAATAATATGCCTATTATCAATATATTTATCAACTAAGACTGGTTTCAAAGCTTGAAAAAAATATCCCTTCTTAGTATTTAGTTTTTAGACTAATTAATGAACTACAATAGAAGGCAAGTTTTGACCTTTAAAAATCATATTTATTTAAAACGAATTACACTTATTCAAATTTGAGTATACAGTACAAAGCTATGTAAAACAATTATGTTTTTTGTTAGCTGTGCAACGGATGATGTTTCTTCTGCCACAAGATTCCTGATATCAAGTTCAGAACACTGCTGTGGACCCCTTGAGTAATAGCCCCCCGTGGTCTGCAGACCCCAGTTTTGAAACAACTGAGCTAAGGTATTGATCCAACCATAATCTACAGGGGAAATGAAATGAAAGAGACAATTATATATCTCCTCTGCCAGCAGATTGTAAAAAGTCATATTCTCAAGTAGTTTAGTGAACTTTTTAATATTTCTCTTCTTTTTTTCTCAAGAGAATTTATCAATTTGCGATGGTAAGTCAATAAATTTCCTGTCTAACAATGAATATAAATTTTTCAACATGATCTAGTTTCTTGTCAATACACTTAATCCAATACCTCGCCATTTATCACATAGGTCAAACATCGTTCTGGGAAAATTCCTGATTAAAATTCAGATAATAACTGTGTTGGGTTACGCACTTATTGATCCAACCTATACATATGAAGTCGAGAGTAATTGAACTTAAATAAAACCTATTCCCTCAAGAATGAAGAAAATAAACAGGTCTGGTTAGTCACACGAAAAAGACGTCTCAAGACCAATGTCTTTTGGCAGCATGCCGTGTTGGAGTTGATCAATTATAAAATTGTAAAAAGGGGTGATCAATAAATAAGTTATCCCCTTTGCTTTTTGCTGGGCAGTGATGCCTAAAAATGTCAGAATTTTCAGGAATCATGTGTGATCGTTGTCGGACACGAATTAAGCATACACCTACATTGTAAACTGTATCCCCTGTAAAAACCTATTTGGGAGTGGGGATTTTCAAAAAAGAAAAAAAGTAACGTTTTATAGTTAAGTGAGTAAATGTTAAAATTTCAGCACTCTAACTCCTTTTGTATGTATAATACATTCATAGCTAACCAGCCTGCCTGTCAGCCAGTTGAACTGGCTCAAAATCTGAAGAAGTTTATTTTGACTTTTTTTTTGTGACAGTTTTTGCTGATGGATTCTAAAATATAAAATCTGAAGATTTTCATACATATGTATATATATATATATATATATATATATATATATACATATATATATATATATATATATACATATATATATATATATATATATATATATATATATATATATATATATATATATATATATATATATATATATATATATATATATATATATATACATATATATCGTACACAGATTCACATATTTTTCACTCCATAGTGAATACTCTGGAATTTCAAAAAAATCATTGGTAAGACATTATCACCTGCACTGCTAAGTCTTGTTTACATTCGAGCATCTGTTCCAAATACTTTTAAATTTGTTCGGAATCTTTCTTATTTCCTTCTCACCATTTTGTGCCACATGATATTTATATATTCCACCCCTTTTAATCTATAAAAACATAAATATTAAACACTTCCTGAGGATAGATAAACAAGTATTCATAAGGAATCTGCAACATTTTTGCATATAGAAAGATATGTAAACATAATTCGATGGAAACAGCTCTAATCGTTGACTTTATGATAAAAAGAAAGAGATGCCACAACCATTTAAAGCCCGTATCAGCCATCCCATTGCTTTTGAAGAAAATAAAAACGTCAAATGACTTAATGGTGAGTTTGCATGTGCCATTAGATCTGTTGATGCTATCTTTCCTGTGTGCCTTCAGGATGAGACTAGCAAATTAATTGTGATGCTTAAGCCATTACAATTAGCTAACACCTGAAAACCTCGCAAGATTTGTATCCATATCATTATATGCGTGTCACTTTGACATGCAATATTCTATTTACTTAAACCAGCCCATCAAAAGATTGTATATATTTGAAATCTGTAGAGTCTTTGATTTTATTCCTGACAATATCTTCTTTTTATGCCTTAAAAGAAAGAACTTGAAACTAATCCAAAGCCATTAATCTACTAATCATAGCAAATATCTTCCTATCCCTAGATAATTTCCTTTTACCATACTAATGATATTACTATTGATGACTCTCCTTCTTCTTTTCTTGTTGAAGGGTTGGAAGTGATCTTGTCTCTGATACTTCAGAAGGAGCTGGGTTTCTTTGATCTGATTCAAGGGAAGATTTCATCACGTTTACTCATATCTTGATAATCCCTTTACCCAACAATTCCAAGATCAGTCACTGGTGTCATTCGTCTTTCAAATAAGCATTTACTCATTATTATCATCATCATTATTATTATCATTATTATTATTTGCAATTTCACACCAGTTGTCTGGTGGTGAGCTGTGGAGGTTAAGTAGCAGCAAGCGTCCTCAAGTTTCCAGCCTTACTCGACACACTCTCATAGACCACAGCAATATCGTGGTTTACAGTTTCACAGCAGTTGCCTGTTGGTCATTGCTGAAGGCTGAGTGACAGTAGGTCTCATCAGGTCTTCAGCCCACATCTCATCTCTCCCTTGCCTATCATGCCAGTGCTATGGTTCACTTCTTTGCTTCCATTTTCCTTTCTCTGTTAAGCCACTGCTAACATTTAGTGTCGTAGACCTTATATTTCTAGTACTTTCCTCAGTATTATTATTATCATCACCATTATTAGCAGTTTGTGGAAAGACTTTGACAGCAACTTTTTGCAATGTAACCATATTGAAGAATATTTCAAAATATCTATTGTCCTGACATATGAACACATAGTTTGGGTTGTCCATTGTTAGACGGTTAGATACTTTTGATTCGACAGAAGTAAAATCATGGGGGACCATAAAAATGAACTCTCAAACTTTTATTCTTTTATTTCCCTCTTCCCTGATAAAATACTCATTTAGTCGTTGTTATAATCCATCATAACCAGAGTTTTCATCGTGTGAGATTGAAAATAATGTACACAAAATAACACAAGTAAATATAATGCAATACTGCAAGTAAATATTTTGCCATACATTAAGTTAGATGATAATTTCAATACGTAAAAATAGAAGGTAAATAGTTCTTATTTCTTTAGAAAGTTAAGTGTTTTAAGATGACTATTTAATAAAATTGTTTACTAAATGAGCGTCAAAACATTTTTTGTGAAATATATCGTCTCTGATTAGGAAAGTATTTTTTGTAGTTTACTCACAAACAAAGCTTCTGCTCAGGATTGATCAATAGATGGAGATCACATAATTTTGGAAGACACTGTAGTTTCTAGTCTTTTTATTCTTTGTTTTTGTCACTGTCTGCTTCAACGCATGTTCACTTTGAGGTCACTACTGGATCTGCCTCTGTTCAAATCAAATGCCCTATCTACACCAAATCTGAAATGCCCGCATTTATAGCAAATCTGAAATGCCCACATTTATAGAAAATACGAAATGCCTACATATATAGCAAATCTGAAATGCCCATATATGTTCGTTAATTGGTTTCCTCAAGTGCAATTTAGCTTTGATATATCTTTGCCTTTTCTCTCAGTTCTTTGATGGTGAACATCAAGGAGTGACCTCAGGTGGTAAGGCCAGACGTCTATTTATAGCAAATCTGAAATGCCCTCATATGTTTTTTGATCTGTTTTCTCAAGTGCAATTTAGCTTTGATGTATCTTTGTTATTTTCTGTCAGTTGTCATCAGTCTTTGATGGTGAATATCAAGGAGTGACCTCACTCAGTAAGACCAGACAACAACAGAATAGCCTGGAACTCCACCTGCTACATATTCAGCAAAATTTTAATTCATCGGTTTCCACAGCCTAATCCAGAATCAGTTAAGGGATGTAATAAGTGGCAGAATCATTGGTTCTAATAGAGAATAGCAGTGTGCTTCAAATTTGCATTTAATGAAATTTTTCAATTTAACACAACTGTAAAACTTTTCAATTCTACACAATCGTTAAAAGTATTTTTTCCTTTCTGATTTCCACAGCATGTGATTTAAAATATTGTTTAGTTTTTGAGAACTTTAAAGCTGATCTCTTTTCTTTTTCTTGGCAAGCTTGAACAAAACAATGTTGTGTTGATTTTGGCTTTCATGATGTAATCACATGATTATTCACACTAAGAAAATTTTGGTGAAAATAATTTGCACTAAATTTAACCTTTCTTTCAGCACACCTTCTATCTGAATACTTGTGACACGTGGAAATGTGCGAATGGTTTATTCCTCCTTATAATGAGTGTACTAACAAAATACTATGCATGTAATATTTACATTTTTTAAAAGTTATAATATATATATATATATATATATACATATATATACATATATATATATATATATATATATATATATATATATATATATATATATATGTACATATATTGCATGCAAAAAGTATCATTTCAAAAAGTTTTTTCTATCATATTTAAACATGTTCAAGATTTAAAGAATTTCAACCAAAATTACTGATTTTTGTTCATAAATATTCATTGTTCAATCTTGTTTTTTGATTCATTTTTATAATATTTCGTCCAAATTCTGTTAATTTTGAAGTTCTATGAAAAGGTTAAAATGATTTTCTTGAATCAGATTCTTTTTATACTCACTATATATATATATATATATACATATATATATATATATATATATATATATATATATATATATATATATATATATATAAATAATCAGTGATCGTGCCATCCCCAGACAGCCGTTTCGTTGTATTGCAACTCTTCAGTGTGGCTATAGACTATCCAATGTCCCTTCCAGTACTGCATGGTAGGATCGAAAACTTTGCTTCAGACCCAGAGGCAGATATCCTACCCATGCCTTACGCAGAACTGGACTGTCAGTAGCACTGAATTAAGTGAGGTATTTACTTACGCACATTTCCACATCCACCAGAGGGCTCAATTCTAAAGTTATATATATACTGGTATCTGTAGTTAAGGTTTCGATCCTACCTTGTGGTACTGGATGAGATAATGAATAGTCTAAAGCCACACTAAAGAGTTGTAATACAATAAAACAGCAGTCTGTGGATGACATGATAATATATGTATATATATATATATATATATATATATATATATATATATATATGTATAGAGAGAGAGAGAGAGAGATTTCTTAAAATCTAGAGCTGTTAGATTCTATTTCTATTTGTGGTTCGGTTTTACACATAAAGTTTGAGAAGTCAGTTGATAGACTGCTAAATCATGTTTTAAACTGTAGTTTGAAACCAATTTGGAAAACTTTATCAGCAGATCTACAAATTAATTGAGACTGATTCAAAACATACTGGATCACCAAATTAGAGAGGCACAACCTGTACTAGTTTATCCATACTGCCAAAAAATAATGGCAACATTTTGCAATATTAGTTACATAAAAGCTTGGGATATAAAGGGGAGATATGAAGCTCTTCTGATTGAGACATTGTCTCAGAATCAAATGTTACGGTGCATAATCATTTTTCTCTTTCAAATAACAGAATAATGGAATTTTCCAAGGGAAGTAACTCTTGTTTGAAAATATGAAGGTTGTATCGGTTCAAGTCCATTCATAAGAAAGGAAATTATGTTGACAAATAAATATATGCTATGTGAAATATAGGCTTTTTTTCTTCCATTAGTAGGCTGTGGACTTGTTAATGAATGGTGCATTGCCAAGTAACTCACACTGCTTTGAGAAATGTGATGGCGATTTACTAGGATATGGGATGATTTGATTTGATCAGTGGATAATATTTGGTTGAAAATCTAAGCGTCTGCTCCAGACACTTTTAACTATATGACAAATTTTTTCAAGATATTAGAACTATTATTTGTCATGCACAGAGATTTGGTATTATAATGAAGAAATGTCTTCTTACAAATTTTTTTCTATTTTGTCCTATGCTCCTGGGTTTACCAGACATCTTTTATTTATATGAGTATTTTATTTTTTTGTGACAGCCCTAATGTATTTGGTTGCATTATTTACCATCTGGCCTTGGGGTCAGAATTTTTTTTCCAAAATAAGCAAAAGTAATAAGAATCTCTCCTCTAGCAGAAGTGATAAAACCTCAAACAATGTAAATATTTGTTCTCCCAGATTATAATTTTCATTTATGCAAATATTTTCTCTCTCTGAATAAAGTCATCAGAAAGAGTTAATCCTCTTAAGTCTGTGTAATTGTTGATTTCAAAGTCTTCTGCTTTAAGGAATTATTTATGTTATGGTTTTAATGGAATTTCATAAGAGAAACTAGCTGTCCAAAAGAAGTAACACTTGAATTACCTACCAGCCTAGTGGGCTACAGATTCTTATCCCTTTGCTTGTCCGTGTGTCTCCTGGAACTCCTGGTCACATTTTGGGGGATTGAAACCTTGAAGATTTGAATGAGTACACCACTAAGCACCATCTAAAAACAGGTTGTTTTTTTTTCTAAAAGAGCATTTTGGGATCTCAAAGGTTATTTTAGACCAATGTTACCCAAATCTTATGCTGGTATCTTCCAGATACTTTTAGGAAATAATAGATCTATTCTTCTTTAGATAATTTTAGGTAATGTTTTTGATAATTAGTTCTGGTACACATGTGGGCTACAATGATTCATTTATGTGCGGTACAGACATCATTTTTAGTTTTGTTGTTGTTCTCATAAACGTAAGTAACCTATGTTCCAGTAGACTCGGACTAAATGGTGACTTCTTGTGTGTGAAATGTGAAGGGACATAGCTGGAAATTTAGGGATCCCAGGAGGAGGGGACTTGGCTCTTTGAGGGGCACATCCCTCCAACATTTAGTGCAGAGGTTCCTAACCTAGAGGCTACAGACCCCTGATGGTCCCCAAAGGTACTAAATGGGTTTGTGTGCAGAACTTTCGAAAACCTGGAGTTCATGATCTTTCCGAGGTGGCTGATATTTCAAAAGCTAGAGATTCAAAGGCCTAGGCTGGAGATTTAATAATGCTTTTGAGGGCCTGGAAGTAGGTGATTCGAATTGCCTCTCCCCCTCCTTCAGGGATGCTCCTTGTGCGTGCTTTTATTATGATGGTCACTTCTAATTATGTAGTGCAGTTCCTTAGCTTGGATTGGAGTATTATGCTGAAAGGAACCACTTTAGAAATGAACTCCAATCAATATTTCTTAATTACAGTAAATTATAGTGTTAAAGTGACATATAATCTATTCGAGTTTCCTTTTCTTTGGAGTCTTTTTAGGTCAGCTATACAAATAAGTGACTGTCATCAGAACTGTAAACATAGATATTTTCAGTTTTTAGGTCTGGCTGGCTATGTATGTATGTATCATTCATACAGACTGCACCAATGGAGCAAAAGGGCTAAAAATTTAAACATTACTCCTTATTATGTCATGTGACAATTTCTATTGGGTGACTAACCTACCTTTAATCAGTTAGAATTTCTTTTTAGATCAGCTATGCAAATTATTTATGTTTTTGTATCAGAGCATTTTTAAAATCCATCTTGAATCCGTGTTTGGCTGTGATTCTGTACTGAAGGAGCATCAAATCCAAAGTATGGAAATAGGTTTTGAGAAGAACTTCTGTGATAAGGCTGAGTTTTGGGAACAAGGTATGTGGTAAGGCTGTTTTTTTAGGAACAAGGTATATGATAAGGCTAGGTCTTGAGAACAAGGCATATGGTGAGGCTGGGTTTTGGGAGCAAGGTAATGGTAAGGCTTGGTTTTGAGAATGAAGTATATGGTAAGGCTGGGTTTGTGGAACAAGGTATATGGTAAGGCTGGTTTTTAGAGAACAAGGTAATGGTAAGGCTAGGTTTTGGAAACGAGGTGTATGGTAAGACTAGGTTTTGGGAGCTTTATATATTGTATTATTATAATTGATACACTTTGAACATCCAAAAAACCCATGAATTGAGAAGTATGTATACAGAGTACGCCTGGAATTGCCCCCATTTCTGTCCCTGATAGAAAACATGGGGTATAGCCAGTCATGATTTAAAATGCTTGAATTAGTCTACTTACATTTATTTTGATAAAACAAAATACCATGTCAGTGGTGGTAAAAAACAGGGTTATTCAGTGTTTGGTTCATCTTGGAAGATGCCTTGCCATTGAGGGTCCAGTGCTAATTCTTTAGGTGCCGGATCTGACAAAATGATTGATATTTCCTATATTCTCTCTCTCTCTCTATGTATATATACAAATATATGTTCCATGGATGAGAAAAAAAGGTGCCCAGTATATGAAATAAACAGGATCACAAGTTGATTGGCGTATGAGAACTATTTTAGTTAAAGAGGTCAGAAAGCGTTTGATTTGCCCAAAATTTCCATGGTTTTGCCCAAATTGATACTAATTTGCCCAAAATTTTATACCATTTAGCCTGAATTTTTTTGGTGGAGACATTTTTCCCCCTGCTCCCATGGCTCATATGCCTATGGGTGTAATATATATATATATATATATATATATATATATATATATATATATATATATATATATATATATATACATATTTGGATGTCTGTTTCTTTCTCCATTTGTTTCTGTCCCTATTTACCTGAACCCCTAATGCGAATAGGATGTGATGCAAAGTCCATTTAACATGGAGAATATAGCTTGTGAATGTGCAGGGCGGGAACAACCCCCAAAATCTCTCTGGTTTTTGCAACTCTTATCGCTTGGACATAAGAGAACTTAGCTAGAGGTCTGAATGAATCCTGAACCCCCTTTCTTTATGTATTGGTTATCTCCCCTTGGATACCTTCCCTAGTATAAATCTGTGTTCATGACAAAGACTGGTGAATGAATAAATATTTGCAGATTGGTAACATCTGTCTTTATCCTAATGTTTCAAGAAGAATCTTGTATACCTTGCCCGTGGCACAACTAGAAAGAAACTTTAAAATGCAGCAACCAATTCTGTCTGCTGGAAAGTCATAAATGGAAGGAAAACAAGATTTACTGGTTTGGTCTCTTTTCCCAAATTTACCAAAGATGAGACAGGGACTCACTGTATTTCTATTGTTATCTTCCGATATATGAGAATGTGCCCATGACATGGGTGGAGACACTGGTCTCAATCTTATTACAGATAAGCTGGATCAAATCTACCTCCATGATGGAAATATACAATCATAATTGACTTTTAAAGAGTTTTGTTCCTACAAGAGACCTTCTGGTACAAGCATTAATGATTTTTCTATGAGTTTCTCTATCAATGATTGAAAATGTTTGGAATTGCTTTGCTGGAGGGGATTCAAGCTTTTTTTGTATAGAATGCAGCAAATTTTTCCAAGGAAAATGAAAAGATGTATCAAGACAAGAATGATGCTATCAAAAAAGTATTTGGAGACATTTTGACAAGTGAGGGTGCCACACTGGCAGTGAAGTCCAAGCCAGAGGGTATTAATTTTAATTACTGTTAACTTGGCAGAAGAAGAAGTCAAAAAGCTTTCAAATGGGAGAGGCAGAGATAACTTTTGTGGTAGCAAGTCACCAAACACACCAGACAGAGACAGTAAGGCTGTGCAATGCTTTAAATGTAAGTCGATTAAGCATTTTGTTAGAGACTCTCCTATAAAGGATGTTAATGCTGTAATGGAAACTGACCAGTTACACATAACTCTGCTTAATGTTGAAAACAAATATCTTGATCAATGACAAATAGAAAGATATCAGCTCTTGTGAGAGAGATGCTTGGTATGGCAGTGTTTGACTCATGAATACATATGATTGGCAGAGAACTCGAGTTTGAGGTGTTTCTTGATAGATTAAGTGATGGTGATTGGGATTAGGTCAGGATTTCTAAAACCAACAGGGGTTTCTGCTTTGGTGATGGTGTGGCATTGAAAGCCAGTAAAGTGGTCAAATTTCCAGTTAATATTAGAGGTGTCAGCATAGGCATTTGAGCCAGATGTGGGGCAGGTTAAGAGTGCTCTTTCCCCTAAAATCAGGGAAATATTAGGCAAATAAGTGCAAGAAAGCGTGTTAAATTTTTGAAAAATTTTGCTCTCTTTATAGAAAAGAGTTCCCATATGCATATGGATGGCAGAGCTTCCATTGAACTGACATTATGAAAAATAACTTATCTTTCCTCCCAAGACACAGATAAAGGAAAAAAACTACTGGACTGCTACTGGACTTTGGAAATGATTTTGGTTAGATTTTAAAAAGATCTATAAAACTGAGGTCTTCATCTTCAGGGCATTATTGTCTTCCTTTAAGTAACATGTTGTTGGATGATTGTAATATTTAGATCATTTATTACATGTAGAAACTCTTGATTAATGCTCCCTAGAAGAGAAAAGAAAGGGTGAAAAACTTTGTTGCTAGTTTGCTCATGTTTCAAATGAGAAACTGGTGTCCTTAGTTCAAAGGAGTGAAACATTCAATGATAATGAATTCCTTGAAGACATTAGGGAAATTTGTGTCTCTTGCCAAATTTGTTGTACGTTTAGAAAGTCTCTACTGTGACCAGTTGTAGGAGTGTCTGTAGGAGACAAATTAAGCAACACATTTTGTCTTAATTTAAAGGGACACTTCTATAATAAGTCAGGGATTCTGCATGTTATTGATACCACTACTAAGTACTCTGCAGCCATGTTGATAATAATTCAGGTGAAGAATAAAGAAGGGATCATCAAGAACGTATTTGTCAATGAGGAACATTTGTTTTAGAACAATGATCACAATGAGCAAATGAATGAAAAACTTAACATCAAAACCTACAGTACTGCTGTAGAAAGTCTTTTCAGTAGTGGTACTGTTAAGTCACAATTTGATAATAGTTGAAGCAAGGAAAAAAACATCCTTAGAGTTGAACCAGAAGTAGCCTTGGCATGGGCTATCAGTGCTACCTGCCCCTTAATCACTGTAGACATAATCCAAATGAACTTGTATTTGGCTCCAATGTTAACATACTCTAAATTTTGAATGACCTGTTACTTATAATGTAATCTATGACTCATGACATGGTGAAAATGAATTTGAATACCCTCCAGACAGTAAAAGAGAATTACATGGAAACTGTGACTAATAAAAGAATCAGGCAAGCTCCGAGGTCTAGAAACTTGAAAGATGCATCCATGGGTTTATACTGAAGAAGATTTTGTTGTTGGTGACCAGATTCTCTTTAGAAGACAAAACTTCAATGGATGGTTTGGTCCTGCTAAAGTGTTGGGCAGAGAAGGTCAATTTGTGTTTTGTGGATAAAGGAACATTCTACAGGATGTATCCATGTCAATTAATGGAGGTGTATAAGAACAAAAAAGACAGAAAGCCCAGGTAGGAATCAAATTATGGAATATAAAATAAGTGGAAGTGACAAGTGAAAAAAGGGGAAAAATTATCCTATTTATATTAGTTAGAATTATGTTAGTCAGTGGAAAGAGGTGCCTCGAGAGGCTGAACAAGAACATTTTTTTAGTTTTTCTTACTATTGAGTAGGAATAAACCCGACATAATTGATGCAAAGTATCAAGAATTAGAAAATATGAGGTGCTATAAGGTATATGAACATATACCCAACACAGGTCAGAAAATGTGCGATTACAGAAAGATACAAAAGTTAGTAAGAAGGCACTTCTTACATAAGGTTATGAAAAAGATTCAAGTAATCTAAAAACAGACTCTCTAACATGCTGCTATGTTGATAGCAATGTTAACTGCATCCATTATGAGTTGGCAAGTGCAGACACGTGATTTCACCACAGCGTTTTTGTAGGCCGATATTCTGAAGGGAGAGTGTTCCTCAACTTGACAGCTGTGAGCACACATAGATACACATTGAATTATGCAATCTTTTTTAATATGGTAGCAATTTTGAATACATAATGAACATTATATTTGTCATAAATTAAATCTATATTCTATAACCTTAAAGATGATACATGGCTTCCCTGGTTTTCTTAGAAAATGAGAAAACAAATCCATCTATTATGTCCTTGCTTTGTAATCCTTGATAAAAAAAACAAGCTTGAATGAATAAAACTACTCTCTGATTTATGTTCAAAATGGCTGGTGTGGAAGCTGAAGAGATGCATATAGCCATGGTACAAGAGTCTCTCAAGAAGCAATTGAGGTGAAAGAAGTAGTGTACATTTATGACTATGGTATATAGGCGAGTAGGAACTTGATTGGTCTCTTGAAGATGCACATGGACGATTTTGTTTTCTGTGGAAATGAATTGTTTGAGAAATGTGATGACATTATTGAAAAAGAAATTCAAGGTCAGAACTCATGCAAGTGGAACATTCAAGTATTTAGGATTGAATGCTGATATGCAGATAGATTTATACTCATCATCCACATCTCCAATAGAAATAAAGAAGGGAAAGTCACCAAGTAAAAATGATGACTTGAATGGAGAGCTAAAACTTGAATTAGAAAGACGCAGGTCAGATGATATAGCTATCTACTTGGTCTTGTCCAAATGTATCATTTAATGCCTGTAGAATGAGCAATTCTTGAAAGCATCCTGGAGTGAAGATCCTGTCCAAAGCTAATAAATCATTATATAAGCTGAAATCCAAGAAAGGTTCCATATCATTTCCGAAGTTGGGATGATCTTCAGATTCCCTCTACTATTCCGATGACTCTTATTCCAGCCTGAAAGAAGGATCTCTACAAGATAGTTTTATAGTCTTCATTCCGGGTAATATGAACAAATGTGTTGGTAATCAAAAAAACTGGATCATGTTACAAAAAGTCCATAACCTCCAGAGACACTTTCACTGTGAGGCAACTGGTGCTGGTGTCTTGCTGGCAGCTATGATTCGGTATTATGTCTAAATCATCAGAAGTATTCTACAAAACTGACAACATATCATTCATACAGACTTTGGATTCAACTAACCTTGTAAGTGATCAACATCTGAGGATTAAGGTGGCTTGTGTTGAGGAAATTATAACAAAGAAGGAAGTCCAAATAGAATGGATCAGGGGTTGTGACCATGTTTCAGACTCCGGAGACGGTTGGAGATTCCCCTTACGGAGACTTGAGACTTGATGCATCAGTGATTACTAAAAACCTGAGGATGAGGATGCTAACAATGTTTACGTTTTTGTTATCTTCATTTTCACTCTGTTGATACTGTTCTATGTCCCCCTAGGTCTGGTCTAGTATAAATATAGTGGCTGCACCATGAGCAGACTCTTCTATTTCCATGTCTATGAGAGACTAGTGAATAAATACCGACTTGCACTCCCTTCACTTGACTATACAGACCAATGATATGCCTCATGAGGTAAAACCTTAATGGCTATAACATCACATCTTCATGGTCAAAAATTAGAAACTCGAGGATGAATCCTGTTTCTTCTGTGTTTGTTTCTTATTAACCCAAAACCTCATGGGATCAGGATGTGACATTTTAATCTGAAGATACCACACAAGCAAAACATATTGTATGGACAAAAGCATTGCTCTTGAGATTTCTGAACAAATCCTGAGCCCCTTTAACTTGACTATACAAAGCATTATTTCCTGCAAAACTTCATTGGTGATGGCATTAGATCTGGGTCCATCTCATCAAAGGTGTTTGAAAATGTGCACAATTGACAAATTTTGAGCTATGCAACATGGAAGTCAAGGCTAATTTTCAAAATGTTAACTTTTGAAGTTTGAAAGGAATATTCTTCATTTATCTCTACATAAGATGAATGATATTTTTTGTAATATATACCTTCATGGAGTTTAATCTGAAATAATAAAGGTCTTGGGAAATATTTCCCAAATATCATCAGCATCATCATCAGCCTTTTGGCATCCATCATTGGACATAGACCTCCCCCTAGATTTGCCAGACCTCTCTGTTGTATGCTCCATGGAGCCAGTACTTCCTGAACTCATCTTGTTCATCAGGCCTTCTAATATTTCACATGAGATATCCGGCAGTGGTTTGCTATTCTTGCAACATTGCCATTTGAGTTTCCTTGTGGAGTCTATAATATCACAGACTCCTATCTTTCCTCTTATATACTGGACTATCTTGTGATCTCTCCATGTTATGTTTAGCAAGATTCACTCCTGTGCACTTTACACGGTTCTCAGTTTAAGGGTTGATCTTTTTTAGGCAATGTCTTTTAAAAAATTTTAAAAACAAGAGAAAGGAAAGAGTAGAAAAGGGAGAAAACTGAGAGCTAAGAACTAAAATGGCTGCCTCCTCCTCTATCATGGGGCCCTTGTCACTCTTAGTTATAAGGTTGTCTCTCTATCACTGTAGACTTTACTACACCACCTACCCCGCTATTGACTCGGACATCAACTATTCCCAGCTCCAAATATGGAACTGACAACGCCTAGCGGCTCACCACAATCAGATGTTGTCGCCTTTGATCTTGCCAAGTCAACAGAGTGCTCTGCCGAACTTATCAGAATACCAAATTCATGGGGGGAAAAAAAAATTTTTTTTTGCCCCACCTCTCTCTTTCAACCTTTCAGTTTTAAATTCAAACTAAAAGGTATTTTTTCATTCAAAACAAAAAAATTAACCAAGTTATAAAAATGTAGCAATGATAAAAATTGAATTAGTTTGAAAAATACCCCATTCTTCTACAAAATTTTGTTAAAATTCCTTGATAATTTGGGGTGAGCAAATAATGATAATAACAACCCTTATGTTGAACTTTTACAAAGACAGTCCTCACAGACAAGAAGCAATGGTACATCTAATTCAAAACTTTCCCTATCATGAGCCAGTTTTGTTGGGTTATGTTAACATACACATACGCATCATCATCATCATCATCACCATTCTTTTAGCTATTGTCATTGGGCACAGACTTTCCCAAAGATTCGACAGACCTCTCTATCATGGGCATCACAGAGCCATGACTTTCTTACTTCATCTAGCTCATCATGCCATCTTACTTCCTGCCGGCCAAAATTTTGCATATGATCACTGAGGGTTCCATGTTGTGAGTCATGATGTCCAGTGGTTGCCTGCCTTTCTTGTAACATATCCAGTCCATTGCGATTCAAGTTTTCCAATGGTTTCTTTGATGACTCAGATTCCTGTCTTTTCTCTGATATACTTTGCTGTCTTATGATCTCTCCATGTAAGGTTGAGCATGATCCTCACCTGTGCATGTTGCATGGTTGTCAGGGTTAATATTTTTCAGTTCCGTAAGTGACTATTGGTAGGATGCATTAGTTGTAAATACTTCTTTTCAGGAGTAATGGAATTTGTGTGTACTTGAAAGTCCAGCTTGCTCTGCCAAAAGCAGGCTAACCTAGAGTGATTCTTTGCTTGATCTCCTCTTCTTGAGAGAAAATTTTAAAAATCATTATAATACGCAAATACTCATATTTGTATTCACATTTGCATATGAATATATACCCACAAAGACACACAAAAACTCATATATTTATATATGTCTGGTTAAATGTGAAAACAAGGAATATTTATAAATGAAGGATGACTACCCAAGTATACACACACACTCACATGCAAGAAGTTATTTTTCCCGGGTATCACTGGGAATCCCTGCAAGTTTATATGAATATATATATATATATATATATATATATATATATATATATATATGTATATATATATATATATATATATATATATATATATATATATATATATATATATATATATATATATATATATATATATATATATATATTGAGTGCTGACAGCACTGCACCCCTATTTACCATCAACCATTTCCCTTGATTGTTCAGTGCGGAGTGCTCAATGATTCGTGGTAATTCTAGCAACATTCCCTTAAAAGCAAGCTCTTTACACATATTGTTTCTTCGTGAGGGACAGTTGTTATCTTTAGATAATGATTGGCTCTCTGATAAAAGACAGTAATTTAATCACTTTTAGTTGCCTCTGTGTACACATCAGAAGCAAAAGTAGACGTCAAAAACTGTTCCCACATGAGAAGAATTATCCATTACCTTGTGAACACTCAAACCTACCATCAAATACCTTTACTTCCATGATAAAAGTATTCTTCTATCGCTAGCATCCTGACATTTGGTATCTTCTAAATGATATATTTCCTCCCTTATGTCACAGAGAATAATTGGAAACTCATGAAAAAGCAAATGTATAAAAGGAAAAGAGAAACTTTCTTTTATTTCTGTCCTGTTTGGAAACAGTCAACCAAAAGTATCTCCAGAACTCTTAATGTAGTTAGTCTCACTGGCTATGTATGTTTGTATGTATATGTAAACCTACATCATTGAAAAGGACAGACACTCTGTCTATTTAATTAATCTATGCAAACCAGAGAAAATTACCAGAAATTGAATAGACAGAGTCTGTCGGTTACCTCTAACAACATATGTTTAAATGAAGGAATGCAGCCTCATTATACACTTTTCAGATGTATGTATATATGTATGCATCACACATAAAGGTGCTACAGAGTTGACAATGTCAGCATTTTCTCCTTATTATTTCTAGAAAAAAAAAACGGTTAATATTTTCTTTAAATCCAATCCCAATATCTTTTTAAGGGGGGGGGGGGTGATTTGCAATGTAAGTTTATGTTGGATTGACGCCTTAGCTTGTGTTGGGCAGCATTCACGCTGTTTTATTTTTGATGATCAGAATTTGTTTAGTGATCCCTGCCTTCAAAGTTGACAGAGGTAACTTATTCATTGATGACCACTTTTTCCAATTTTAAATTGATCTGTACTAACACAGCATGCTGCCAAAAGACATTGAGCATGTGGTGGTTTCTATTAGGTGACTAATCAGACCTTTTCTCAGTGTTTCTGTTTGTTTTCTTTTGTTCATTTGTTCGTGCCTCAATTTTTTCACTCTAGAATGTTCTTACAATCAGATCAAGTATGAAATTATGAATCAATAAAACCATTTTTTTTAACCCTTGGGGCATTCAGATAAAAATATGTAACTACTCTTTAATTTGTGCGTTGATAAAAAGTGCTTCCTTAGTCACCGTAAAATTTATTGTTCACCCAGAACTTTTTGATAATTCAAGACATATATCTATATTGTCTCATTCAAATTTATATACATACATGTACATATGAGTATATGCACACATATATACATACATATACACACACATACACATACATCCTCTCTACATCAAGGGAAAATGAATCATATATATAGATAAATACATATTTATATATATATGTATACATATATAATTTTTTCTGTCGGATATGTCAATTTCTTAATAATATCATTTTTGTGTTGAGAAAGAGATAGAGCAGATATAGACTGAATGAACAAAATGAGAATTCGGAGTTAAAGCAGTTATTTGGGCCTTTGCATTACTGGTGGCTGTTTAGCTCTATGGTAAGAACAAGGCTCATCGGTTGCAAGTTTGATTCCTGGAGCAACCAAATTTTATTGTTTATACTATTTACAGTCTACGCCAAATGATACATTCATGATGTAATAATGGGAGATCATTTCAAATAGATTTTCAAAGTAGTATAACATGTCTATAGTTATTTCTGTCGGATGATTTATCTGTTTCTTAATAATAAGTATATATACATATATATATATATATATATATATGAAGAGATGGCTTTGAGAACAAACAATTTGTGAGGGTTTTTCCACAACTGCAAGACCCTGGTTAGTAGAGCCTGTATATTGGATAGCCATTTCATCTACTTGATAGAGTTTCAAGGGGAAATGAAACCTGAACAAAAAAAGGTTTGCATCCTACGGTATACCGAGCTGGCATGGATAGGAGCAAAGCCTCAGAGTCATAAGGTCTGACAAGATTTTCTTTCTAGCTATGGAGGTCTGCTGCCCCTTTGTGGGAGTATGGCTGACCTTGGTAGTTAGATCACAGCATATGAACACTCCATTGCTAGTAGATACCCAAGCTGACTGTAGAGTTCTACTATCCCTCTGAAGCAATATCACAACAGTGGCTGTCTATGCAACCTTAAGCACTGATCTAAAATACAGACATATAAGGTGTACCTTGCCAAAATTTGCAGAAAAACTTTGATTCTTCAAAACTAGACAGCAATTAGTTTCTTACATTTTAAATAGAAAGTCAGAATACCATTCCTCAAATATAAGTTCATGCATTTTTTATGCTATTAGAACCTATCAATCTAAATGATCATCAAAACTATTAGCATAGGTTTTTTTCAGTTTCCAAGATGGTCCATCTGACTAGCTATGTATGTGTGTATCACTTTTATGTAGAAAAATTGACCAAAACTGTCACCAGAGTTGTCAACATGGACGAAAACAAAAACAAAAAAAAAACAAGGGTGTTGGTTCAAAAAGAGTTCCCACTAAAAATAGCATCTTTGTAATTATTCTGTCTGACTGAATAACCATTTGTCTATAATCCACATAATTATCCTCATCACAGAATCAGCAAAAAGTGCAGTTATGGGCAGCACATAACAAGAGGAGATGGGTACATAGCAATTCTCTGAACTTCTGATAACTGGTTGGCTACTTAGCTCAGTTGGTAGAGGAGCTTCACATCCAAATGGCCTCCTTGGTTGGATGCAGGTTTGATCCCTGTAGCAGCCCATTTCTCCATTGTTTAACCATTTAAGTTACCTACGCCAAACAGAAAATCCTCACCAAGTAAAAATGTGTATGCTGGTTCAAAAAGTGTACCCACTAGAGATAACGTCTGTATATTTGTTCTGTTGGATTAAACATTTATTTCTCTATAATGTATGTATATATATATATATATATATACATGATCATAAGTTGCGTTATATGATATTGAAAATCTATTTGAAATCTTGTTCTATTATATATGGAATGTGTCATTTGGCCAAGACAAGTAAATGAAATAAACAATTATCAAATCTGCCACCGATAGGGTAGCAGCTTCAAGGTTCGATTCCTGCAGCAGCCCTGTTTTGCTTTATTATTCATTCTGTTTACGTTGTTTAAATTGAGTGAGTTTTTATGATATAACACAATTCACTATGTTAGACCCAAACATGTCCATTCCTTGATATATATATACACACACACACACACACACATATATATATATATATATATATATATATATATATATATATATATGTGTGTGTGTGTGTATATATATATATATGTGTGTATGTCAGTGTGTTTGTGTGTTTTGAATCAAATATATAGTTATGATTGAAATTAATGGGGCAGTGTTAGTTTCTTTGGCTTATGGAAAATAAATTTTAAGATATTGTAGCAGTCAAGGTTTTTTCTTCTAGGCAGAAGTAGTCATAAATATTTGGCGGATGAATGCACAAGAATAACTTTCTAGAATTTATATTTAACAACTTACAACTAAATTTTAAAAAATCATATGTCCCAAATTATTGACAAGAAAAAAAAGTATAAACATGAAATCTATAATTTTTCATGTATAAAAGTTGAATATCAAATAATAGATATTAATTCAATATTATCTACAATGACACATGGTGTACAGTGAAACAATCCCAATCTCTTCAAAACTGTTGGCTTGGAAATGATACCATCTTATATGGGTTTGTACCATTTCATAGCCTTTCTTTCATCAACATGATTGAAAAGCTGATATGATAAGAGGTAAGCTAGAAATAGTTTGGTCATTTATTCCATTCTGAAGTAAATCTCCCACTTAAGTGCTGAACCCCATTTACTGTGAATCATAGAGCCTGGGCTGAAACCTTTGATTTGAAATTTAGGCCTATAGGCTACTGTAGCAAAGCATTATGGAATATTGCTGTTATTGGCATGCATTAAGGTGTGCAATAACAATGTTTATATAAAGATGTTTTGAGGCACAAGGAGATAGAGTGTATGGGTTGATAAATTCAGATCTATTTATTGAGGTCACGAATTGTTTCATTCAACGCATCCACAGCTCAAAGAAGAATTATTTATTGCTCATTCTTGAGAACCAGGAAAGCCACATTTCAATGCATGTTATTGACATAACAAACAATTTTGACCCTGCCACCTCTTGATGTGTTAGTTTTTAACCTGTCAAACATATTACAACCACGCCAGAGACACCTGGATGCTTCAGAATCTTGGAAGGCCAATCACAATATCCAAGATTGTCTATTATGTTCGTATAGCCTAGGAAAAAGCAAAGATCCCAAGAGACATGTACATTTGCTTTTTTTTTGCTTGGATTTTATTTTGTTCTTCTGGGAGCCTACTTTTGAATTAGTCCAGAACTGTCTTCTAGAAAAGAGAAGAAAAGTTCTACCTCGGCTTCTACAGAATCCTGACCTGAATCCAATTGAGATCTTATGGAATAAATTGAAAAAACATGTAAGAGCAGGAAAATCAACAACTTTACAACAACTTAAAGATTATGCACATGAAGAGTGGCAAAATATCCCAGCATATATTTGTTCATGTCTAGTAACAGGTTATCGAAAAAGATTAGAAAAAGTTATAGCTCAAAGAGTATGTACAATTGACTATTTATTTTCTCATGTCATTAATTTTGGACAAACAATTCTTTTATTTTGTTTACAGTATTTTGAAATTAAGTATTTGAATTTTTTTTAGCTATATCTACTAACTTCATACCTAAAGCTACCTCTTTTCAGCAAGATGTATCAACTACTCAATTATTTTGGTAATTATATTTAATGAATTAAGAAAAATTAGATTGTGCCATTGATTTCAGTCGTAATTGCATATATATAAATATATATATAGTTCTCAGTTTGACAATCAGTCTTTTGGTTTGGTTCCATAGGGTGAGAGCATAACTATGTTTGAGTGTCTACCCTATCATTGGCAGATTTGATTCCTACGGCAGCTCCATTTTCCTTAATTGTTTATTCTATTTATGTCGTCTAAATTAAGTGATATATCAACATTGTAATGACGGGAAGTCATTTGAAAAATTTCACTATATGATAAAACGCAATTCATAATTCATTCTATCAGATCACATGTATCCATTTCTTAATACATCACTGTCGTGTTGAAAGAAGCAAGTAGACAGAGTATAAATGAGATGAGAATTAGGGTTGAAAGCAGTTATTTGGACCTTTGCATAATCAGCGGTTATTTAGCTACAGGGTTAGAGCATCTCTAAATTGAAGCGGCTACCCTATTGGTGGCAAGTTTGATTCCTGCTGCAGACCCATTTTCATTTGTTGTTTATCATATTTATGTTGTCTAAATTGAGTGATATATCAACCATGTGATGACAAGATTGTTTCAAATAAGTTTCTATATAATATTATGCAATTTATAATTCATATATATATATGATTAATTTTCATGAGCAAAATCCAAGTAATAGAATATATTTCTGTAATTTCAAATAATGCATTCTAATGGTAACTTAAAATCAAACATAATCTACCATTCTTGTCGATTGGTTTAACAAAGAAATATGTGTAAAGTAATGATACATGGGGACTTTATTTGTTCATTAGATAACTGGCAAATCGATTAATTAGTAAACTAGCTATTCTATTAAACTTGAGTCTTGAACAGAGTAAAGTCCTGAAAGACTAGAATAAGGCAAAAACTAGATGAAAACCAATCATGGAAACAGGCTGGATTTAGAAGAAGTTACTCGACCATGGACCATCTCTATTCAATAAATCAGTTGAAAAAGAAAGCAGCAGAATGCAAAATGAGACATTACAACTCACAACATGGAACCCTGAGATCACATGCAAAACCGAGGCTAACAGAATACAAGATGGAGAGATGAACTAGACAAATTTAGTAAATACTGGCTCTGCGATGCCCATGATAGAGAAATGTGATGGATCCAGAGGAAAGTCTATGACCAACGACAGATGAAAAAAGACTGATGATGATAATGATATAAATGTTTTAGGAAGGGTTTCCATCTTCAGTAGTATGTGTGTACCTTTCAGTGGTTCCATAGAAAACAAATTCAGCATCAAATGTTTTGCTTTGGAAGCAAAAGTGAAAATTATAGGTGGCCATAGTATTGAGTCCAGACTGTTTTTTGTATGAGAAGGAACCTATGATGGTTTTATTGGATCTTCTGCTGGAAGTAGTAGCAGCAGTTATTGGTATTTTATTGGTTGTAGTGGTCCAGGGAGGTGGGTATTTTTGAGAATTGGTTGTCTTGGTTACGGAGAATCTGAGTTATGTTCAAGTGCCAAGCTATTTAGGTACTTAGTAAGGTGATATAGAGTTCTAGCACATATATTTTAAATCATGCATAGGTGCATACATGCATACATAACTTTACTGAATAGATATTAATGGTAGGATAGAGCTATAGGTGTATTAATAGTATGTTCATGTATATGATGGGGATGGGTTATGATAGGGGTGATGTATTGGAAAATATTTATGAGTATTCTGGAGGTAGGCTATGGGGTCAAAGCTATCTCTAATAATAATCAAGGCAGTGGGATATAAGTCACAGGGGATTCTCGTTATGAATGATTTAATATCAGTTTGTAAATGCATGCTTTGTAACCTTAATGGTCATTGTAGATGTTCTGAGAAGTCAGATAGCAATGAGTTGTACAAGTAAAATGGACCGTACACAGGTGTCAATTGGTAGGAGTCTAGTTGACTATGTGTAATGTTCCAAATGTTTGATATACATAAAAGAAGGGTTAAGTATGGATTGGGTAGGATGAGTTTGCGACATTGATCAAATGTAGGCAGTCGTCCAGATTGTAGAGGTGAGGTTACTGTGGGGAATAAAAGTACATGCATACTGAGGTGTGTAATGGTGTAGGGGTGTTACGGTGCATATTTATGGGTTGGAGTGGAAGTATAGTATTAGGGACAAGTATAAAGAAAGCAAGTTGGTAAGAATAGAGTGATTAGGAGTGTTAGAATTATAGGGTTAGAGCTCAGTGTGGTTAGTGTTGAGTCCGTTAGGAGAGAAAGTTTTAGGTTTATTTATCCATATATCTTCATGTAGCTCTTGAATTTTAACTTTATTTTTTATCGTGGTTAATCTAATATCTGCGCTGGAATTGTGGCCAGGGGTATGTAAATTTTGTTTTACTTGGAGTACATTGGGATGATTGGATGATTTAATTCTGTGTCTATTGCAATTGAATCTAATTTTGAATGGCCATTCTGATTCACCTATGTATAGCAGTAGTACATTCTAGGTGACAGATGACATTTTTTTGCTCCTGAAGTTGGAATTATAGTAGATGTAGAAAGTCGTTAGTGGTAGAGCTGGTGAATGTGTTTGTGTGTTTATGGTGGTTGCAGCATAGATTATTTCTATTGTTGCAGGGTTGACAGAATTTAATGGCTTTAGGGATGGTATTATGTGAAAATTTGTTATGCACTATGGTGTTACGACTAATCATGTCATTTATGTTTTGGGTCTGCGGTAGGCAATAACTAGTGGTCCTTTGAATATTTCTTTGAATTTTGTTTCAAGTGTAAGTATATTCCATCTTTCATTAATTATATGTGATAGAGGTGGGAGTGTGTTGTGGAACGTGGTCATGAGTGTATGCAATAGGGTCTGAACAGAAAGCCCTTTTAGTGATGAATCTCACTTAGATCCAATGGTTAAAAGACTTACAGACATAAGGTGAACAAGAGGCTGGCCCCTCAAGACTGAAGTTTACATGCAGTGTGATGTTTTGGGTTGTTGTCCCTGGTGTTGGCTTCCTTGTTCATCTGCTTACATGCAACCAAGAGAGTTAAGGACTTCATGAACAAGGGAGGACTTTTTATAACAACCTGGCCTGCCAAAAACCCTGACCACAATCGAATTGAAAAACGTACAGGTTTGATTCGAAAACCTGTCCAACATTTAAATCCAAAAAAATTTGAACGACTGAATAGAACATGATTGTTCCCAAATTTTGCAAAAATTAATTGTTTCATGTGAAAGTAGAGCTACCACACTAAATGCTGACTTTGTGATGAATCTATTAATTTTGTAATGATTTTTTCAAGTTTTTCGATATCATTCTTTGACTTATGATTATTATTTTTGTAGCAGAAATCAGTCAAGGAGCTGAGACCACTTTATCTACTATGTTTTTGGATGCACATGGTTTGATTGATGTTCTAAGTAGATTGAGGCTTGAGAAAACCAAATATCTGTCTAACAACTGTCAGCCTGTTAATTCAATCGGAAAATTGAAACATTTGTCAAATATATGGAAATCATTTGATCAAGGAGATCAGGCGATAGGGGAAATATAAATGATCATATCTTACCTATTACTTACTCTAGAACAATAATGCAAACCTTAAAATTATGCTAATTAATCTGATCAGTTAATTTACTTATTATACCTTTCCTGCATTCAACTAGGTCAGTCAAGATCAAAAGGTCAGGAAAACTATATAGACTGAAAGAAATACTCATTTTGTGTCAACAACATTTTCTATCATTCATACAACTTAATACACATATGTATTCAACACAGAAATATCACATTTTGATTATAAATATGTATATACTATATAAATGGAATGGAAACAAGATTACCTGACGTTTGAGTGAGTTCTGCTCAAATGAATGCATCAATTCAGTCTATGTCACTGTCATTGTTCTCATATGAGTCAAAGCTATTATCTGTTATCTGTTATCTGAATCTGAATCTTTGTTTTCATCTTCTGGACAAATCAAAACCTTCTCACCATTGTCTTCAATTTCCCTCAGGCATCTGATCACACACAGACCAGAAAATCTTGCAAGATCCATTTTCTAGTTGTCACCCACATTGAAATTCATGCAATCAATTAGCCAATTAAAGAGCATAATTTTAAGGTAAAAATTATTGCTGGTTAGAGAGTAAATATTAAGTAAGATATGATCGCTTACGTTTTCCTCTTAATGGCTTATCTTTGTTTTTTCAGCAGCATCATCATGATCATGATCATCATGATCATCATCATGATCATGATCATCATCATGATCATCATCATCATCATCACCAAACTCTTAACATCTGTTGATGGTCAAGAAAAAACACATTATCATTAATCTTGAATAAGTATAGGATGGGTGGAATGAAATTCCTTATTGGAAATAACTTTATTATTTATTTGTCATCAGCATTAGCATTCTAATGTCCATCAGTAAATAGAGACTTTCCCCAAGATTTGCCGGACATCCCTATTATGTGCATTGCAGGATTAATACTTTCTGAACTTGTGTAGTTATTCATGCCATCTTATACTTTATCAGCCATGGTTTTGCATGTGGTCTCTCGGGATCCATGTTTTGAGTCATGATGTCCAGCAGTTTGTCATTCTCACAGCATAACAGCCCATTGCCATTTGAGTTTTTTCTAAGATTCTATGATATCTTGGACTGTTTTTCCTCCAATACACCAAACCATCTTGAGATCTTTCATGGTTCTCAGTTTGAGGATCAATCTTTTGGTTTTGCTCCATGTTTCAGATCTATAAATGACTATCAGGAGGATACATTGGTTGTAGACCCTTCTTTTTAGCACAAACATTATTTGGAGGTTGTATAGGTTCTTAGTAAAAAGGATGATGTCTGCAAATCAGCAGTTGCATAGGTAATTGTGTCTATCATGATTCCTTTGTTTTCTTAATCAAGATTTTGGAGGCTCATCTAAATGCGTGCTGTAAAGAGCTTGGATGTGCTGGTATGACCATGCCTTACCCCGTTTTTGAGCTGAAAGCGGTCTGAGTCTGTGTGCATTTTTATAAAGGAATTATTGTATTGGTAGATATGTCGCAATAATTTGACGCATATTGGGTCTACACCTTGTTGAATGATAGCATGGTTTGAGATTTCTGTGTTTTTCCATGAAGTTCTTGTTTTTTTCTGAGATTTTATTGATGGCCCATTTGCTTTTTGGTTTAAAGATATTGGCTATTTCTATTGAAGAGATTGTTATTTTGTTGTTGAACTTGTTGTTTGATGTTGGTCTATTTGTTTTTCAGTTTGAGTTTAAAGGGTTGGGTGAGTACTTTTGGTATGCTAGTGACTACAATCAAGTGTGAAACGTTTACTCGTGTTCTTGATATGTATTAATTTGGATTCTACATCTTACTATTCTGTGTTTGCTTCCTACATTGACTAGAATTAGGGTTTGGATATCTTTGACTGTGTCACTCTTGTCTACTAAGATGTAATCTATTTTGTTCTTGGTTCTGATATTGGGACTCCTTCAAGTCCATTTTCTATTGGGTTTCTTCTTAAAGGAGGTGTTCATGATTTCTGATATCTTAATTTTTTTTGTTTTATATGTTGTATCTGAACTTGTTGACACAACTTCCATTTCCTTGTCTTATAATGATGTTGAAATATTTTTTTTTTCTGTATGGAGTTCAAGTTGTCATAGAAATTGTCTGTCTCTATTCTTGGTTGACTGTGAAGTTAGAGCATATATTTGAATGATTCAGTATGTGCCTCCTTGAAAATTGTATTGTGGCACTTGCTATGCGATCTAATATAGCTTTGAATCATACAACATTGTCTTTGACCTTCTATGAATAAGAAAGCAAATTCCACTTTGTTTTCCTTTTTTTCCACAGCTATTGGCTTTTCAGCTTGTTCATTTCTTCTCCAGTTCTTCTCAGATAACATTCCATTTGAAGTACTTGATTTCATTTTCAAGATTAGTTAGGTGCATGCCTGTTGTAAGCGCCAATGTATAATGTTGTTTTCTTGGTAATGATTTGGAGGTTTTGTTTCAATAGTTACAGTTGGAGTACATCTCCCCCACTCAAAGCAAGTGATCTGACTGGGATTTTTGGAACTGCTGACCCAGCAGGAATGGTTGTTTTCTTGGTAACATTCTTAGTGTTGTGTTTGGGTAGTCTCCCTTGGAGCATATCACCTCTACCCAAAACAAGTGACGTGGTTGAGCCTCATGGAACCGATGAAGAGCAGGAATGGCTGGTATAATTTTGATCATGCAAACCATAGGGAGTGTTGGGCCATGCTCCACCTTGCTGACCTATGGATGTATCGACAGGGGGTCTAGGGGATTAGTTACAACTGATATCAATCAAAGTGGCCTCAGAGCTCCGCCAACTCTTGGTATGCATTGTATTCTCTCTTGTTGAGGCTAGATATGGGTGTGCACAGTACTGTAAGGCATAGAATCAGATTAATCATTCATTTCAAATGCACTCGTGGTATTATTTTGGTAGGTTTATTGATTGTAGTCAATATTTGAATGTAATTAGAATTGAAACGATAATTGAATAGATTGAAACTTGACACTAGTATGAGGGAGTTCTTATTTGGGTTGACTCTTCTCTCATATGGTTGACTTGCCAAGAGTCTTCTGTCCCTTTCGAAACCCCCTCCCTTGAAGCGGTTCTTTGAATTTCTATTTCAAAGTAGTTTGTTGAGTGGTTTTATTTCATTCATTCCTCTCCTTCAATTTCCAAAATTTCAGCTGAGTAAACAGGAAATTCAGTTTAACAAAGAAAAGTCAGTTTGTAACTTGAACAAATCCTACATTAAAAAAAAACAAAAAAAAACTGTTAGCATGTATATTCAGGCAAGCTTGTTTGTCTAATCTTTCCCATATGTTCAAGGAAAAAATCACAATATTCATATAAAATTCATAGATTCACAAATACAAATTTCTTGCCCAATCTATTTAGGCTACCAATCAAACCTTGTGAAACCCCAAAACATAAATAAAGTGGTGTCAGCTCCTGGACTAAGTATAAGTTTTTTATCATTGTAGATGCTCGTATTTCGCTGATTAAGCTACCACTTTTACAAAAAATATCCATATAGTCTAAAAAATAAAAAATTTAGTTTCTTTCTATTACTAATAATAGATCAAATATCATCATTATTGTAGCTGTCCCTTATATTTTACTCACTACTGCACATATACGCAGATACATATAAATACATATTATGAATATATATAAACATATACATGATACAGATATATATTCATACATATATACACATATACATATACATACATATGTATGTATGCATGAAATATAATATAAACACATGTATAAATATATCAAAGTACACATGAGTTGGTGTCAAGGAAATCAGTAATGTTGCATGCACATGTATATATACAATGACTTGACATTTCAGATGAATCCTCATTTGTTTCATTCTCCAATGGTGCATGAATTTATGACAGGAGAATGCTTAAGCAAAATTTGGTTTCTTCTGATTGCAACCCAAGATCAAACAGGTCTGGTTAGTCACTAAGATAGAAAATGTCATGTAACATATTTTTGCAGCATGCCATATTCAGGGTTATCAATCAAAAAATTGGAATAAAGGGTGAAAAATGAATAACTTACTTCTCTTGCCTTTTGTTGCTCGATGATCATTACGAATTTCTGAATTTTCTAAAACCAGACTGTAATAAACTAAGGGATTGTTTAGCTTAAAACTACATAATAAATTGAACCTAGTAAAAGGATGGGAAAGGGTTTAAAGAAAAAAACCTAAATTTTTTTTGTTGATATAATAAGGAGTAAATATTTGAATTTTTAACTCTTTAGCTTGATTAGTGTGGTCTTTATACATGATACATGCATACATAACAAGCCAGCAAGCTTGCCAGATGGGCCAATTTGAAAACTGAAGAAACCTTTGTTAACAGTTTGGGGAGATGGTTTTCAATATGGAAGATTTTCAGTCATGTAAAGACAATTAGAGTACTGGACACCTGAAGCCTCTGGAGTGTATCTTCTTCGTCATCAGCTTTTTAGCACCTGTCATTGGACATAGACCTTTCTCAAGATTTGCCTCACCTCTCTATCATAGACATCATGGAGCCAGTACTTTCTGAACTTGTCTACTTAATCTCACCATCTTATGTTTTATTGACCACAGTTTTGCATGTGATCTCTGGGAATCAATGTTGTGAATTGTAATGTCCAGTGGTAGTCTGCCATTCTCACTACATGACCAGCCATTTTCGTTTTTTAATAGATTCTATGAAATCTTACTCTCCTGTTTTTCTTCTAGTATATTGCGATGTCTTATGATCTCATATTATGTCAAGTATTATTCTCTCATATGCACGTTTTATGGTTATCAGTTTGAGGGCCAATTTTTTGGTTAGGTTCCATGTTACAGCTCTGTAGATGACTATCGAGAGGATCCATTGGTTGTGTACCCTTCTTTTCAAGACTAGTATGATTTTCTTGTTCTTAAAGGTTGAGTTTGTTCTCACAAAGGATTGTCAACCTGATTCTTTGCTTGATTTTTTGTTTTTTGGAGGATTCCATCAGGATTCATTGTCCTAGGTAATGGTCTACTTTTTCCAGTTCTACATTTTCAATTTTGATCATTGGGCCTTCAACATGTTTGTTGTACATAACATTAGTTTTCTGAAGTTTATGCGGAGACCACTTTTAGGCAATACCAATTCAGAAAAATACATATCAATTCAGCAGAAAAAAAACTTATCTTGATATTTACCAATATTACTCTGTGAGGGCTGAGATTCCATGACCTGAGAATATTATTAAGTTTCTCTTATGTCCAATTATGTCCCTCACATGAATCCTGCATGGCATGTCTAAGCCCTTTTGGATTATGACATGAGGTAAGAAACTCATTATTGCTAATTTCTTGCTCCTATTTACCTTCATGTTAATTGTTGCTTTTGGTCGCTATTAAAATCAGGCTGGATTTTCTTTAACAGAGGGAAAAAAATCAACAGGACAAATAAGAATAAAGAAAGAGTTCCAGGTGAGAAATGAACTCATGATTCTTCATGCAGGAGAGTAACTTGCTTAAGATCAATGAATGGATTCACAATATTTCATCGAATAAATTGAATGAAGATAAAAATCAAAAATAAGGATTCACAATGCCTCATCTAATAAATCAGATGAGAATAAAAATTAATTATAATGATCAATGTACTTATGCAAATAAATTGAATAAAGATAAAGATTAAAATTAAAGATTCACAATACCTCATCTAATAATTTGAATAAAAATAGAAATTAGAAATAAGGATTCACAATACTTAATCTAATACATCAAATAAATCTGAAAATCAAAAATAAGGATTCACTATGCCTCAACTAATAAACTGAATAAAAATAAAAATTAAAAATATAGAGTCACAATACTTAACTCAAATAAATGATATAAAAAAGAAAATTGAAAATAAAGATTCACAATACCTCATCTAATAAGTTGAATAAAAATAAAAAATAAAAAATATGGAATCACAATACTTAATCTAATAAAAGAGATAAAAATAAAAATTAAGAATACAGGAAAGGAAGGGAATTGCCCAGAAAATCCCCTACAAAAGATTTTGTTTGTAATTTGAAAGGATATCCTGAAAGAGGATAGCACATCTGACAAATTTGATGCTGGATCAAGATTTCCAAATGATAAGTCCATCAAATTTTAATTTGCATTATAAGATATTTTTGAAATGATTTAGATCATTGATTTTTAAAAAAATAAGGATGTTTATCTACTTTTGTCATGTCTTTGTATATGCAGAAATTCCTTCTTTACAAATCTCATGTATTCTGCAAATTATAGATCAATTGCTAAGAAGCCAGTTGTTTGTATTTTCTGTTATATTACTCAGTATCCCAAAATTAATTCCATTTTAATACCATTACTTGATTTATTCAATTCAACCATTATTACAACATTCAATCTGACTGGTAGCTTGTTTATCCGCGTGTCTGAATATGTAAATATATGTATATGCTTATCCATGTGTAAGTAATAGATTGCATTAGAAACTGTCAACCAAAACTGTCACCGAATTGCCAACAAATGTTTCTTCAGTTTTCAAGATGGTCAAGCTGGCTGGCTGGCTATGTACGTATTGTATGTACAGACAGCACCAATAGAGATAGAGGGCTAAAATTTCCGATGTTAACTCTTTATCATATCTTGTAGAAACATTTTTTTTCTACTTGTGGTGGTCAATTTGTAATGTAAATTCATTAGTCTGTATTCAATAGCATTTACACTTTTTCGCAGGAAAATTCAAAGTTTTTTAGTGATCACTGCTCAACAAAACTCAGGAGAAATATCTTACTCATTGATCATCCGTTTTTCCAATTTTTTAGTTAATCACTCCTAACACAGCATTCTGCCAAAAGACATTGGTTTCTATTGCATGATTAACCTGACCTGTCTGCATTTGTATGAAAAACATATAGAGATGGATTGAAGAGAAAGATGTCATCAAATGATGAAATTAATCTGCTTTAATGGGTCCAATCATTCTGTACTCCAAGAGAAATTGATATAAATCAATTTTTTTTTTCTCTGATATAAGTACAAGGTCACTGTGTCAGCATCACGAAATCAAATTGAGTGGCTTATATTTTGAACTTCCAAACAGGAAGATTTCTTTGTTATGTATCAAATCTTTTTTGTCCCTCCAACATTTTCTAATTAATTTGTTTCAATCTTCATAAAGCACTCTCCAGGCCGCATTTGGAATTCAGTTCCTACATTTGGCCATTACAACATAAATTCAATATAAACACAATAGAAAGAGTACAGAGAAGAGCCATAAAGATGATCACCAGAATCAAATGCTTTTCATCTCCAGAAAGGCTAAAAGAGCTTGATCTAGAGACACTATCCTACTGAAGAAACAGTACTGATCTACCAGTAATATATGGGATAAATTCAGGTTTGAATGTCAATGACAAAGACTTTAAGTGCAGCATGTCCAGATGAAATAAAGCTATAGCCATCGCTAAAAAGTACGAGCTGAACACAGCCAGAAACTACAAATTCGAACAGCCACTAGAGTCAGAAAACACTTCTTAGACAGATCTGCTCCTATCTGGAAAAATCTATCAGGTGCCACTGTCTCTTTTCCAAACAAAAACATTTTTAAATCTAATCTTGAAAAAGATCCCAGACAGCAAATGTTTAAATATAAATTTTCAAACTAAATAACAATAAAAGAAAAAAATAATCAGGAGATAAACTCAAAACCACAGCAGGACTCAATCGGTTGACCAAAGTAACCAATAATTGTTCTGTTTGAGATACACATTGAGATACACAGAGATATTAATGTATTCTTCTAATCATATACTATTTTGATACATTTTACTACTTTTTAATTGTGATGTGTTTTCTTTTTAAAAACATATACACAATATGAGTTTAGGCAAAACAAATATGGAAATGTTTGATACCCAAGTAAATTTTCATGTTAAAAGCTGAGGAAGAAGATTAAAATGCCCTGAAGAGATTGATTCTTTGGTTCATTTTCATAATTTTTTTGTTAATCTTCTCCACAAAGGAAAAATATAACAAAACTCAACTGTCATGTGATTAATTTTCTCTTTTCTTCCTGCTACAATTACAAAAAATGTGTTTGTATATTTGATATCTATTTCCATCCTTCATTTCCAACTCTTTCATGCTAACACACACACACACACACACACACATATATATATATATATATATATATATATATATATATATATATATATACTATAATGTCTTTTTCAAATATGTTTCCAAATATACAAATGTACAATTCCTTTTTCCCACAGAAAAAGAAAGTTATAGGAAGAATTATGTTAATAAACTGAATGTTTGTAAAAGATAGAATCCATCTACTTTGAGGCATCACTTCTAGTCAATTCATAGTTTTAAAAAAGATATCTATTAACAATCTTTCCATTCTGATTGAAGAAAATTACAGCAACTTTTGTACTGTATATATGATAAATAAAACATATTTTTTTTTAAGGCAAATCTATTTTTTTGATCAGAATAAAATGAGTGCTCGCCAGTCAATAGGAATAATTTTTGTAGGTGTGTGAGACTTGTCAGTTTAGGTCAGTCAGTAGGAGAGCCGGCTATCAATTATTTGGTCATGATCACAGTAAGTAATTTTATAAATGTTTTTATTAATCAGAATCAACTATGTATGTAAGACTTGTCAATTTAACTCAGTCGGTAAGAGACATGACTATCAATAAGCTGGTTGAGATTAGAGATCATGGTCAAGGAATGTCAATTTTCACTCTCCTAAATTTGGTGATAACATATATACAATCACGGCAGCTCATTTATCAGGCTACATAAAGACTCGGACCCCTTCCAGCTCCAGAAAGGAGTAAGACAAGGTGATACCAGCTCACCTAAACTCTTCACAGCCTGCCTCGAGATGATCTTCAGAAGGCTAGACTGGGAGAGTAAAGGAATTAGAATAGACGGCGAGTATCTGAGCAACCTCAGATTCGCAGACGACATAGCCCTTTTCGCAGAGAACCTACATGACCTCCAACTAATGATAGATGAACTAAATGAGGAGAGCAAGAAAGTCGGCCTTCACATGAACTTCAGCAAGACGAAGATCATGTGCAACAACCACATTGGAGATAAGAACACTAAGATCGAAATCGAGGACACAGAACTCGAGAAAGTAGACCACTACATCTACCTAGGGCAACGAATCTCCATGAGACCCTCAAAAGAAGAAGAAATCAAGCGAAGAATCACACTAGGATGGCAAGCCTTTGGCAGAGCTAGCTCAACCTTCAAAAATAATAAGATCCCATTAATCCTAAAGAGAAGGGTGTATAACCAATGCATCCTCCCAATAGTCACTTATGGAGCTGAAACATGGAACTTAACCAAGAAACAGACCCGTAAGCTGAGAACCATGCAACGTGCACATGAAAGAATAATGCTGGGCCTCACATGGAGAGACCACAAAACAGCACAACACATCCGGGAAAAGACAAGAGTTAGAGACATCATAGAATCCATAAAAAATCTCAAATGGCGGTGGGCTGGCCATGTTGCACGAATGGCTGACAATCGATGGACATCACGACTCACAACATGGATTCCCCGAGACCACATGCGCAACCAAGGCCGGCAAAATGTTAGATGGAGAGACGAGCTAGATAAGTTCAGGAAGTACTGGCTCCGTGACGCCCATGATAGAGAAGTGTGGCAAATCCTGGGGAAGGTCTATGTCCAACGACGGACGCTAAAAGACTGATGATGATGATGATGATGATGAAATTTGGTGAGGATTGTTGTTATTGTTCTTGTTCCAGTTTCGGTAGGAAAACTGTAGGTTTGGACTGGAATTAGACAATACTGATATCACATAAGGCAGTTTACATAATTCATAACAGTTTCCCTCTTAGTATATGGTTTTCAAATAATGACTTCCCTTTAATTGAATTTAATTGTGCCAAGGTTGAGATTTCAAAATAATCTACATGATACCTTGAGAAATTCTGACTCTATTCATACCAGTCCATTGAATATTTGAGTTTTTCTGATGGATTCTATGATATCTCGAATTCCTGTTTTGCCTCTTGTATATTATGCTGCCTTGTGATCTCTCTATATGTCCAACTTAATGAAATATGAAAATAAATGATAATGAATTGAGATTTCCATAAATGAAATAGAGAAAGACAATTGTTTAATGAACCTATGTAGTGGATGAAAATTGATTTGCAATTATAAATTATTTATAACTTTTGTCAATAGTGCTCTACTTTAGAGACTTCTTCTGATACGGGTGGGTGAAGAAGTTGGTGTGCTGAACCAAACCACAAACAGAACACATGACATGTTATGGCTAATGCACTGTTTGCCTTCCTAGCAAAGGTTTATTGAGGCCATATCAAAACGCCTTCAGAAATTAGTGCCTACATTGAATTTCAATGCAACAGGCAAAGTCTACCATTGTATTGTCCAAAGTAAAGGTAGTTTGACTACAGGGATAAGACAAGGTGATACTGCTTTTTTTCACAGCCTGATGATCTTCTGAAACCGACATTGGGAAAATGAAGGAATCCAAATAGATATCAAATATTTAAGTAATCTCAGATTTATGGACAACATCATCCTTTTTGCTGAGAACCTTCATGATCTCCAAAAAATGCTAGATGAATGAGGAAAGTTGAAGAGTTGGTCACTACATGAAATTCAGTAAAACAAACATATTGAGCATAAAGAAACAATGACTATAATCAAAAATGCTAAGCTGAAGAAAGTATACTGCTACATCTACCTTGGATGATGAATCTCCATGAAATCTTCAAAAGAAAACGAAATCGAGCAAGGGATCATGTTAGCTAGCTTTCAGTAGCGCTAACTCAACTTTTAAGAACAAAAAAATCCCATTAGTCCTAAAAAGAAGGGTATATAACCAATGTATCCTCCTGATAGTCACCTATGGAGCTGGATCATAGAACCTAACCAAAAGATTGGCCCTCAAACTGATTACCATACAACATATGAGAGAATCCTACTTGACATAACATGGAGGGATCAGAAGACAGCACAAGATTTAAAGAAGAAAAATAGGAGTGTGGGATTTCATAGAATCTATTAAAAAACACAAAAGGCAATGGGCTGGTCATGTAGCGAGAATGCATCCTCCTGATGGTCATCTATGGAGGTGTAACAAGGATCCTAACCAAAAGATTTGCCCTCAAATTAAGGAATGCAACATGCACAAGAAAGGATAATGCTCAACCTCATATGAAGAGATCACCACATAGCACAGTATATTAGAGAAAAAAACAAAGATATCATTGAATCCATTAGAAAACTCAAATTGCAATGGGCTGGACATGTTGCAAGAATGGCAGACAACTGCTGGCCCCATAATTCACAATGTGGGTCTCCAGAGATCATATGCAAAACTCTAGCTGGCAAAAAAAAAGATGGCTTGACGAACTAAAAAGTTTAGAAAGTACTGGCTCCGTGATGACCATGATAGAGAAGTCTGGTAAATCTTGGGGAAGGTCTTTCTTTAATGATAGATGCTAAACAGCTGATAATTATAATGATGATGTTGCTGATGACTAATAAATAATAATTTTTTTTCCAATATGGAGTTTTGTTCCATCCCCCCATTATTTTTTCCTTTTCCTTTTCTTTAGACAAAGAATAATTCTTGACCTCATTGAATTGTTAATTACAAGCTTTTGTTATTTGAGTGGAAAGTTCAGTTCACCCATTGATTTGCTTATAAGCTATATTTTCAGATTTATTTGAATCGTGTCTAAGAGTGTTCTCGGTATATTACATTGTTTGAAACGTCTAGGACTGATTAAATCTTTTTTGTCTGACTTCTGACACTAACTTAATCGTCAGTGTATGTGATTCAATAGATTTTTTTACTTCTTACCCTTATTGTAAACACTAGAAGGAACAAGCAAAATTGTTTGAAACTAAGATTAAAACTATTTTCTCTGCTGATTTTTCAAACAGTTATCTGTGAAGAAACAAAGTTAAGTCTCCACACTTGGAAAATTATCATGGCTATTTATATCATTAATATTCAAAACCATCAACTGAAACGGTTAACGTACATTTCTTCAGTTTTTAAGCTGATCCAGCTTTTCTTTTCATATCACATGTAAAGGCTGCATCGATAGATACAGAAAGCTGAAAATTTCAACAATTATTCCTATCGTATCAAGAAAAATTTTTTTATTTCTATTATTTGAATTCCCTCCAAAATAGATTTTTAGCAGGAGTTCAAACTAAATTGGTCCCTATTTTGTGTCCATCAGCATTTGTGATTGTTTGTTGAAAATTCAGACTTTTTAGTGTCAAACAAAAGGTGAGAGACATAACATATTCATTGAATATGCATTTTTTCCAATTCTTGATTGATCATCCCAAAAGATGTTGATGCTGTGATGGTTTCTATTGAGTAACTAACCAGACCTGTATTGTTACATTTTGATTACTGTTGTAAACATTAGTGGGAATGGTCTAATAAAAGTGATCCTACTCCTGGGTGAATATTTGAATGAGATACCCTTGACATCCCAGCTTATTACTCTACCAATGAGTCTGTTGATAAGTAGGTTTACCTCTTGAATACTGCAGTTTTCAAAAAATGTCATATAGTAAGAAATCATATCTTTATGCTTGACTTGAAACTAGTGTACCCCATTTTATCGAGAAACTTTTGCAAAGGAACATTAAAGCAAGCCTGTCTATTTCCCTGAATCAAAGCCAGAAATATGTCTCGTATATGTATTTGAAAAAATATCTCTAAAAGAGAAGTGAAAATATAGACGAAAAAATCATAAAAGATTATTTCTTGTTTCCTTTTCAATATCAACCATAAATGGGAAGCCAGGTGTTGATGTAAAAACTTTGGAGATTTATATCTATCAGAATTTTAATAAAAATTCAATGTCTATTCATGAATGAGTACTAAAGTAAGAGAGATGGGTCTGGTTAGTCACTCAATAGAAACCATCTCGTGACCGACATCATCTGACAGCATGCCGTGTTGTGGCAGATCAAGTGAAAAAATTGGAAAAGGGGCGATCAATGGATAAGTTACTCCTCTTGCATTTTCTTGGGCAGTGATCTCTGAAATATCTGAATTTTCAGATAATAAGCGGAGACAAGCTGAGTGATCAATTTAGCATAAACTTACATAACAAACTGACCACCCCGCAAAAAAAACCCTAAAAACCTATTTGGGCATGGTTATTTTCAAAAAAATAAAAAAACACCGAATTCGATTGACATAATAACGAATAGTTGTTTAAATTTTCAGCCTTCTAACTCTTTCACATGCATACATGATGGCTGCTACCTCATCTTCGAGTACGACCATCACATGATGTCACTCCGGAGAATCACTTGACTATGCTGATGCATTAATACATACATAGCCAGCAAGTCGATCAGCTGGATCAACTTAAAAACTGAAGAAACCTATGTTGACAGTATTGGTTACAGTTTTAGTTGACGGTTTCTAAAAATGAAAGAATCTTCTTTTTATTATCCTTTCTATTCATCCTCACTTCTTCAATATCATTAGTTGCCTTAAATATCAGACATTCTGGATTTATGGTCTGTTCTTGTCAGCTTTTATGAGCTAAGAATACAACCCAGAAATGAAAGAGAATCTTAAACCAAGCTGTCATTAGTGCATCTGCTGAAACTTATCTATCCTATATCATCATTTGTGGGTGTGGCACACACGGGTACGGTGCATACCTACTTCTCAGTTTCAGTGTAGGTCAAGTGGTCTCAAAACGGCTCTGAAATTAGCGATATCTTTAAAAAAATCACCCATGGGATCCTACAGTACCTCCAGCTGCATGGATTGACCTCATTCATTCCTGATAGATCCCTGTGTTCCCCGAGCAAAAATTTTAGATGCAGCTTTACCATATACCTATTTCTGTAAACCCATTTCCTTCGCAATGTGTTGTGATTTTTTACAACCTGGGAACATTTATCTCTTCCTTGACTTTTTTTAGCCAGCAAGCATACTTAAAATTCTGTTTTGATCAAATTTCAAAGAAAATATCTGTTTAATGTTATCATATTGCAAAAATAGTAAGTACCAGGATTAAAAACGCTTAATTGCTTTGATGCCTGTCAATGTCCACCATCTTGTTTTTGATGAGATTTTATTGTGTCCGGCTAACTCACCCAATTCATATACCTGATGATTTTTCGAGAATCCAGACCATTTCTTTACAGACAAGAACTTTTCCAATGAGAATCAAATTAAAGAAGCCTTCAAAGAATTTATTGATTCTTTAGATAGAGAATTCTTAGCGAAGGAAATTGATAACTTCCTACAACATGAAAATTTCTAACTTGAAAGATTGCTGGTAGAATGAAAGTATCAAAATCCAAAAAGGTAAATTTAAAAATAAATCAAGAAATAAAGTCAACTTTTAATAACTGATGTTTACTTTTAAGATTCTTCTTCTTGAAATTTGCCTTGTTTGATTTCTTAAAATCTGTTTTCTCAACAAAAGAACTATTTTAGATGTTACTGGTAGTTACCAGAGCTGAATTTAATGTTGATGGGGCCTGGTGCATAACATTTCTTGAGACTCCTCTATTTTTATATTTAGCTGTAATTTTCAAACACATTAAAATGAAAATGAAATCTCCATAAAATTATGATGTTTAATTCAAAGTAAACTCCTATATGGACTATATTTCTGCAACACAATAAATCTTCAAACAAATTGAAATGCCAAAAACCATTAGAAATAAAAAAAAAAATTTTTCAAGGATTATTTTTAAAGGGCCCTAACTTCTTAGTGCTTTATGCAGCTTTAAAATATATGGCCTTGGTATTTAAAAAAAAATGTTGGCACTTTTGCAATAAAATTACATTTGATTTTTAATAAATGTAACTCAAAGGATAAATCTCGGTGAAGACTTTTTTAAAAGTGAAATGGTATTTGAACATTTGATAAAATAATTAATTGGAAAATCACCATTATTTACAGAACAGATTTCCTGTAGAAAATATGAATCAGTCATTGATTTCTGAAAACTGAGTTTGATCTTAGTTGTTTGAACCTTAGATAACAACTTTGTTGTTTACATTGAAGAGTTGATTCTTGAATATATTTTGCAGATTCAGCTCATACAAGGAAAGATTTATACCAGACGAGTTTCCTTCTGAACTCATAGTTTTCTTCTCTTGGGTGAAACAATCTTGCAAATCTAATACTTTCAATAGAATGTTTGACTTTTCTAAATTATGCAGTCTAATACTGGAAGTAACCTCAGGTAATATCATAGATACATTATGAAAATGCAACTTGTCATCCCGAACTTAATAAATAATCAACAAACTATTGTTTTCAAGTTCCTAATATTCATTCAGTCACCCTGACTATGATCAAGTAAACATTTTACAAATAATATAGATATATTATGAATAAAAAATTGCTCCCTATTCTATCAGGTTTGTTGTTTTATAATCATTTATAGATTAATACATGACAAATGGAGCACCATATTCTCCAATACTATTGAGGGATGAAATATTCCATTCTCTACAGATTTAGAAGGGTTGCAAATTTTGTCTCCTTGTGCCCAGGTCTCCCCTGAGCATCATTGTTAATGGTTGTAAGCAGATTGATAGACAGGAACAAAATGGAAAAGATTAAGCAAGTGACAATGGTAGATAGATATATAGAAAAGCAGAAAGATGTAAAAAAGATTCAGATTGTTGCTTTTATGTAATTATTTCAACATTGAGATAAATTAATTATTTAAACTTCTACCTAACCGAATTGAATAAATATGAAGGATAACAGAGTGGATTTTTATGTGGTATTGAACAAGCAATAGATGAAACTTTGATGAATTAAAATTTCTCATTGAAAAATCAATATTTGTCCCTTCGCAAAGCCTCCAAACTTTTCGTGTTGTAGAATTATTTTTTGCTAATTGATTTTTCGAAAAGAGGTTCCAAAGCTTTTAAAAGTTGACTTTGAAAATTGACAGATTTATCATAAAACACAATGACTGCATTAAAATCAACTCAAACGAATCCATTTTACATATCAAACATGTTAGCCTCTAACTATGTACAGAATTAATTTCTGAGATATTTCTGATCAATCATTCTTGCTTCCTTTCTCATGAAACCTGTTCTCATCCAGCCGCTTTAAAATACGCTGATAGATTTTGCAGCGAGTGAATAATACAAATGACATTTTCCCTATAATACTTGATAGGTTCATTGATGAAGGAATGAGAGTGGAGCCCATTAAAAGGAAACAGGACATCTGATTTTGAATATAACAGATGTGGAATTTTCACATCAATACAATGAACAAAGGTAATAATCAATTCTTAACTCATGCTTATAAGAAGAATGGTATGTTCTTGTACATGGTTTGGGCAAGAATATACAGGGTGTTCACGAAACTGTTTAGGATATCGACGCTCGCAAAGATTTGTACAGGAACACTTGAAGTTTAAAACTGCAAATAATAGTTGCTTGATGAGTGACACATGATGGAATTCTTTTTTTTAACTTCAATAAAATCTCGCACAAGAGTTACCGTACACATAACTGTTGTCTTAAAATCTTGCAAATTTGCGTGAGTACTTGACTAGACATCTAAAAACGTTTTTTTTATTTTTGAAAATTAGAAAAAAAATTTTCTATTTTTCTTTACTTTCTAAAATCTTGTGTCAATGTTACCAGACACAAGATCAGCCCCCTAATCCAGAAAATTTGCATGAGTACTCCACCAAACATCTAAAAATACATTTTTCTATTTTTGAGAATTTTTAACATTTACAAAAAAAATCTTCTTTCATCATGTGTCAGCGCTACAGGACACACCTTTTGGTGTAGAACCTTGAAGTAATGAACTATACATATGTATATATATATATATATATATATATATATATATATATATATATATATATATATATATATATATGCATGCATGATTGTAAATAGCATTATATTATATTGAAACTCTATTTAAAATGATTTCCAGTTTTAACACACTGAATGTAATATTTGGCCTGGACAACATAACTAAAATAAACAATTAAAGCAAATGAAGCTGCAGGTTAAATTCCTGCAGTGGCCCAATTATCTTTAATTGTTTATTCTACCAAGTCCAATGATACATTCACCGTGTACTAACAGGGAGATCATTTCAAATTGTGTTTCAATATGATATAAAGAAATTTATAATCTTTCCTGTCAGATTATTGATTTCTTAATAATATATATATATATATATATATATATATATATATATATATATATATATATATATATATATATATATATATATATATATATATATATATACACATATATATATATATATATCCCACTCCTACTGACTATGAAAGGGCTATTATGATGATTCATGAATGAGTTAAAATGTCTTATCGTATTGTTTCCAGCAGAAATTGTATAAATTCTAATGAAAGAATATATCAAAAAAAGTCGCATATATCTGAGGTGAAATCAAATGTCATTATACTGAAGTGAAGAAGGGGAAATCTCCAATGTACAGCTCTTCATAGAATGGAGGATTAGCTGTCCTTGAAACCAGATGGCACTGCAAATTGCCAATTGCCATAGAAATTCAGCTAAGCAGTAGAAGAAAAAATATCAAGTGAACACCTATGCACAGAACAGTCTCATTTTGTACATGCATGTGTCTATGTATACATACTTTTATATATATATGTATATATATATATATATATATATATATATATATATATATATATATATATATATATATATATATATATATATATATATATATAGATATATATATATATATATATATATATATATAGAGAGAGAGAGAGAGAGAGAGAGAGAAAGAGATAGATATAGATAGATAGATGACATTTACAGAAATGTGATGCAAATAAATAGACACAATTTTTCCTCACTCAGATTTGACATTTAATGAAGATACTTTGTCAGATTTTTGTTGAGAATTGTCGGATTTTGATAGAAGGCTTATCGTTGATCAATCCACAGGTGGAATTAGCCATCATCAAATAGCAACAAAATCGGAAATCAAATATAAATCACAAAACCATACAATTTCATAATGAAGGGAAGGAAGACAGTATGCAGAGTTTTGATTGACTGTGGACATCAGAAAATGTGTTCGTGCAATTGAAAGGGGAATGGAAAAAAAAATTTGGATTTCTTGAATGACAATTTTGAATCAGCTATTTTGAATGAATATAAGTGACTTGATTTTTCAAAATATGGCTGAAATTAGGTATTACATTTCCAGGTGGCAGAATATGCTCTAAAATCTCATATAAAGGCTCCAAAAAGTAAAAATATAGAACGTATTGATGAGATAATAATGTTCACAAATAACATTATTCTCAATCTAAAGATCTAAACATTAGATATCATTCTTTCTATAAAGACACTGTTCTTTATATCTACATAGAAATTACATATATATATATGTATATATATATATATATATATATATATATATATATATATATATATATACATATATATATATATATATATATATATATATACATACATATATATATATATATGTATATATATATATATATATATATATATGTATATATATATATATATATATATGTATATTTATATATATATATTTATATGTGTGTGTACAGCATAATCATACAATGTATTGAACAGATATTAACAAAATAATGAAAATAAAATCTTTATTGAAGAAAAACAATATCCTATTTACATGGGTAACTAATCCCAATATTCATAGTTGGTTATTTGAATAAAAACAGTGTTTTCTTCATGAAAGACGAGTTGTATACCATAAGAAAAAAAATTGCATTATAAGAAAAAAAAAGAATAAATTTTCACGAACTACACACAAAAGGATCAATTTGGCAGAAATTTTCATTGTAAATTGAAACCACCAATAAAATCCATTTTGGGGATGAATTTTCAAAAAACAAAAAAACATTTTCCCTACTCATTAAGGTAAGTGTAAGTGCAAAATTTCAAGTTTCTGTTATGAACTGTTACGGCTGGACAAAGTCCAGATGGATAGAAAGATAGATAGATAGGTATGGTCAAAATTAATTCTATTCATGACATCACTGGCATTTTCCACTAGAAGACATCTAAAAATGAGGGAAAAAAAACTTTTAGAAATACACCCGTCAAAATAAGGCCCCAAAAATGTCAAAAAAGCTTTTTTTTTCAAAAAATGAAAAAGGACATTTTTAGGAGGGGTTTAGTAGAGTTATGATACCAATATTCAATTCTATAGACAAAAAGGTATGGTCAGGGGCACTGGAACACATGAACACATTATCACACAAATAAATACACATGGACAGACCCCTTCGCCACCTTCGGTGTCTATAGTTGTTCAATATAAATGTCAGAATACATGTACAACCTAATTCCAACAGTGATCAAACCAGTCTATTGTGGGTAGTGGATATTAATTATATTAAAATATTGAACAATTCTCATGGCCAAGTCGGTCTTTTGATATTAATTCTATCGAACATGTTTAGGTCATATTAGATTGTGATGTAAAGAAAATTTACAGAAAGCCAACACAAAAGAAAATTTATTATTTATCTTGATTTCACTTTTTCCATTCTTTAGTTTTGTATTTTTAATGCAGCCTGGTTGGTTATCCATCAGAAAAAGATAGCAGATCTGATAGATATAATGCCAAGCAGCATAAAAACATTTCCATTTGCTCATATTACAATTCGGACGAAATTAATCTTGTTTAGATGCTTGAGAGAAAGCTCATATTTTAAGACAGAAGTGTCCATTTACTTTTATCATGTCTCTGTATTTTCTAAGGCAGACTGTTTATGATTCTGGGCTAAATATGGTGAATACCTTTGTTCAAAGTATTCAGAATGTCTCGGTCAGAGTTGTTTAATTGATAGATTTCAGTAAACCCAGAAAACAAAACACTACCATACAGGTACCTCTCTTTTGGGAATAAAGTCTTTGAGAGCTTTTGACTTTAGTTTCGTATGAGATAAAAGTAATCTGTCAGCAGATTCTGTAACCAGACTAGGGTTAGAATGTATTTTCAATTGTATAGATCAGTAGTAAAACTTAGTACTAAAATCAATTGGGCCTAAATTCCTTATAATATCAAGTTAATGATGCTTAGTACTAGAGGTGCAATGCTAACTCTCCAGGTGCCAGACTCTTTTGTTTTATTCAATTATTTTGGCTTCATTTTTTAAGGAGGTGTAAGAGCTGTGCTTCAATGAGCTTCAGCAGTACTGAAACCCTGCTCAGGAGTCTACATTACAAAAAGGGGAAAATACTTTATTTGAAGATGATTATTGTCTCCCTAACAGTCTTTTATATATAGTAACTGAATAGAACAGAATTAGGCTGAATAGAATGAATTTTCTTTTCACCAATAAATAATACATCAATTATAAATTTTTTCGCTAAATATAACATTGGTGGGGAGGGTATAAATTAGGCTCATTGCCTCACAAGGTGCACCCACCTTTATAAAATCATATATTAAACTAAAAAATCAATAATGTAACATTTCTGGAACAGTCAATAAATATAAATATGATATTTATAGCACAGACCATTAATATAATGTTTATGGACTAAACAATAAAAAATCAATATAACATTTATAGAACAGACAATAATTCATAAACATGATTTAATATGATAGTCTTTGATGGTTCTTTTAAGACTTATATTTATTACATTTATTTTTGGAATAAGAATGAAATTGTTCCAAGTATATATTGCTTTGTATTTAATAGAAATTTTCCCCTATTTTTCTGTATTTATGTGTGTCAAAAACAAAAAAGCCCTTTTATGACTTTGTAGTATTAACAGAGGTTTTTCCTATTTGAAAAGTAAAAAAAATATTAAAACTGTCAGGGGGGATATATATACGTTTTTTGATAAGAAGATTCGGCTTTTCTCTTGGACTAATCCTTCAATTATTGGTTGAAAAGCTCCAGCTATTTATACCAAAAAGTCTGTTTCTCAGCTATAGCATGATTCCACTAAACTAAGAATTAATGATGCAATATGGTGGTTCATATTATCTTATTTACTTGTTCAAATGTAAATCATTGTTATAGAATATAAGCTTTTAATCAACTGAATGAAATTTCAATTCTTTATCTCTGAAATATTTCTTGGAGTTGTTTGGATCACTGGTTCTTGAGAAATCTAATAAATATAGATAAAAAAACTATTGATTATAGATCATTTATCAATAATTATAGATCTAAATCCAGGTATAAAACATCTAAATTGACAATAGATCTAAATTTAGACGTGAAATATCTAAATTTAGATATGAAATATCTAAATTGACAACACTGAAGAGAAGTGACTGAAATACTTCAAGGTTATAGTTCTGTATGATGGATGGAAATCTATTTTACGTGGCTATTAAGGCAGACAGCTCCATACACCAGTCCTTTCCAAACATAATAAACCTTTGGAACGTGTATTGCTTGAGTGATGGTTAATCAGCTATATTGAATAAAAGTATTTTAATTATGCTATATGCAGATTCACTGATGTTTACTAAGCTTGGCTTAGTGTGAAGATTAAACTCATTAAATAGTGATGGTTTGTGAGATTAGATTGCTAATCATTATTCCCTTGCCAGATTCCAAGGGAATGGATACTCTTATTTCCCGCCTTTACTACATTTTCTCTTTACTGCATTCACTATCTGAAAAGAACAACAAAAAGAACAAACTCTGTTCAAAAACTGCAATGTTGTTTAGACAATTTTCAACAACCTTTGGCAGTATCTATCTACATTGGTTTCTGCGATGAAAACTGTTTGTTTCCAGTTATTTTTTCAAGTTAATCCCTGTTAAAATGTCGAAAACAAAAATAGATAATCATTGTATCAAAAATAGAATATAAAATATTGTCCGAAATGCAGTATGATTCATTGGAGAATGAAAAAGTTATAGGTAAATGTATGAAGAGTATACATTAGTTATAAACACTGTTTAGTCTGCTTTCTTTCTTTGTTGTGCTTTATCTCAAGAATTGATTTTAAAAAAAAAGTAACGTGAAAAAGGAAAAATGTTCTTGTTTGCCCACTCTCTATATTGTATCTTTCTATCCTTAATAACTTTTTCTCTCTCTTATCATCTCACACTCTTATTAAGATAACAATTTTTTTTTCCTTTGTTAGAAACACTCTCTCTTTTTAAACACTTTCTCTTAAGTCCTTACAAATGCTCTTAGCCGATTTGATTCTGGTTTCAACATGATTTTCTACTGTTCTTAGAGCTGTCAACTTATGTCGCAGTTAAAAATATTTTTGGATATGTAGTCATTTCTATTTTTTTTGTTTGTTTATGCTTGATGCTATTATATTTCTACTATTAATAAACTTCAATCAAAACTGTCACTGAAACTATCAAGATAGGTTTCTTCAGTTTTTAAGTTGGTCTAGCTGGCTGGCTGGCTGGCTGGCTCGAGGGTTGAAATATCCAACATTTACTCTTTATTATATCAAGAGAAAATGTTTTTTTTCTATTCTGTTTACTTCCTTGTATTTTTAGTGGGGTTCAGTTTGCAATGTAAGTTCATGCTAAATTGATCGTTTTGTATGTATCCAGCAACATGCATGCTTTTGTTAGAAGATTCATACATTAATAGAGATAACAGCCTAACAATAAGCGTGAGAATCAATCTTATCTATTCATTGCCTCTTTTTAATTGATCATCCCGACATGGCATACTTCCAATTGATGTTGATCACAAGACAGTTTCTATGGAGTGACCTGTATATTTTGTATTCATTTATTTGTTGGATCTGTTGACAGGTTTTTATGAATAACTACATGGATTAAAGAATAATATATTTACAGAATTAATCGAGTCTTCTTTGGCTTCCCAGTCTATAATAAACTCTGACAAAAGGCTACAGATGAAATTTGGGAATGGTCTTTCCGAGGCTCAAGTATTATGATCACAGGATCAAACTGATGAAGATGATCAACTTATGCTAAAAGTAATTTACATGATGAGTCAAAAGGAAGATATACACTCAGTTCAAGTTCATGTTTGCATTTAGTTTCTATTCGTCAATATGTCAGTCAGTATTTATTTGTATTCAGTGTACAATGGGGCTAAATTTGTTTTGTTTGTTATAAAAAAGAAAAACCTGACACTATAGCAATTCACAAAGCCCATCAATAAATTCTCACGAACAGCACAAAGATTTCTGATGAATGAATTATACCAGCTTTTTTGCTGAATGTTTGAAATACTGTTGATTTGTGACTTCTTCTTCTGCAGTATATTCTACATAAGCAGCCAAAGTAAATAATATCAAGTCTGGTTAGTCACTCAATAAAAGCTGTCACATGACCAACAATTTTGGCAGCATGCAGCGTTGGGGGTGATCAATTGAGAAATCAGAAAATGAGGTGACCAATGAACAAGTTAATTCTTTTGCCTTTTGTTGGATCATTAGAAAGTCTGAATTTTCAAAAGTCAATTGTGAATGTTGCCAGACACAAACTGAGGGGCCTGTTTAGCATAAACTTATATTGTAAATATCCCCCTCGAAAAACAAGAAAATACTTTTTTTTCTAGATATAATAACAGTAAATGTTTACTTTTTTGGCTCTCTAGCCCTACTGATGTGGGGCATAGATAGATAACCAGCCAATCTACCAGAATCACTTAAAAACTGAATAAATGTTGACTGACAGATTTGGTTGATGGCATCTGATTTGCAGGGGTGTACCAAAGCGGGGTCTTGGGTGGGAGTACTGTTTCTGTCAACAAATTTCTTACATTTTTCGACATGCACGCCTACTTTGTATGTAAATCAAAGGCCTGCACCCCCCAACCCTCAAGTGCAAAATAGCATGGCAATAACATGCAGAAAATAGAATCGGCAACCAGAGTTCAAACTCCTTTCGAGGCTATTTATGTTCGCTTTGAATCAATGCCCTTGGGGAGGGCATGAATCAATCTCTTCTCCTCCCAGCTATGTGTAAAATTGCATGGCAGATTTGGCTCTAGCTTTGGGATGGCAACCAGTCTTGGAAAAGGACAACTCTGATTCAAAACCAGGGACTGGAATTCCCTAAGGTGGTTTGATTCTCAATTTGACGTCCTTCCTGCAGCACTTTCAGCCTAGCTGATGTCAGCCGTATCACCCTCTGCTCTCTTCTGAAGTACTACATCAGCAAAACCGTAAGAGGGATTCTGATGACTGGGCCTCCCACGATCTTCATATGCTTCACTCAGACATGTACCTTGGAAAGAACATTCCATTGTCTGTATAGACAGAAAGGAAGCCATCACAATGCAAAATACATTTGGATGTTTTTCAAAAACAAGTAATTTTAGACAATGGTTATTTTGCTTGTAGGTAACTCTTACAAGTTCCCTAAAGCCTGTTTGAATTTTTTTTTCTATTCATAAACAATAATCTACTTTTGTGATTTCAGTGTGCTTTATACATTTTCAGGTAGATGTATTGATCATGATTGTGAAAGGCTATGTTCATAATGCTTTATTTTGATTAAATATTCTTCCATCTACCTTTTGAAAGAGAAAATCAGATTCTTTTAATCTTTGAAAGTATACATTATTTATTACCCGGTATTATTCATCTCTATATATTAGATGAAAAGCCAGCATTTCTCTTTTGTAATCTGTTAGGGAATTTCTTTGCAAAGAATCAAAATGTTTCATAATACTACTCATTTGTCAAATCTAGGATGTCTACTTCAGGGTGTATGAACAATTTGGCCATCTCAGAAGCAAATAATGATTTGTAATGATTTTCACACAACTTCTAATTATCTAATTTTGCTTGTTGATCAAAGACAGCATTAACAATGGCTTATATTCAAACAGTAATGAATGCATTGGCTCACCAGTCAGAATCTTGATAGTGAGGAAGATCAGTGCGTAACAAAAATATTCAAATCATTGCAAATTAACAGAATGATATCTGGAAGAAAGTCAGGGAAACTTACTAAGGTTATTGATGATTTGGGTGGTAGAAATAACAAAACTAAAACCTGTTAGATTTTGACTCTGCTCTGAAATATAATTAACTAAAATAAAGTTTGCTCCATTTTTTCTAGTGGAATATGTCAAAGAATATGGCTACAAAACTTCTGCTCCTCTCAGCTTTTGAAAAAAGTAGACTCTGGAATTTCTAAAGATTATCTAGTATTCTTTGATATTGTACTGGACCACTTAACATCTGATCTAAAATGAACATCTACAATAATTGTTAGTGGGCTTCTTTAAAACTGTAGCATTTGGGGCAAGTAGCATGTTTAACTAACGATATTATTCTTTTGATGTTCCAAATGAGTAAGGTTGTTATGACTCATTATTAATATATTCCATATAAGAATGCATATTGAATAAACAAATGAAATTGTTTATTAGAGACAAGGTAACAGAATCCAAGGAAATCTCAATGCTATGTTACAATAAAGAACCATGGATCAGCAGAGGTCAAGTAAGTAACAGGAACTAATTTCTTTTTGTTTAGATAATTCAGTATAGCTTATTGCTTGTTTATTTATGAAGACATGATTACATCTGAGAAAATTTCTTTTTGATAGCAGAAGAATTCTTTCAGATCATATGACACAAAATACAAGAATAATACTGAATATTTATGATATTTTCTTCAAGAATTTCCATAGAATTATAGTTTTTAGTGTCTTGTCATAAAAAAGAATTCGATATTGGTATCAAATGGCTAATATTTTTTTTTTTATCATCTAAACTTCCAAAATACAAATATCTTAGTAATGTTTCCAAATGAACCAGTATCAGCATTTAGTTCTCAAATGTGAATTCAAAGACGAAGTTTTGCTGATATATTTATATGAATTGACAAATGAATGTTTGTGTGCCTATGTGTATATGTGCACATGTATGTTCATATAAAAATATACATGCCCACACATTCATTAATATATGCATAAAAGCAAATTCATTCATCATCTTCACAAACATTCATGATGACTGGAATTCTTCTTATCAGTGACTTAATTTGAGTAGTTTTTTAATCTTGTTAATTCTGATACAGATTAATTTTGCAACTCATTGTTCCTCAAAGCTGAAGAGGAATAAAAGTGAAAATAAAATATAAAGAATTATAGCATCTTACTTGAAATAGATAAATCTAGATAGATAAACATTTGTCTTAATGAGATAGTGAAAAATGTTCTTTCCCAATCAAACATTCTTACTGTCAATTTGTAGAGTAGTTTTTTCCACCAACTTTTTGACTTGAATAAAATATCTTAACCTTTGTACATATGAGGTTATATCAATATTGAATCTGTAACTTGAATGGTTACAATGGTCTAAGAAGCTTTGTCAAATATGCAGATAGATTGATTCTTTTCAGATTTTGACAATGGAGATAACAGCTTTTTATTGCTACTGCCTATGTAAGTAAAGTACTTATGAAAGAGAGAAAAAACCTACTTCTTCAGAAAATAGCAACAGGAAAATGGTCATTACTACAACAACCGGATCAGTCTGGTTTGCTTGGCAAAAAAGGTGTTAAGGAACTCCCCATATATAGATTCAATTTTGCTTTGGAACATGGTTGGTTGTATAATTTTTTCTGTGTCTGTAAGATTGCTGAAATGATCTGATCTGGTTGTTATATCAGTCAATATTTTCTGAAGAGATAGGCTTTTTTCTCCTTTTCTTACAGATCATACACTTGTCAAAGGCTGAAGAATAGATCAGCTGAAACGTTATGGTTACAACATCAAGAAAATAAAGAGGAAGATCAATTGTCTCACCAAAATTTTTTATTATTATTATTATTATTATTATTATTATTATTATTATTATTATTATTATTTGCAATCTCACACCAGTTGTCTGGTGGTTACTGCTGGAGTTTGAGTGACAGCAAGTCTCTTCAAGTCTCCAGCCCTTCTCTCCTAGTTCTCATAGGCCAAAGTATCACTGTGGTTTACAGTTTCACTCTGGTTGCCCAGTGGTCATCGCTGAAAGCTGAGTGACAATAAGTCTCCTCAGGTCTTCAGCCAACATCTCTTCTCTCTTTTGCCAGCGCGGTGGTTTACATTTCTGCTTTCATTTCCTTTCCTCTGTTTGGTCACTGTTAACAATTAGTGTTGCAGTCTTTATATTTCTAGCACTTTCCTTAGTATCTGCACAATTCCTAGTAGTGCTGTGGTCTGTACAGTCTCAATCCTTCCCTTTATCCCGAGATGATGATGATGATGATGATGATGATGATGATGATGATGATGATAATTTCATTGTTGAGAAACAAAATAAGAATACTGTCAACCAATCTTAACCATAAGGGTCCTGAAACCAGTCATATAGGATATGAGCCTCATGACATATTCTGTATGGCCTACTCACCTGGTGGTTTCTTCTTCTTCTTCTTCTTCTTCTTCTTCTTCTTCTTCTTCTTCTTCTTCTTCTTCTTCTTCTTCTTCTTCTTCATCATCATCATCATCATCATCATCATCATCATCATCATCATCGATCTTTCAACGTCCGTCATTGGACATAGACCTTCCCCAGGATTCACCACACTTCTCTATTGTGGGCGTCGCAGAGCCAGTATTTTCCGAATTTGTCTAGCTTGTTTCTTCATCTAGAACTCTGCCAGCCTCAGTTGCACACGTGATCTCTGGGGATCCATTTCATGAATCGAGATGTCCATTGGTTGTTCGCCAATCTTGCAACATGGTCAGCCAACTGCCATTTGAGATTTTTGATGGATTCTATGATGTCCCTGACTCCTGTCTTCTTCCAGATGCAGGCTGTAAAGCGTTCTGGTGGTTCATTCAGGGCTAAATACTATACTCATAGGTCTTCTTGGACTGTGGTTGAATTTGAAAAGACAGAGAATTGGCTCTAGAGGATGAACCCATAATCTCTTTAGGGGACCTGTGCATGTGTAGCTCATGTGACATATTTCCAAGAGGAGAGGGTAGGAAAATCTGTTAATTGCATGGTATTTCTTTTATAAATGTTTTGAAATTATGTTACTATTTATCATTTTTTCAATGTTTGATAGTGTGTTTAATACCTGAGGTTTTCAAGAATAAATTGTATTTGGAACCATCATCAAAAACTGTCATCAAAACTGTCCAAATAGATTTCTTTCAGTTTTCAAGTAATTCTGGCTGGCTACGTATCTACTACATGTACAGACTTGATCAATGGAGCTAGAGCTCTGAAAATTCAGACAATCATTTTTCATTATGCCTCAAAAGAATGTTTGTTTTCTTTCTTTCAACACTCCCCGCCTTTTTAGTGGGGAGTTCACTTTGAAATGTAAGCTTGTGCTAAATTGATTCTTTAGTTTGTGTTTACTTGTTTTTTGAAAGTTTTTCCGCAATCACTGCCCAACAGAAAGCAATAGAAGTAACCAATTAATTGACCACCCCTTGTGCAAGTTTTCTACTTGATTACTCCAAACTGGCCAGAGATGTTGATTGTATGATGATTTTTATTAAGTGACTAACCAGACCTCTCATTATTTGTTGTTAAGCAAATGTTGATTACTTATAAGTACCATTGTTATTAATTTTAGACTACTATTTTCTTCTATCTTAATTTTTTAATTACTTTTCATCATAGCTCAACTCAGGCTGTCAGTTTACATTAGTGAGTTAACAGCACTTATCGGAAATAGTGCTGAAAATATCTGGAATAGAGAATAAGTTTAAAAGTTTGATTTGATCTTTTGCTGAACCGTAGAGTTCTTGTAGCTCAGGAGGTAAGGGTAGCTTGGTGTTTTCCTGGCTTTTCTAAGCAAGAGGAATGTGAGTTCAAACCAGGAGGTTATTCTTGATCTCTGATCAGTGCTATTTATGCACAACAAAGAAAATCCGACTTAAGAGAACGGTATAAAACCAATTCATCCTCCCAATAGTCACCTATGGAGCTGAAACATAGAACCTAACCAAGAAACTGACCTTCAAACTGAGAACTGTGTAATGTGCACTTGAGATAATCATGCTCAACATCACATAGAGAGACCACAGGACAGCACAGTATTTCATAGAAAAAATAGGAATCCAAAATACCATAGAAAACATTGGAAAACTCAAATGGCAATAGGTTGGACAAGTTGCGAGAATGGCAGACAACAACTGGACATCACAACTAACAATGTGGATCCCCACTAATCATATGTGAAATTGTGGCTGACAGAAAATAAGATAGATTAGTAAGCTAGACATATTCAGAAGGTACTGGCTCTGCAATGCCCATGATAGAGCGGTCTGACAAATCCAGGCGACGGTTCATATCCAATGATGGAGGCTAAAAGGATGATGATGATGATGATGATGATGATGATGATGATGATGATCATGATGATGATCATGATGATGTAGATTGATGGACTGATTTGTGATAAAAAAGTAAATATAGATAAAAAATAGACAGATAAGTAAATTTATTATGTTTTAAATCAATAAGTCTTCATATATTCTAATCAATAGTTATAGATAGTAAGCAATTACTTATATCTTTATATCTCATTGAAGAAAAATTTCAAGGTTATCAAAATTAACATTAAATTATCATTTGAGCAGAAGGAAAAAAATGACCCTCAGTTTTTAATGAGCTTTTTTACTGTCTATCAAAAACTATGTATTGTATATAATGTGAATTCTCCTATGATTATAAAAATATATCACCACAATGAATAATAGGTTAGATTTTATCTTTAAACTGATTGATCCAACCTATAATATCAAAAGCGGGAAAGATACTAAAATGATCCAAATACTCAAATTTGGATAATTTCCAACATTCAAATTCATTCTTCAGTCTTATCCTCCTGAGATTTATTGTTACACATTTTCAATTTTTTCTAAGATCTTTTTCAGTTTTCATGAAAGGTTTTACAAAAGTAACGAACTTATGTACTGCATTGTAAAATACATCTATCCATTGAAAATGTGAAAAACCTATTAGAAGCCTTTGAAAATAAACAAATCATATTCAAAATTTATGATTGTGCAGATTCTTTCAGAAAATAAAAGAAACAAAATGTCTGTTTACCCATTTGTATTTGTACATCCCAATATTGATGAAATTAATATTGTTTCTTTGATTTTCTACTGTCCTTGTGATGAAGGACAAGGTCTATTTAGGATATATGTTGCCTTTTAGTAAAATTTATTGGTAATAGCTTTAGTATTCTGAATAACATATTTTTGGAAAGAGTTTAAAAGTCTATTGATGTTTGTACAGATTTATTTATCATTCACCATTTTACAAAGCTGTAGAGCCTATCACAGTAAAATCATCTTGAACTCAAAATTGGTTTGGACACAGATGGAATGTGTCCAAAGTGTGGGCTTTAATCTGACAATACCTGTGATCAGTATTAAAGAAACAATTTATCCTGGTTTTAACTTCTATGCTAATTGTGTCAGATTTGGGAGGACAAAATGGTAAGCTATTGGAGGTTCTATAAAATGATCCTACTGGCTTTTAGATTATTCTAAATCATTACTTGGTACTAATCCTCATTGTAAGAAAATAATGCCGGGACTTTTTGTCTTCATGTAAAAATAATACATTTCTGTCTCTGATTTTAACATTCAACTCATAGCACTATCAACTGATTTAATGTTTCATTGATTTCTTGGCTACAAATGTTTCATTATATCAAGATCCTAGAAAGACCACCTGCTATCACGTTATTAAAAAATGAATTCTTGTGGTCACAATTTATACCAAATTAAATAGTGTGTGTATCTATTGATAATTAAAAAAAATACCTTTTAATCTTTGAGATCTTCACTAAGATGATAAGAAGTTCTGATAGTATTGATTATTGAGTTAGTTTTTAAATAATTCATTGATTAGTCTGCGTAGCTCAAGGTTTATTAATGCAAAAATATCCCTGAGAAAACTAACAATTACATTTATTTTCAGTCAAAAATGAAAATAAACATTCAATTTAATTTCACTGTATTTTCTAATAAATCCGTTGAATACAATATAGGGTGTGAAATTTTTATCCATAAAAATGCTATTTAGACATTACATAAGGATGGACTAAAAGTTTTGGATGAGAATTTATAAAAGACATAGAACAGATTTTTTTACCGGTTGTTTGTTTTTACATTGAATCTTTGCTAGACTTTCTGTCAATGGTACTGACTCAAGCCACTGAAAGGTCATAAAAATGGCTGTCTTCCTATGAATCGAGTAGTGCTATTATCACAAGCAAATTGCTTCCTCTCCAATTTTATTCATTCATATCAAGGAAGATAAATTCCAAGATAAATACTTAATGATTTCAAATGGAGTAAGTAGGTGCAAAATCATGAATATAGCAAGGATGGCCATTGTTAGCACATTATCATGTTCAGTACTAATAGCTTCTTATAAATCTCTCATCAATTTATCATGGGTTATAGCCTATCCATTTGAAAGTTAATGTACAAATATGATTCCATTTGAATACCAGAAAATCTGAAGCTGTTACCATTGAAATGTTTTTCAACAGCAGAGATTTTCACAGAAGAAGATGAATTTTGAGCTTTCAGTCCCAAGTACATTGAGCTTACTAATATATATATTTTCCTTAATAGTGGTGACAAAGTAAGTTCAATCAATAAAAATAGGACACAATAAATATCGAATCACAGTAGCCTCACAATCGGCCTGATCAATCAGGCAAGTGGGCTGAAAGTTTCTTCCCTCTTAGAGTGTCTATGTGTATGTCTGTGTGTCTCCAGGGACTCCTTGAGCTGCAACCATGGAAATTTGCATGAGTACCCCACTAGGCACCATCTGAAAAACGTTTGTTTTTTTTCCTTTTAAAGAGCGCTTTTTAGGGTCTCTATGGTTATTTCAGAACAACAATATCCAAACCTTGTGCTGGTATTTTCTTTGTATAATTTTAGGTAAAAGATCTATTTATTAGATAATTTTTTATGTAATTGTCTGTGGTACACATGCAGGTTATGATGATTCACTTATGTGAGGTATGGATATTGCTTTCAAGCAAAAATATGTACAGCTAACAGTATCAAGATTGCTAACATTTTACACTGATATACACTATTGCATGACAAGCTATGGGGTAGTATTTTGTTTTGAATGAATACTCTACAAGTTTGAATAATGCTAACTATATGTGTCAAGAGAATGTAATGGATGTATACTTTTCTTTTTAGGACTTGTGCGATTTTCTTTGTCTTGAAAGTTGATCTTGCGCAGAAAGTTTGCTGACCCAGTATGATTCTTTGCTTTATTTCTTCTTATTTTGAGGATTTTATGAAGGCTTGTGGTCCTAAGTATATGTAGTGGCCTACTTTCTTTAGCTCTGCGTTTTCGATTTTGATTGCTGTGTCTCTGTCCTTGACATGTTTGTTGTACATAACGTTAGTTTTTCTGAATTACATGGAGAGGTCAACTTTCTGGCTTTTCCTACTTTGTTTGTCTATCATTATTTGGAGATCATGTAAGTTTTTAGCAAAGAGGACGATGCCATTAGCAAATCCAAGTTTACTGAGGTATTTGCAATTTATTCTGATTCCTTTGTTTTCACAGTTTAGGTTTCAGAAGGCAGGCTGTGAAGAGTTTGGTTGAGCTGATATCCCATTGTCCCACTCTCTTTTTCAGTTGAATGGACTCAGAGTCTCTATGTAGCCTGATGAAGGAACTGCTGTGGGTAGATATGTTGCAGTACTCTAATGTATACAGGATCTACACATTGTTCTACTATTGCATCAATAATTTGAGGGATTTCCACTGAATCAGAGGCCTCTTTAAAGTCAACAAATGGTATTCTATACTCTACTACTTCCTCTTTCATTGGTTTACTGAATATGAATGGTTTTTGGTCAAGTAGCTTTTTCTGAAGCCAGCTTGTTCCCGTGGTTGGTTTTCATCTAGCATTTTGGTGATTCAGTTAATGATCACTTTGGAAGAGAGTTTGTAGATGCAGTTGATTAGTCTTATCAGTCTTTCAGATTTCCTTTTTTATATAACAACGTTATGATTGGGATATTCTAATCTTCTGGTATTTCAAGAAGGGTATACAACTAATGCATAGACATCTATGAAGCAAAGACATGGAACCTAACTAAAAGATTGACCCTCAAACTGAGACTCATGCAATGTGCACAAGAGAGAATTATGCACAACCTCACATAGAGAGATCAGAAGACAATATATATAGAAGACAAGTATATTAGAAAAAAGACAAGAGTCCAAAATATAGAAATCATTAGTAAACTCTAATGGCAATGGGCCAGACATATGGCAAGAATGGCTGACAACTACTAGACATCATGATTCACAGCATGGATCCCCAGGGATCATACGCAAAATTGTGGCCGACAGAAAGTAAGATGGTGTAATGAGCTAGACAAATTCAGAAAACACTGGCACTGCAATACCCATGATGAAGAGGTGTAGCAAATCTTGTGGAAGGTTTCTGTCTCATGAGAGACACTAAAAGGCTGCTGCTGCTGATGATGATATGTGTGTATATATATATATATATATATATGTATATATATATTTATAAACATAAAGCTATCTGGACTATGTGCATATATATGGGCAGATCAAGGGGCTTGAGGTCTAAAAACTTTCTAAAATATCTGAACGCAGAAATCTTGTAGATAAAAACACAAATAATTCCAAGTAATCATAACTTAACCTTAAAAACAAGTATTTGTTATATACACTAATTAGAAAGACAGAGTGGAAAAAAAAATTGGACCACCAACCTCTGCTCAAAATCTTTGATGAACCCCTGATATATACATACATATATATTGTAGGGGCCTCTCAAACTCAATGAACAAAAATTGTGCAAATATAGGCTACGACAATTTCCCCCAGAAATCATAAAATATTGAAAAATTAAAATAAATAAAATATAACAAAAATTTAACCTTTAGTATAATGTAAGCTAAATATTAAAATCATAGCTGAAGAGGAGGTGATCTTTGATCAACACTGCTGGGGAGCCAGCACAATAGGAATTCTATAATATATATATATATATATATATATATATATATATATATATATATATATATATAAGGTTGGATCAGTGAGTCTATAGCCTGGTGCAGTTATCACCTTAATTTTGATCTGAAATTTTTATAGTATAATGTATGATCTACGCGCTGGGTTTTGCGCATTGACTAGAAAATGAATATTTATTGTGTGAAAAAATACTTTCTATCATCATTAGCCTAAAGACTTATTGATTTACCTATTTACAATGAGTTTTAGAAACTAGGTATACTGCAGCAGTTACTAAGGGTTCTGGAGGCTCAGGGGCCCCACAATACTCAACATGGGGTCTTACTGGGGGTTCATGAGCTTGTTGAATTGGCAGACCTTTCAAAAGCCTGGGGTCAGTGGGAAAATTCATTTAAATAAAAGGGGCTCTTGGTAATGAAAAAGTTGGGAATCACTGGTATAGAGTAAGGTTTTATCTAGGATTTATGCACAGGGATCTCAGAGGGGTCCATCAGGGATGAATGAAGTGTCTGCCAATGTTGCTTTTGCCTTGGGGTAACCCTGTGGATAAATTAATTATAAATGTCTTCATTCTAAAAATACAAATAGAGATGCAAGTATACGCTGAAAATTGATAAAAAGATTCATGCCGTTCATCCAATTTCAATCCCTGTCTATGTACACAAATACACATATTGAATCACCATTACACCACAAATGTCCCACCCGACCAACCAGCTAAGCAGTTTGCTCTTTGCTCATCTGTTTGTCTGTTTGCATGTATCTCTGGTTGCTATAGATCACTTTTGGGGGTTTCAACCTTGAAAATTTGCATTAGTTACACCACTAGACACTATCTAAAAAATTTTTTTTTTTTTTTCAAAAAAAGTGCTTTTTTTTTGTCTTGCACTGGTATGTTTTTTCAGATAATTTTAAATAAAAAATCTGTAAAAAAAAATCATTTTAGATAATGTTTTAGATAATTAGTTCTGGTACACATGCAAGCTACGGAGATTTATTTATGCAAGGTATGGGTATAATATATATTAACAATGAGATTCTATGGTAGCAAACCTAATCACCCAACCTCAGTCCCATTGAGGACAAATGGCAAAGGGGTAAAACTAACATCTTATGCTATTCGTCCACAAATACAATAATATGGTAGTCTGTTGGGGAAAAGTACCATTGGAAGCTGTAAAGAATCTTATTATATCAATTTCTATAGAAGTGATGTTGTATGGAAGATAAGTTGATTACCTTATTGGGAATAAAAGTTTGTTTTACATTCGTTCGTTTTATTAATTTTTGCCAAGCTCGTTACTCAATAGAAAAAGGCTGAAAATTAGAGTGGCCCAAAACTATTTACCCGCAGAATTTTCGACAAATTAATGTTGTATTATGGTGCCTAAATCCTTTCTGTTGAAATACATATCAATAAAAAGAATAGCAGGTTAACTTGGTCACTTGATAAGAACTGTCACATGATAAACATCTTTTGGCAGCATGCCATGTTGAGGGTGATCAATTTAGAAATCGGAAAAGGGCTGATCGATGAATTGGTTATCTCTCTTGCATTATGTTGCTTAGTGATAACAACAAATTTTGAAAAATCAGAATTTTCAGATGTCAAGTAGGTACAAACTAAGAGATCAATTAAGCATAAAATTACATTGTAAATTGTATCTTCTCTAAAAACCTATTTAGAAGAGGAATTAAAAAAACAAAGAAAAGATGTTTTTTCTAGATATGATAAGGAATAGATATGTACATCTTCAGCCCTCTAGCTCAATTGGTGTGGTCTCTACACGTGATACATAGCAGTCCATACAGCAAGTCATTCAGCCAGCCAGCCAGCCAGATAAACTTGGAAACTGAGGAAACCTATGTTGACAATTTTGTTAAGAGTTTTGGTTGACAGTCTTTGATAAAGGATCTAAATCGTTTGTGTTGAAGTAGATATCAATAAAATGACAATGTGCTCTAAGCTATGTATGGTCTAGAACAAGGGCTCCCAATTTTTCTACATCGTTGACCCCTTCATGTGATCCTTAATCCCTCATCTACCTTAAGGTATTTACAAAAAAATTAATAATTATTGATTAAGGAGACGTACAGTTTCCAACATGTTTTCATTTCATTTGGGCCTGTTATGTTTTTTTCAAATTAAAAAGAAAAAACAATAAGAAATCTAAGAAAACAAATCAAACAAAAATATATATATATGAAAATTTATGGATGAAATAAAATGAAATCCCAGCCGAAAGGAAATAGAAATGTGACAACTGTATTATTAACATTATGTTTCAGTTAACAGGATATAAAATGAATAAATGATAAAAACTAATTATGTATAAATCTGGACCATGTATCAGCATGTTGCATTTTATAAATATTTATATCTTATATGAATGTAAGCTTTCCATCCCAAGTGTTCAATCAACCCTGTCCCCCACATATATCAACCACTCTTTTGACCCCCAGGCATTTAACACTTGGATAGTTCTATTGATCCCCCAAAGGTTGATATTGACCACTTCGGAGATCCCTGGTTTTGAGGTTATATATGGATTAAATAAGACAAAATAATTTCAATTCTTAAACTAATATACTTATGTCCCTGAATTGAGTGATGCCATTGTATATGGACATGTATGCACATAAGTAAATGTATGTAAGTATGTGTGTATGTGTGTATGTGTGGGTGCTGCTGTGTGTGAGAGAGAGAGTAGAGAAGGTAATCCTCTAATTTACTGACCTCGAACAAGCTTGAGGAACCGTAATCTAATATAAGTGATCAGAGGAAGATGCTGGGTTCTCTTCTGATGATCTACTTTTGACGACCCAGGATTCTCTTTCAGGGAAAACCAATGGTGAAAATAAAAGCTGACATAGCAATATCGATACAGACATTATGAAGAAAAGTCTGTGTCGATATTGCTTTATAGAGAATGGTGATAAGGGGAAGTAATCAGATTATGGAGGAACGAATTAAAGTACAGAAAACAATATTTGGACAATTTACAACTAACGGTGACAGTATCGATATTTTATACAAAGTCTAGCCTCCCTCAAGCTAAATACATATAAATAGTTGAAATAGTAAAAATAAAACCCTGTTCTATTCCACTCAGCAATAAATTTGATTATTTATATTTTTTTTCATTTGATATTGATTAGAAAAAGATCATCATTCTAAGAAAAGTGAATAATGTTTTCAAGAAAACTAAAAGATCTGACTAGTACCTTCAATACTGACAATAATTTGGACTACATGCACTAGTTTGCTTTGAATTTTTATGACTGTTAATTTACTTTTATCATCATCATCATCATCATCACCACCACCACCACCACCACCACCACCACCACCACCACCACCACCACCACCACCACCATCATCATCATCATCATCATCATCATCATCATCATCATCATCGTCATCATCATTCTCTTATCATCCAATGTAGTACAAAGACCTTACTCAGGATACAGGCTGACCAAATAAGCAAGAAGGCTGGAAATATTTATTCTTTATTATATCAACAATGAACAAATGATAGTTTAGGAGAGGTAATACTAATGCAGAATTCTGATCTATGAGTATTACCTATGGGTACCTATGTAAGGGTTACCCCAACCCCAATCACGCAGCTTAGCGTGTACTCAGTAAGCTAACCTAATCATACAGCCAAGCGTGTACTCAATTAGCTGTGCACTGGGGAATTAGTCCTAATGAATAGTTTTCAACACTCCTCAGCCATACCAGGAATCAAACGTGTGAGGCAGATGTGCTAACCATTACACTATCTAAACTGAGTGAAAAATGTTTTTTTTTGTTTTTTGGAAATCACCCTGCCCCGAAATAGATTTTTACTGGGGGTTACAATTTGCAGTGTAAGTGTTAGCTAAATTTGTCCTTTAGTTTGTGCCTGGCAGAATTCATGCTTGCTTTTTGAAGATCTGAACCTTTTTAGAGATTACTGCCTAATTTTTTGATTGATCATCCCAAACCAGCATGCTGCCTAAAGATGTTGGTCATGTGTCAAGTTTCTATTGAGTGACTAAACAAACTATCTTTTAATTATTTATAGCTTTATTTGATGAAGTATTGTAGACTATTCTTATTCATTTTTGACTACTATCGTCCTTTTTGCAAAGAACCTTCAGGACCCCCAACTAATGCTAGATGAAGTGAATGGAAAAAGCAAGGAAATTGGCTTCACATGAAACAGGAATGAGTTCAAAATAATGGATTCTTTCTTTAAGAAGAAACCCAATAAAAAATGGACTTGGATGAGTCCGGATCATGAAACCAAGAATGAAATAGATTACATCCTAGCGCACAAAAGCTACTCTGTCAAAGATACCCAGGTCCTAAATCAAGTCAACATAGGAAGTGACCACAGAATGGTAGGATGTAAAGTCTGAATTAACACCAAGGAAGAATGCAGGAAAATGTTCTGCACCAAATGCAATCACTAAACATACCAGAAGAACTCACCTGATCCTTAAAGCTTGAACTGGAAAACAAAAATGAACTTTTTACCAAACCAGAAGAGAAGGAACCAACATAAAATTACCAGAAGAGCTCACCAGATCCTTAAAGCTTGAACTGGAAAATAGAAATAAACTTTTTACCAAACCAGAAGAGAAGGACACCAACATCAATGAATTCAACAACAAGGTAACATCCTACATAGTTGAAGTCGTCACTGTTTAAACCAAAGAGCACTTAAACCATCCGTAGAGTCTCAGATAAAACCAAGAATCTCAAGGAAAAATGTAGAAATCCCAAGTCACCAACAACAACAACAACAAGAGAGAAGACTGAAGTAGAAAAAACTAAATAACTAAATAAAACCATCCAAAAAAACAAAAAGACAAAGAAGAATACAAAAGAAGATATGACAGCCATCAGCAAAACAATTCCTTGTAAAGGTTGGGTTTTCAAAGCTATCAACAAAACTCTCAATATAGGATGGAAACAAATAATTAGTGTACTAAAAAAAAAATAAACTCCTGACAACAGACAGAACCGGATCATTGAACGTGCCAAAGAATTCTACCAAAAGCATAAAACTTGCATAAACTTACATTGCAAACTGAATCTCCCACTTAAAAGCTACTTAGTAGGGATAAAAAACAAAAAACATTTTTTGTAGACATGATAAGGGGTAAATGTTAAAATTTTCAGTCCCATAGCGCCATTGGTGTGGCCTGTATGCAGGATATATATCTCCATACATAACCAGCAGGACCAACTCAAAAACTAAAGAAACCTATTTTGACATTTTTGGTGACAGTTTTAGTTTACAGTTTCTTACAAGTAGAATACTTACAACCATCATTGTGACTGAAAACCAGTTATGTAAATATTACTCTATTTGTTTGCTAGTTTGGTTCATATATCTTTTAAAAAAATCAATAATGTGTTTATTCATTTTTTTTTAAGTAGAGATACTGGGTGAAAATATCAAAATTTTAACAACAGTATTTGGATCTTAACTGCAAAAAGGTACTTGTTGGACTTTGTCACCTTTGATAACTATATCTATGGAGCAGCCATCAGGAAATATCATAGGTTTAACATAAGGTGAAAGTTCTTACTTTAAATGTCAAAGGAAGTAAATCAAAGTTCTAATAATTGCAACTTTTTTATTGTTATGAAGTTCATCATTACAAAAACGATTTCAAACAAGATATGTAAACATTTATTAACAATAGTAAAACCTTCAATCGAAACTAATGTGGTGTGAGTTGTGCAATTATTTCACTTATAAATTTGATATGATCATTCTCAAATATACCTGACCCAAATCTTGAATTAAGTTGTCTACATCTAAACCCAAGTCCAATTTGAACATAGGTTTTCTTCAAATTTTAGTTCTAACTTCTCTCCATTACTAAATCTATTATCTTTGAATACCAAATTCAATCCTTTCTAATCCTACCTTTTTTTTTTTTTCTTTACTTATCCTCCAATTCCATATTCAACTAGTAACTAATTTCCCATCAGTCTTAAATTTATCATTCAATCCTAAATTTACTTCTTCCTGAATATAAATATATCTTATAATCTATATTCAGTGCCTAATTAATTTCTCTTCCAACCATAAAGCCACTCTGAGGTATAAGATATACTATTTCCTGGCATTTGACACTTTGGCCAAATCATTGATTGGTATTAATTCCCTTATTGATTAACCTCAAATGTTCGGATGGACAAAGGAAATGGGTGAACACAGTAAATTATAGGATCACAGGGGAAACATTCTTAATGAGCAAATATTCAATGGACACAAATTTAACTAAAATAAAGATGGCTGCCAAATCTCAGTCAATGTTTTATCAACAAACTTGCAATGCCAACGACAACAGAATCATATGGAATAATCAAAATTTAAGAGTTATTTTCAGATAAGAAATCCTTATGATGCCTGAAATTTCTAGGTTGATCTTATTTTTCATACATTACACACACCTATTGTTTTGCTTGCCTACAACTGCAATTACTAAATATTGATTAACTCATAATCCACACACTCAAATGCGAATTCGATTATGTTGGAGAAAAGCCACCCACCTCAACCACACCAAAAGAAACTAATAATAATTACTGTTCAGCTATTTTGATGACCAAACCCGAAATTGTTAGTATCTTATTCTGTTGCTGACTGACATTATCTGAAGTGCTTTATATAGTGGATTTAAATTTAAAAAAACTATTTAATGTAGTAATTTATAAAAGATTGTTTAATGATAAAAATATGAGCTTCCATAAGAACAGATTTTAAATGAAAAAAAAAGCTTTGTTGTCAGTATTTCTGGTTGTATGTATTGGATTAATATTGTTAGAGGTGTGCATTTGTATATGTGGGTATGCTCACATAGATCATTTACCACAGTTTACCATGTCTGTCTGCAGGTGGCCCATAAGGCAGGTGTGTGGAATGGCCCTTGTGTCTTTGGTAATGAAGTTCCTAGGTGAAGTACAATGACAATATATATACATAATATATATATGCACATATACATGTTGATGAGAGGAATGTCAAGAGGAACACAAATATCTATCTCTAAATATGAGTTGGTCTGAACACAAAAAGCCCCTCTCTTCTTTTTCTCATCATTCTATCTTCTTCCAATAGACACTCTCCTAATAATGAATAATTGATTTGTGGTATCCTTACTATTTGAAAGTTTGGGATGAGCTATTGAATTATAGGAAAAAGGGGTGATCAATTTATACGTTACTTCTCTTGCCTTTTATTTTTGTAGTGATCACTAAATCCTGAGTTATCAAAGCATAAATTTTACATTGTAAATTGATCCCTGTACTAATTTAAAGGGTGGATTTTTTCAAAAACAAAAACAAAAAAACGTTTTTCTTAATATAATAAGGAGTAATTGTTTAAAATGTCAGTTCTCTAGCTTCATTGATACAGCTTGTATGCATAATACATACATAGCTAGTGAACCATCCAGCCTGAACAATTTAAAAACTGAAGAAACCCATGTTGACACTTTTGGATAACAGTTTCTCAAATATGTCACCAAAACTGTCTAAATAAGTTTCTTCAGTTTCAAACTGGTCTGGTTGGCTGATTATGTATGTATGTATATATGTATGTATGTATGTATGTATGTATGTATGTATGTAGACCAAACAAAGGAGCTAAAAGGCCGAAAATTTCAACAATTACTCTTTTTCATGTCTACCAAAAACTCTTTTTTGTTTTTTCAAAATCCACCTGCCCCAAATGTGTTTTAGTGGGGTGTTCATTTAACAATGTATGTTTATGCTAAATTGGTCAGGAATTTGTATTTTTTTGGAATTTGAACTTTTTAGTGATCCAGCAAAAGAGAAGTAACTTATCTATTGATCACCCCTTATTCCAATTTTTTGATTGATTATCCCCAACACGGCATGATGTCAAGACGCATTGGTCATGGGATGGTTTTCATTGAGCGATTCACCGGACCTGTTCATACATCTCAGAGGTGACTATTTTGCTGATAAAAATATCAACTACCATCATTTGAAACAATGGAGTTCTTGTAAAAAACTAGTTCAGTCACCTTTTAATGAAGCCTTGGACGGAAATCATCGGACATAAACATTTGTTAACACAACTTACAGCATTGAATTTACAAACTATTAAGTTTTAAAGTAAGTAAAAAAATATGAATATACGTCTAAACTCCACAGAAACACGGGTGGATATTTCAACCAAATGAATTATGGCCTATATATACATATGTGCATATATATATATATATATATATATATATATATATATATATATATATATATATATATATATATATATATATATATATATATATATATATATATATAATATATATAATATGGACCTCATCAGGTGATCAGGATTCACCTGGAAAGGTCAAAACTGAGCAAAAGCATAAACATGTTTGTGTAGCAAATCCAATTTCTTCTATATTTCCAGCTCTGTTCTGAATCAACTCAAATCTTGGAGTTTAAAGTTTAATGTATCAGGCACTCAGCGAAATAAATCCATCACATATCAGACATTGCTTTACATTATATCATATTATATTATATCATGCTATATTGTAAACCTGATTTGTACTATATGCGCTATGTATATATACATATATATATATATATATATATATATATATATATATATATATATATATATATATATATATATATATATATATATTTATATATATATATATATATATTGGTCTATTTAGTCACTCAATGAAAAACTGCCCTGCCATGATTGGGGTGAGTAATTAAAAATTCAGAAAAGGGGATGATCAATTAATGAGTTACTCCTCTCCCTTTTTGTTATGTGATTATCTCTGAAAAAAGTCTTCATTTAAAAAAAAAATGCACAGATTTAGTATAAACTTAGATTGCACATAGAACCCATACTAAAAACCTATTTAGGGGAGGAATTTATGGAAAAGCAACAAAAAGATGTTTTTTCTAGAGAAAATAAGGAATAAATATTGAAATTCTAAGTGATCTAGCTCAATTGATATTCACATGGTACATACATATCCAGCCAGACCAAATTGAAAACTATATAAAACATATAACATTAAAAACAAATCATTTTTTACATACTTTGAAATAAGCACTTGTGCATATATTTGCATACTTGTGTGTATTTAGTTTCTCTTCTAAAAAAATCATCTGATAAAAATTCAGATATAATGAATTATTTCATTTGTAATAACTAGTTAGAAGCATAACTAATTGGAACAATTATTTTCCAAAATGATTGAGCTAGTTTGAAAAGATTTCTTATTTGTCAAATAAGGCTAAGATACAAATTTTAATAATTTCTGAAGAATTTTATTCTTCAAAACAGTCAGCTTTAAGTTGACTTCTCATTATGTAGAAACAAGATTTTCAATATCAGTAAAAGTAATTACAGTCTTTTAGAGTCTTGAATAGCAATTTTAATAGTCTGTCAGTTAAAGAACCTTGCCATTTTTAGGGGCTAATTATATTAGCCCCCAAAATAAATTATCAGAATTGATCTAAGAAGATAAATTCTAGTAAATATAGTGTTCACTGCTTAAACGCAAACTTAAGGTTTGTACACAGTTAGTTTGATGGTCAACAAACGCAGGAAAAAAGACAAATGAATAGGTTAAAAATGATAAGTTTCAATTCTTAGATGAATTAAAAGTAAGAAAGACTGGAGTTTTCTACAGACACAAAGTTGTTTGGAGAGATCTACTGCAATAAGGATGAGGAGAAAGGAAGAATGAAGGGAAAGAAACATCACTTACTAATTGCAAGATGAAGTCTTTGAATGTCCATCAGTTTAAATTATAGCCACTTTGATGTTATACGTGGAAGTCTGGTCTAAATACTTCAACAGTGCTTAAGTTAGGATGTGTTCTTTGAGGTGAAGGGAGAATGGACTACTTTTTATAAGTAAATGTATATATATAAAAAGTTGGAGCGTTTAAAAATTATCCAAACTAAGGAAAAAGAGAAAAAGTATGCTCACCTCGAGGTCATCAGAACAGAGGGAGATAGAAAGTTTTACCGCCAAAGCTTAAATACTGTAATGATAGCAATCTGTTATTGGTAGTTCTGTGTGATGTCAAAGAGGAAGTGACAAAGAATTTACCATTTGTAAAGAGATTTTCATCTGTGTTAGGAATTGCAGGCAGATCCCTGCCATGGGCAGATAACTCCATGTATGTGCAATTTTTTTGTTGCTAAGAAGGTGGGCACTACACTAGTTTATTATGGAGGGTGTCATTCCCGCCATTATTCCAGAGGTTGAGCTATTCATTACTGGAAAAAATTAAAATATCATGAACATATACTTAGAAACCTTTGATGTATTATAAGAATGGAATCATGATTTCAAAGTCGCTAAATGCCAAGAATGCTTTACAAGTCTTACCTTCAGAAAATGTATTGTCATTCATTTCATTCCTAATGAGTTGCCTTAGTTGAATTAGCATTCAACTTTCTTTGTTGAGAGGTAAAGTTATGTTTTTCTGGATTTTCTCATTTGTTAGTTTGGAATTTGCCGAGGGTAGATAAGTTCAATGTCTCCATTACAATCCTTTGTTTTCTTTGTTGAGTAAATAGTACGTGTGATATATCAGTTCATATTATATTGAGAGCTTATTCTTTTGTGAGTTTCCTTTAGTTCATTTTGATGTCATTATTAAGCTATTATTTGTTTTAAAATTTCCACATAGACGTTAATATATATCGATCAACCAAAGCCATCAAAGGTGGCAAAGGGTTCTATCCATGAGTGTATGTATGTGTTTGTGTGTTCCAGCAATCCTGGCCATACCATTTTGTTAACAGACTTTAGAATCAGTATCAGTTGCTCCACTAGACATTTTCTAAAAATATATTTCAGATTTTTGGAAAAAAGCTTTTTTGACCTTTTCAGGGCTTTATTTTTGGGGATTTAATAACATCTAGATATAAAAAAAAAAATCAATTTTAGATGTTTTCCATCGAAAAATGCCATTTATGTCATAAACAGAATTTATTCTGACCAGATTCATTCTTCAATGGAATTCTTTTTACAAGACTCAAATCAATTTTGACAGTATTGTATTTTATTGTGGTTTGTCTCCATAACTCACGGTGCTAAAAAATATGATTATGATGACGTATGATAACTGACAGATGATCATCAAATTAACAGGTGAATAAATTTCTTTGTTGTTATAGACTAAAATATACAGATCAATAAGTCAAATATGGTCAGGCTTAGATTCATTTCCTATTTAAATGGAAAATTCCATTAAAAAGTAGGCCTATCATTCCCTGGTATAGCAGGTAGGTTTGGATAAAGTTGAAGAATGTTCATCATTTTTATATATACTTATATATATGCTCTTCTAACATTGAATGGACGAGTAATATATAGGCGTAAATAAACATATTGCTTAAATTCAACCTTACCGACCGTCCAGTTCAGTGGAGTAGATACCAGCCTCTGAGTCTGAAGCTAAGGTTTCGATCCTACCTTGTGGTACTGGATTGGATAATGGATTGTCTATAGCCACACTGAACAGTTGTAATACAACAAAACAAATGTCTGTGGATGACACAATAATTAACGCTCCCCTATCCAGGGTTGAGCACTCTTTAAGCTCTTCTAACAAGGAATGGAACACTCTGGTGAACAGGGAAAATATATATGTGCATAAATAAATATATCACTTGAATTCAACCTTACTGACCGTCCAGTTGGTGGAGTAGAGGGAGGATACCAGCCTCTGAGTCTGAAGCTAAGGTTTCAATCCTGCCTCAGGGTACTGGATGGGATAATGGATAGTCTATAGCCACACTTACATGTACATGTGAATAGGTGTACATATAAAATTCACCTGACAATTGCACCTCCTAGCATGAAACTCAGAGTCACTATGAAACATCGAATTTTTTACATTAACGTAAAGATATAAATATATATATATATATATATTGTGTCATCCACAGAGAGCTGTTTCGATGTATCACATCTCTTCAGTGTGGCTATAGACTTTCCATTATCCCATTCAGTACCGCAATTGAAACCTTCACTTCAGACCGTAGGCCGATATCCTACCTCTGAACAATGGAACTGGACAGTCAGTTTTTAAGCAATATATCTATTTCACACAGAAATCCCTCATCCGCCAGAGTGCTCTATTCCTATGGAAGAGCATTGCATAAGCTCACGATGGATGTTACCTCACTTAAAGAGTGCTCAACCCTGAACAGAGGAGCATTAATTATTGTGTCATCCACAGACAGCTGTTTTGATGTATTACATCTCTTCAGTGTGGCTATAGACTTTCCATGAACCCATCCTGTACCGCGAGTACTTTGCTTCAGATCCAGAGACCGATATCCTACCTCTGAGCTACGGAACTTGACAGTCAGTAAGGCTGAATTTAAGCGATATATATTTAATCATGCATAAATCACCCATCCACCAGAGTGCTCTATTCCTATGGAAGCACTGTATAACTGTAAGTACAGTTATTGTTCAAAGGTTTAAATCTATGTACCATATCCAATTCAGAATTGCATGGTGGAACATTTACTACAAATCAAATGCAATCCTCATCATCATCGTCAGCCTTTAAGCATGCATTGTTTGAGATAGACTTTCGTCAAAATTCATCATTCCTTTCTATGAGAGTCATGGAGACAATACTTTCAGAATTTGTCCATATTTTTACACCATCTTATATTCCGCTGGTCACGGTTTTACATATCATCCCTTTGGATCCATGTTGTGAGTTATGATGTCCAGAAACTGTCAGTCATTCTTGCAACACAACCAGCCCACTGCCATTTGAAAGACCATAAAAAACAAATATTTTTCTACATAGAAGCAAGCACTGGAATATATTTTGTTTTGCTATATGTTTTACTGAAGTATCGTTGAAATGAAGATTACCAGATTTAGACAAATATTCTAAAATCTGGCCATAAATTGCAAAATAAATATTAATGAAGAGTTGCTGTAGGATAACTACATGTTGCCTTGTGAGCTTGAGTCACTACTATTTCAAGTTTTTCTTTGAAAATGATTGTTGATTTTGAAGACAGTTTAAATGTTTATGCTTTGAGCTAAATTCTCAGCTGGATTCTAAGATGAACTTCACATGAAATGATTTTTAAATTTGTCTGTTGCCTTTGGAACGGGTGTAAATTACCATTGATTATTTCTTTAACTGAGGACAAGCAAATTAAGGCAAAGATAAGAATCATTAGATGTATAACAAACAGCAAGTCAACACCAGGTGCAGCAATAGAAAACTCAGAGAGAGCAGGAAACACTAATGAATTTCTTCTTTGCTTGACATTCATGTTCAAGTAAACAGATCAGTTCAGCATTGTTTAATTTTGGTTATCTTTTATGAATGGATTAATTCAGAATTAAAACTTATCTAAAGTAATGAACTTGAATTCATCAAACTGATTAATGTTTAATCAATTCAAGAGGTATTTCAAGAAACTGGCTGACTTAGACCATCAAAGATCTTGAAAAAAATTGATATGAATGACAACTTCTGTATTACAATTTATACCTCTCAAAAGTGGCACTGTCTATTGTTTAGAATGAAAAAAAAAAGTAAAGAACCAGTATTCCAAGGGAAATTATGGATCACCTTATATGCTTTTTTCTACCTCCTAAATTGAGCAGTGGTGGTAGTAAAATCAAGATATCCAGATGGAAATACTACTAGTATGGTTTGAACCATTAATTTATGAGTCAAAAAAAAAACCTGGACACAAACTAAGGGTCTAATTTGGCATAATCTTTCATTGCGAATTGAAGCCCCTTCAATAAAAAACTATTCTAGGGAGAAATTTTCAAAAAATCAGAAAAAATGTTTTCCCTGCCCATTGAGGTATGGATATTTTGCAAATTTTTAAGTTTCTTCTATGAACGGTTGGAGCTGGTCAAAGTCTGGATAGATCGATACACAGATTCATAGATATAAGTGTCTGTATATGAGTAACCTAAACCTAGCAGCTGTGATTAAACTATTCTGTAGCAGGTAGCAGTGATTAATAAATTTGTCAAATCTTTTTTCATCATATACTAATGAAATAAAATTCAAACTGAAGAAATCATGTTATAGATCATCAAAATTTTCAAGTGATCATTTTTTTTATGAAGGTCAATTGAAAGTCTTTTGTCAAACAAAATAAAAAAGGAAAATTGAACTTTAAAAGAAATAAAGAGAAAAAGAAGTCATAGGTCACTTCATGCAGAAGACCAGCAAGACTTTGAAACACAAAAAATATTCGCACAGTTATCAAAACATACAATTAGAATTATTATGAATTTCCCACCTCTTATATTCAATCCGTCTAGACATGGGAAGTCATAATAGCTGTGCTCATAATTATAGTTAGAGCAAAAGAAACAATGTTTTTTAGATGACTGCTAAGCCTGAGTAATGGTGAAAAAGTATTGATGAAACAAATATATTTGTAGATAGATTGACTATCATCATAAATATCTATCCTTGAAAATTTGTTTTCCTTGAATGAAATTTCATTGTGACCAAAAAGGGTTTAAATTGTGCAGTCACCCTGCAATAAACTGCCATGTGTGCGCTCACACATATATGCGCACCCAAGTACATAGACACACACACACACGCACACACAAATAATACCATATGCAGTGGTGGTATCAACACTTCCTTGGAGTCAACAATTCCTCCCACATGTCATTATTCATCTCCACGTAGAATTCAGATGGCTCTGGCCAATCCTGCCTTTGGTAGTGTGCCAAGGTGTCCTTGTTGGCACAAAGGCAAAGATAGTTGAGAAGCTTGGTAAAACCACCTTTGTGACCCATCAGGAATGCCAACGCTTTGAAGTCTTAGATGACCTCCCAGCAGTACTGATCATACTCCAAGACATCTAGCAAGGTCTTGACACTGTTGTATTGCAGGTGAAATGAGGTGACTAAAATTTACCTTGATCCCTGATAGGCATGTTGAATTATACCCTTGTAGACCTCATGCATCTTAGCAGATGTTGTCATGGATTAGTGACCAAGGCAAAGGTCAAAGCTGGTGTCTTCATCAGAGAACAGATAAAAGATATCCTGGTGTGCCAGGAGAAAGCAGCTTGGTACATCTTTGTCATAGAGGTTTAGAGCTTCCAGAAAAATCACAAGGACGAAAGATATGTTGGCTGGTTGAGATTATGGTGAAGAACTATGGTAAAATGGGCTGCAGGCTGACCGTTGGTTCAAATCCTTGACCTTTATTTTGATAAATTCAAAGTAAACTTGGGAACATATTCGGAGGAAAAGGCGAGAACTTCCATAAGGATATACTGGACTTTGAATGCCAATACCAAGAGACATACTGGTCAGGTTAATCATCCAATAGAAACCATCATATAACCATCATCTTTTGGCACCATGCTGTGTTTGGGATGAAGGGTAGGGTGATCTATTAAAAAATTGGAAAAAGAGTGATCAATGAATAGTATACTTCTGTTGCATTTTGTTGGGCATTTATCACTGAAAAAGTTGAAATTTTTGAAAAAAAAAACTGTCAGACATAAGCTAAAGGATCAATTCAGCATGAATTTACATTGCAAATTAAACCCCAATAAAAACCTATTTAGGAGAGGAATTTTCAAAAAATATAAAAAAAGTTTGAGTTTTTAAAAACAAGCAGACACAAACCAAGGATCAATTGAGTATAAACATAGACTGCAAATTGGACCCTTACAAAAAACTTATTCAAAAGAGGAATGTAAAAGTAAACAAAAAAAGCATTTTTCTAGATATAATAAAGAGTAATTTTTCAGTTGTCTAGCTCCTTGGTGTGGCCTGTATATGGAAGACATACATAGCCAGCTAGATAAGTTTCAAAACTGAAGAAACCTATGCTGATAGTTTTGGTGACAATTTTAGTTGATGGCGTCCAATAACAAGAACATTTTTGGAGATTATATTTTTGAGTCTAGCTCATGAAAGTGAATTACAGTACAATCATAAATATTGAAAAACTACTCACTTTGAAATCTCTTCTGATCTCTTTTTTAAAGTTAGAGTAAATTTTGATTCATATGTTGTTTTTATGAAAAAATGTGAATAAAAAAAATGTAAATAAAATCATAAGTAAATCCACCAGTTTTTTTATAAGAAATGGGCAAATTCCATACATTGCTGTCGCAGTCATAAAGCAAATTTTGAAGGGAATGACTCTAATTTTCTATACTATTTACACTTACGTTTCTAGGAAATAACACTCACTTAGCAGGAACAATATCCAAACTGCATGGTGTCCTGACTTTATTTACACAAAATATCATATGATATGAACAAACATGGTGAGGATCAAAACTCTGAATGTATTAATTTATTTTTGGAAGAAATTTATTTTGCTTGAGTTTTTTTTTCATTTCCCTACCATGAGTTACCTATATGATTATTGACAGAAAAAAATTTTGTACTCCAGTAAGACCATTTGGAAAGATGCATATGAAGTTTAGGTGCCAAATTTGATTACATTGCAAACGGAGATATGTAATTTCATTATCTTTTTTTTCCTCTCTTGGCAAAGTAGTTTGATGAGTCTGAGTTGTCTAGCGCCATTCTTCCAATTTTTACAATGGAAGTAAACATGAAATCATGATTTGTCTTGAGACAGGTATAAAATGTGACCATTATATCCACTCTCTTTTATCTGGACTAATCCTTTACAAATACTAGAAGAATATATGCTCGAACAGTTTTGCAGGATCTATAATTGAATATAAATATAGAATATAGAAAATATAAAATGCTGATATTATTTAGAATAGTGGTCCCTAACCAGCAGGGTGTAGACTGGTTCTGGGCTGCAAAGCATATGCTACCAGAAAACAATGCGATTTGGCAGAATTTCTGTGAAAAAAAAACTAATTCATTTTCTGGGATCTTAATATCAAACTCACTAGATAAAATTGAGTATATCAGCCATTTAAAAGAGACTTATAGCTATCTTCACCTATATTCTTTTTATGATTAACCTGATAAGCCAGTGCGCAAGAATTTTGTCAATATTAAACAAATCTACAATGCAAAAAATTTGGAGTTTCCTGATTTAGATAACAAAGTTAGAATAGGAATCAAAAGTTTTAAAAGAACTAAAAAAATTTAAATGTGATTGCTTACAAAAGACTTGTAATTGAATAGTAACCAGTGACACAGTGCAGCACTTTGGGAAGGTATGAGAATATCTCTCCCTTACTTTTTGGGGTGGGGCAGCATTTTATTACTATCTATATACTATCAAAATTCTCAATTTGAACAATTCACTGATAAGAAAAATTAGCTTGTATTTTTCGAAATTCTTATTGCATATGCTTTCAAATATCTCTGAAACTGGTTGAATTTAAGATATTTCTTGATGGTATAAAATATCCTCCCCAGCTGACCTCTAGAAAACAGGCAGCCCTGAGTGAGCTCAGTTCATTTTTTAGCACTACATCAGTAACCTCAATGTGATAAAAATGAAAAATATTCAAGATTATCCAGAATGCATGAATGATTTGGGTAGAAAAAGAAAAAGTAGAGAGAATTTAAAGCCATGCAGAAAAGCTTCCGTGCAGTCAGGTACAGGAAGTAAAAACTATGGTTTGTTTTATTCATTTTGTTCTGCTAAATAGATTTACACAAACCTCTTGAAGAGGTTAAAAAAAACCCAGATGTCAACCTTAGTTTAAAGGAAGTTATCTTGTTCTTTGTAACTGTATGATTTTTCTAGCTATTTTTAAAATTTTCAAACTACCATGACAACCTTTCATTAAATAGCTTTTCTAATTAAGAGAACATTTTTTTATCGAAAAAACTTTCTAGACAGAGTGTATCACTAGGAATTTAAAACATGTCATCAATACTTGGCTTCGAATTCTATCAAAACAATCAAGTTGACAATAGGTCAATGCCAAAAAAATGCTTTTAGAAACCATAAACTAAAACTGTCACCAAAATAGGTTTCTTCAGTTTTCAAGTCAGTTCAGCTGGCTATGTATGTATATATCATGCATACAGGTCACATCTGTAGTGCTAGAAGGCATTTCCTTCTTATAATGCCGACGGAAAACGTTTTATTGTTTTTTAAAAATTCCAGCTTCCATCAAATTTGTTTTCAGTGGAGGGGTTCTATTTGCAATGTAAGTTCATACTAAATGGTCTGACTTTTTAGTGACACTAGGCAACAAAAGGCAAGAGAAGTAATTTATTCATTGATTACCTCTTCTTCTAATGTTTTAATCACCTCCCCCCATAGTATGCCAGACATTATCATAAAAAATTCATTCAATTATGACTAACACTAATTTGGAGTTTGATTTTATTGTGGTTCAGTCCTTCTTCAATTATCTTTGTTGTCAGACTCCTGAAACAGTCAAAAAGAGGGTCCTTTCAACTATCATATCTTTCATGATATTGAGTGTGTTGAAGTGGCATGGTAAGTTAGTTATATACTGATTCCTTAATAGAATTAACCAAATGCCTACTAATAATAAATCTAATTTGGCCAGTGTACAAATGATAAGGTAGAATAACCAATTTTAAGATAGGATGCATTCATCTAAAGTTAGTGGTTATATTCAACTCGCTGGCATAGCCAGGGACTAAGAATCTCATCTTTACAAATGAAAGTATAGAGCAACAAAAGGAATAAACCAGTAACATCAATATTATTAAGGAAAGTAATTCAGTATGTCAGTCAATAGACTAATGACTGAATTTTAATTATGTTTGAAGAACATATGTACAGGAAAGTGTAAGGAAAGTTCCATGAATGGAGTTATTGCCATGACTTGGAAAGGTTCAAATAATTCTTTTATTTGAATCTTGTTAGTTTTCCAGATATTGGAAAGTGAATAACAGTTTGGGATAAAGCAAAGAAACAATTGTGCCAACAAGATACTGAAAAGAGGGTGTTTACAAGGGAAGAGGTGGCCATTTGTCTTATCTCTAGGATTTAAAATTTAATATATTCTTTATCTGCATGGTTTTGTTGGGTCTAGGTCTGACCTTTTCTTAATGAGAGATTCAACCTCATTGATTCTTTTGTCAAATATGACTTTGATTTTGAGATCAGTCATTTGAGAAAAATTAATGATGACAAGTTGAGTTTTACACCTCCATGAATGGTCGCTTTGCTAGCTCATTTGGCTAACAAGGACCAGGAGCAATCTCTTCAGACATCTCACATGGCTCACAGCTAGCTGGCAAGGAGACTTGGCATTTAACTTCCACTACCAAATTTGTCAAATGGTTACATACATGAATATTCATATATATTGGGAAGTCTTATTTGCATACATGTGTTTCTTTGTTTAAATCCCCCCTGCAGGCAATAAGACTTGTTTATCTTTTCTAAGAATTACTTTCTTTAAACAGAAGAGGAATAAATAAATCCGAAGTGAAAAGTTAACTAAGAAGGCAATAATATGAACATGCATGTTATAGGTATAATTAATGTGAATAAAAGATGTGTAACACATTTGCTATCTATCAAAGTCTGTTTAATGACAAACTTTAAATAAAAACTTTGTGAGGATCAGTCATAAAATCTGTAGGTAAAAAAGATAAAATCATCACTGTTCTCTCCCAAGGTTGGAATGGTTTGGAGTACAACAAGAACAAAATAACCTCAGGCAAAATTGCTTTCACTTTTAAGTCAACAAGAGAGAAATATTCTTAATTGGATAATGTAGCTGTAAACAGATCTAACCGGATTAAATAACTATGAAAAGATTATCTCTGTACCAGTTCTGGCAGTCTGAGAGAAACTTCCACAAATGTCATGTGCAGGATTAAGACACAATAATCAAAATAAAAATGCAGAGTTGAAGAAAGTAGATCACTAGGTCTACCTTCGACAAGACATCTTGATGAAATCCTCAAAAGAAGAAGAAATCATTCCAGGTCTGTAAGCTATCAGTAGAGCAAAACTTGACTTTTAAGAAAAATAAAATAAAATTAGCACTAAAAAGAAGGGTATACAACCAATGCATCCTCCCAATAATCATTTATGGAGCTGAAACATGGAGCGTAACCAAAAGATTGACCTTCAAACTAGGAACCATGCAATGTGAATAGGAGAGAATTATGCTCAGAATCATGTGGAGAGATCATCAGATTGCACAGTATATCAGATAAAAAACAAGAATCAGGGATATAATAGAATCCATTAGAAAATCCAAAAGGCAATGGGCTGGTCATGTTGCCAGAATGGCAGACAACCCCTGGACATTATGAATCTTGGAGAAAATCTGTCCAATAATGGATGCTAAAAGGCTGATGATGAATTGACTTTTCCATCATAACGCCCATTTAGAAGAATTACTAAAATATTTTGTAGACATCTATTAAGATTTGCTTAGTCAGGGCTATAGTAATGTGACACCCTGTGAGGATCAAACTGAAAACACTAGCCATAGTGTGCAAAATTATCTTGCTTTCACTTACTCTACTGTAGTTTCCATGCAAAAATACTTAGTAGTAAGAATCTTAAACTTGCTAAGATTTTTTATGACTGACAAAACAATATAGAATACAATATTTTTGTAACAAGAGGATACTAATGAATTTGGCTTCAATGTGTTAAGAACCTAAATTACTCCTGATTGAGTATAAACAATTCTTATATGTGAGTATAAATTCACTCGAAAAATATCAAAAATGGTCATGTGTGAGGGTCAACAAAGTTTTCTTTGGAAAATCAACCTTTTTTCCTCTAGAAAATTGTGATGGTTTGATATTATATTTATTAATCTTTTCAGAAAAGTAATTTTTCCACATATTTAATCTTTTACAAGTAATATGCAGATTTTCAACTGATCGAGACATGAATTATAAATAGTTACATAAACCTACTATAATAGACAGGTCTGGTTGGTCACTCAATAGAAAACCATTATGTAGCCAACATCTTGCTGTATTGGAGATGATCAATCAAAAAAATTGGGAAAAGGGGGAATCAATCAGTAAGTTACTTCTCATTTTTCTCGGGCAGTGACCATGAATAAAAGTCTGAATTTTGAAAAAATAAACAAGCCTGAATACTGCTGAACAAAAACTAATGATAATTGTAGCATAAAACTTACATTGCACCAAGATTAACTGTTTTTTTAAGACATAATAAGGAGAAAATGTTGAAATTTTCAGCCCTCTAGTTCAATTGGTGCAGCCTGTATGTATGATACATATATAGCCAACCAGCCAGCCTGCCAGACGGAAAACCAAGAGAAAACTCTACTGACAGTTTTAGTTGATTATTTCAAAAGCTTTCCAAAAAGAAAAATGCACTTCCTCTGATGGGTGAAAAAAAAATTAACTTTTCAATTAAAAAGTACAGAAAAGGCAGTGTAAGCTTGAAACAATTGGGTTACCCATGAATAAAGAAGTATCTAAACACTACAAAATGCCTCAACAGCTTGAAACTGGACCACAAACAAGGTAATTGCAATATAAACCCACTTTAAAGGACAGTCTGACTTTGAACTGGATTAAAAGGATCTTCTCAGAGATCAGTAGAGTATTCAAAAAATCTGCATCAATTGAGGTGAAATAAATTATGTATTTCATCAGGAAAATAATGATACTGATATTACAAAATGATGTAAATAGGACAATCTGGCTTGCATATCAAATTTGGACGACACATTAGCAAATAAGAAAGAACATTGACATTTGAAATAACTGTAGCCATTCCATAAGCTTAATTAGTCATGTCTTTGTTGAAGATACAGAACAATATGATAATATCTTTTATAGAGTGTTTCACTTTCATTTTCATGTCCAGACAATTCCCTTTTGTGTGTAATGAATATTAATTACATGGTATAAATGACATTTTTATCTTTTTTATTTATGGATTTTGTCCATTTGTTGAAGCACAAGACTGGAAATATTGCATTAGATTGTTCAATTCATGATGTAACAAATATAAAAAGCCTTCGGTCTATATAGCAGATTCCATTCCTTAATATTCATCATGACCAGAATGTCTACTAATAAAGAGTTTCATAAGGTAGAAAGTTCAGATCCTGATGTAGTATATTGAATATTTTACTAAACCAAACTCTTGATCTATAGCCACTTATAAGTTTGCAGTATATGGATTGGTGATGTTATCAAAAGGCTCCAATCATCATCGTTGTCATCATCATCATCATCATCATCAGCAGCAGCAGCAGCTTTCAGCATCATTAGCAGCAGCAGTAGCAGCAGCAGCAGCTGCAGCTTTCAGCATCCGTTGTTGGACATGGACCTTCCCCAATATTTGCCAGAATCAATACTTTCTGACCCTGTCTAGTTCATCATGCTATCAAATTTTTTGCCGGCCACAGTTTTGCATTTAATCCCTGGGGATCCACATTGTGAGTCACGATGTCAAATGCCTGTCTAATATTTTTGTAACAGGGCCTGCCAATCTCCATTTTTATTTTTTTAATGGATCCTATTGTATCCCCAATTCCTCTTTTTTCTCTAGTATATTGTGCTGTCTTGTGATCTCTCCATGTGATGTCGAGCATGATTCACTCTTGTGCAAATTGCATGTCACTCAGTTTGAGGGTTGATCTTTCAGTTAGGTTCCATAACCCTCCTTTTTCATCTTTCTACTTTTGTTTTGCCTTCATATTGAATTCTGAGACGAGTCTCTATTTCATGAGTTATTCTGACTATTATCCTCATCCTTGTTCTTTTTATCACAAAGTTTTGGCCATTGTATTCAATAGAATTCATTGACTGAAACATTTATATAACAAGAGACAAATGATGATACTAGTTCAAATAGGATAATTAGTTTGATAGGAAAATCCTGACTTACCTGTAAAGAGATATAATTACAATTCACTATTGCTTCATATATGTGCAAGTGATTTGCTAAGCTTCAGTTTGTATGGAACAAGCTCGACCTCATATCTCTGATCTTTAGATGACTTGGAACACAAAAATGCTATAATGTAGGTTAGTTTGATTTTGAAATCAATTTGTTGAATGAGAAATATTGATGAATTCATTCAAACAATGGTTGAAATGAGCTAAATTTTTTTCGAATTGAAAAGTCTGTAAAAATACCTCAAAAGATGTGCAAAATTTATTTTATGCGTAAAATCAGAGGGAGATTCATCTTTTCTGTTTTTGTATGCTACTATCGGAATTCTTGGTGGTTCTAGTAGTTTCTCTTCGTGGTTTGACTGTAGCGCACTTGTGGCCCTGTAGATGTGTTGGAGGAAAGGATGAAGAGTATGGAATATGCGCCAAGTATGAACTTGGATGCGCATTGAAACAAGGTGAAAAGAACACATACAAGTATCTTGGCCAGACAAATAGGACGTATGTTTAATACAAGAATGAAGAATTGAAATGAATTACATATAAGGATAACATGAACCCGATTGATCGTGTGAAGAGATGAGAAGAGAAGAGATAGCAAAAGGTGGGAGCTTTCTTGTCTTGATGGTGCTGGGGTTGGGGTTGAAGTGGAGTTGTGTGAACTGCTTGGATTTCCATATGGCTTGGATTGCTCCAAGGTAATATGTGGAATCCGGGTTCAGTGTGCAAGCCATACTGCCAAGTTGTGTGCGTTAACTTGGGGTTATTCTCTGACGCTGATAGACTCTCAACAGACAGACCATGAAAGACAGAAAACATGGAATTTTATCCATGCGTGTTTCCTGAAATAAAGGAGTTTAGGAAAGATTATCATGACTATCAGATAGAAAATCTTGCCATTTCTTTCATGAGAGTGAGAGGTGATATGCGTTTGGAGCACGCGGTGTAGACACAATACCATAGATGTGTAGCTGTGCGTATGTGTGATACCTTGACATCGGTAGAGTGAAATGGGCAAAGTTAGTACAGAGATAGGTCATGGTGGAAAAATGGTCAAGATCGGATCGTCTGGGAGGTTGGTGAAATGATAACGACCTTAGGGAGAAGGAAAGGAAGAGAGAAAGAGTGGCTAGCAACAAATGCCGGGGCCAGAGGCATGACCAAGTAGGGGCATTAACGTCAATGAGCATTGGAGCATGTGCATCCAGGGGTTTCATAGGGGTTATCAACAGAAGTGATGTTTTCTATATCTAGCAAAAAGAAGAGTTTTGTATTTAATTATTAACTAAAAGAATTGGGGGAACTACACTACTTTGTATTTTACATAGTAAAATCTCATCATAAAGTGTTTAAATCTTATAAGACAAGAAATCATTCTTTTAGTAATTGCTAAAGTTTTCCTCTATATTTCAACATGTATCTCAAAATAAACCCGACATATTCACCCATAATTTCAAAACTATTACCCCTAGAGACCTATTTTTTCTTTGCATTGCACTATATTGTAGCACTAAATGAAATGTTAGCTTATATTGAATTTTATATCCTTTGTCCTACATGATATCAAAATTTATAATTTTATATAGCCAATTTTTTTGCATATCTCGAGAAATCAAAGATAGCACTTTTGAGGATATATTGGATTCAGTGTAGATTTTCTATTTAAAGTAACAAGGATGAGATATTTACTTCTTATAAAATACTAAACTTGCAGACTTGAATTTAAGTTCTCAAATTTTACTCACTTTTATGTGAAAAATTATGGTCTTATCGTCCACCAAATATCACCATTTCCTCCCTCCCAGTTGCAACAGAATATGAAGAAATGCAATTGTCAGCAGTCTTTCAGGAAATGATAAACCTCATGAATAAGAAACAACAGTTTCAGATTTGATGCTATTTTGAAGAAATTATAGATTAATAGGCGTCTCTGTATCTTTTGAGGTACCATAACTTTTGGGGATACATATACCCGTATATATGTTCAAAACTGTACTAAATATGAAAACATTGTTCAGTTAATTTTTTTCATTACTTATTTTACAATGTTGATGCTTGTTTTATTACTGATAATGATCTGGACTTATTTCGGATACTACTTCATTAAAAACTTGACTAATTGACTCATAAGAGATGGACAGTTCTTGTATCTCATAAATTTATTTTCAATATATATTTATTTGTATCTGCTATTATTGAATTTTGTGAGCATATAGAGTCAATTCTGCAATTGATTGCGTTTTTCAATTATCCTTAATTAAGACAAGTTTGGCCAAAGTCCATGTGTCTGCCATGATTAATTAATCAGGGTAGGCAGCCAGTCAACCTTTATAATGTGAATTGTCAACAAAAGCCTTTACACGCCATAAATAGATAATATATTTAAATAAATCAAACAAAAATGTTGCTAAACAAAGCATTACTTAAGTTTATATCACAGTTTTAAATGTTTCTGATTTAAGGCTTTAATTGATTCTAATCGAACTAATTCTTGGAAATATTTTAATTGAATCAAATTTGTCCAAGATTTATCTTTTGAAAATGTGAATACCCTTTGGTTCTGTTTGATATATACTGAAATGTCATAAAATTAAAGGGGGGTTCTTACACTAAAAATATTTTCACTAATTTTTTTTACTAAATAACCTTTTCAGTAATCGTTGAATAAATATGGAAATTTGAATTAAATTCCATAAATTAGATGAATTTTAGAAGATTTTAAATGTGGCACAATAGATTTTTTTTTTACAAATGTAAACACTAATTTCAAAAGTAAATAACTCTGTTTCATATATGATGGAGGAAAATGATTTTCACATAAAATTTTTCAGGGTTAGAAAGCCTCCCCTCCTAATGCAAACACAAAATGTCTTGCTGTAAAAAAGGCAGAATTTTGACTGCGTTTGTGTGTCTTTTATCAAATGTAGCATAGAGCAGTGTCTGTGGCATGTAATTTATGCATTATTATGTGTATCATATCTCCTGAGATTGAAAGGAAAGGGAGGATTATGCTTGACTAAGACTAAATAATGGCAATTTACTGAATTATCATTGAATTTAGTGCATTAATACAGTGAATAAAGAATTTCTTGTTTTTTCATATTCAATAATTAACCTTCATAATTTTAGTCAGGGTAGGCAGTGTGTGCCTTGCCTATAGGAATGGTACATCCCTGGTTTCAGGGCTTGCCATCAACAGCTGGCCAAACTAATGGAATGAACAAAGTTTGTGTTTTTTTTATTGGATTTGACCATTATCACATGATCCTTACCACATGTATAACAATTTTTGTTGCTACAAGGAAATTAAATGGATTGGATACATCAACTATAAGCACAATGCAAGTGAATGCCTCACCAGAAAATCCATTTTTTAGATGATACTGGTTTGTTCATAAAATGTTTTTATTCATCAGAGGGAAGAAAGGCACCAGGCTACATAAAAATTCAGAGCCCTTTCAGCTCCAAAAAGGAGTAAGGCAAAGAGATACCAACTTGCCTGAACTCATCACAGCCTACCTCAAAAAACCTAGACTGGGAAAAAAATCAGAATATACTGCAAATACCTAAGTAACCTCAGATTTGCTGATGACGTTGTGCTTTTTGCTGAGAATCTTCAAAATTTATAACTAATATGAGACAAACTGAATGAAAAAAGCAAAAAAAATTGGTCTTCACATGAGGTAACGCAAAACAAGTATCATGTACAGCAAACCATTGAAGACAAAGACACAACAATCAGAATCCAAAATGGAGAGTTGAATAAAGTAGACTATTACATCAAAAGCAAGAAAATCACAAAAAGAAAGGTATACAACTTTTGCATCCTCCCAATAGTCACCTATGAAGCTGAAACATGGAACCCAACTTTGACTCTCAAACCATGAACCATGCAACATGAATGTGAGAGAATCATACTCAACATAATATGAAAAGATTGCAAAGTGCAGGATATTAGGGGAAAAAACAGGAGTCAGGGATATCATTGAATCCATTAGAAAATTCAAATGGCAATGGAATGGCCCTGTAGCAAGAATGTCAGGCACCTGTCGGACACGTGACACAATGTGGATCCCAAGAGATTATATATAAAACTGTGGCCTGGCAGAATATGAGATGACATGACAAAGTAGATAAGTTCTGAAAGTATTGACTCCACGACTCCCATGATACAGATGTCTGGCAAAACTTGGGGAAGGTCTGTGTTTGACAATGGATGCTGAAAGGCTGCTGCTGCTGCTGATGTAGAATGATGGACTGATTTGTGATAAAAAAGTGAATATCATAGACAAAACATAGACAAGTAAATGTATTATGTTTTAAAATAATAAAATTTCATATATTCCAATCAATAGTTATTTTTGAATGATCATTTATATCCTCATTCATTAACGAAAATGTTAAGGTTATCAAAAGTCTGGCATATCTTGGGGGAACGTCTGTGTCCAATGATGGATGCTAAAAGGCTGATGATGATGGTAGGGACAGATGGAAATATACAATTACCTACTTATAGATTGTGTTGATCAATGAAAGGAAGAGAGCCTAAAAACTCTTGATGAGAGTATGTCATGGCTTCACTTTCAAAAACCTGATGGCTGAGTGAGGAAGGAATGACCAATACAAAGAAATATGGAAGAAATTGGGTCTGGCTTAATGCCCCTCAGGAGGTAAAAATATAAAAACGCATACTTTCAAAAGCTCTACAAAGATTTTACTTTTCTAGTCTTGGCTTTCATAGACTTCTACTTGCGGCCATTCATCTACCCATGGCATTTAGATATATTCATGAGTGTTTATGCACACACACACACACAAATACACTCACACAAATATATATGCATGTATGTATGTATGTATGTATGTATTCACAAAACAAGTTTCTCCATTAATTAGTGGATTATTGCATTACTGAGCCTTTTTTTTGCAAAAATTTGCTTTTTACTCTAAAAGAGAAACAGCTAGAAAAATGGTTCTCATCTTTCTTTTTATAGTGTTTCTTTCCTGCTTTTAAAAAAAATGAATAGAGGTCTTTTTGGTCAGCCAACAGAAACCTTCATGTGACAACGTCTTTTGGTAGGGTGATCAACGAATAAATTACTATCCTTGCCTTTTGTGACCATCAAAAAAACTCATATTTTCAAAAGCAAGTGTGTACACAGCTGGACAAAAACTAATTTCATCATTGTTTTCATCATCAGTCTTTTAACATCCATCTTTGGACATAGATCTTCCCCAGGATCTGCCACATTTCTCTATCATGGGTGTTGCAGAGCCAGTATTCTCTAAATTTGTCAAGTTTATCTTTCCATCTTGTATTTTGTTGGCCTTGGTTTCACATGTGATCTCTGGGAATCCATGTTTTGAGTCGTGATGTCCATGGGTTGACTTTCATTCTTGCAACATGACCAGCCCATTGCCATTTGAGTTTTTTTCCTCATATACTGTGTGGTCTTATGACCTCTCCATGTGAGGTTGAGCCTGATTGTCTGACGTGCGCATTGCATGCTTCTCAGTTTGCAAGTCTGCCTCTTAGTTAGGTTCCATGTTTCAGCTCCATAAGTGACTTCTTGGTTAGGTTCCATGTTTCAGCTCCATAAGTGACTTCTTGGTTACGTTCCATGTCTCAGCTCCATAAGTGACTTCTTGGTTACATTCCAGGTTTCAGCTCCATGAGTGACTTCTTGGTTAGGTTCCATGTTTCAGTTCCATAAGTGACTATCGGGGGGATGAATTGGTTGTGTGCTCTCCTTTTTAGGATTATTGGGATCGTTTTTAAACTATTTTGGTTGGAGAATTTTGGAAAAACAAAAAAAATGCATAAAGAAGTAAAATGTTTGATTTTTTAAGTCTGTAGCTCCTCTGGTGCGCCCTGTACATATGACACAGACATTCAGAGAATAATCTATGTCAGCGAGCCTTAAGAGACCTATGTTGATATTGACAGTTTCTTATTCTGCACCAAGTATCACATCACTTATAATAATGCTGAAAGCAAATAAGTACTATAAGAAGGTGGTTTGGTTGTTGTGAAAGCATATGTATTCACCAACAGCAGTCATGGCTTGGTACACTGCAAAAGAAGTCTATGTTTATTTCAAAATTATCGAGAATCAGTTTATATTCAAACATTCACATGTTCTATCTTGTGGCATTTTTTGCTTTTAAAAATTATCTGATAATGGTGAATTTTCACTGCATATTTAAAGATGAACTTATCACAGAGAAAATCTGATTCTTGGTAGGAAACTATAAACAAGTAAAAACAAGAACCATAAGTTCAACAAAAACAAGAACCACGACTTCAACAATGTGTCTACCATCTTAACATCCATATCTGTGATTTTGAACAGATTATAAAAGAATTAATTGTAGCATCACTATTTTTGATAGTAGTAGCAAGAGGAGGGAGAAGAAGATGAGTATAAAATCAAGCTATCATGAAAAACAATAAGTAATTTCAAATTAAAGTAAGCGTAAAATTTTGTGTAAAATTTTTATCAATAGTTTGTTCTTAATGTTTAGTGTATGGTTACTACATTAGATAAATTGGCTTTGAATGAATATTCATAATATCTCTAACGATAAAGTTAGCAGGAAATTGAAGATTTTAACCAATTCAAGCCATTTCTGGAGACAATTTCAGCTATTGATAACAAATGATACTTGGGAATACTGTATTAAACAAATGCTTGGTAAATCATCTATTGGTCAGAATAGATGTTCTTTTAATGATATCATATATTCTCTTTCTTCTTCTTTTTTGTTGTTTAATGTAACTGGAATCAACTGATTGACCAAAAAGCATATTAACTGAGATATATGAACACACCTGAAAAACCTTTATGAAGTTCAACTTCAACAATTATCTTACATTCTGCTGGTTTCATAACATTTTATACAAATTTCAACATTTGTCGTTAGATCTGTATAATAAAATTTAAGAAACCAAATTGTTTATGTAAATTCATTCTTATGAAGAAAATTTCTTTTCATTTCTTATATCATGAATGAAAATTTAATCACTCAGAATTCAATTTATTCTGTTTGAGAGACAACACATTGCTTAAGGAATTTGGTTTTCAACTCATTCAAGCCAAGAGCCCATGTAGATGCTCTTTAAATTTTGTGCTTGCTACAGAACTTATCTGTCTGTCACCTTATACTTGACTAACCCACTTAACTAACAGATACTCTTTGGACAGTGATGCAAGGTTACATAGAGCAATACATGGCTTGCCAAGATCAAAAGTACTGATATGCAACTGTATGGAATCGTCAGTTTCATATGGGAATAGGTTTTACAGAACCAGTAAGACAAAAAAAAAGATGTAATTTTTATCTAAAAAAATTAAAAATCAAATGATATACATACTCTTTCTCTCTCTCCCTCCTTTTCTCTCTCTCATACAATCTCACTCTCTCACACAGGAATGAAATGTCTGAATATGGTGGCCATTTTGAATACAAGATGAGGTCGCACATCGATTATATTTGTATAAGTTTGTTACACATGAAATACATATCTTGTATCCTTCAAAATAAAGTATGACTTCCCATGGTTTCTTAAAAAAATCATCATTATCATCAGTCTTTTAACGTCCATCACTGGACACAGACCTTCCCTAGGATTCGCCACAATTCTCTATTGTGGGTGTTGCAGAGCCAGTATTTTCTGAATTTGTCCAGTTCATCTCTCCATCTTGTGTTCTTTTGGCCTCGGTTTCTTATATGATCTCTGGGGATCCATGTTGTGAGTTGTCTGTCATTCTTGTAACATGGCCTGCCCATTGCCATTTAAGTTTTCTAATTGATATTATGATGTCTCAGACTCACGTTTTCATCCTTATATAGTGTGCTGTCTTGTGATCTCTCCAAGTGAGGTTTAGCATGATTCTCTGATGTGCGCGTTGCATGCTTCTCAGCTTGCAAATCTGTCTCTTGGTCAGGTTCCATGTTCCAGCTCTATAAGTGACAATTGGGAGTATGCATTGGTGGTATACTTTTCATTTTAGGATCATTGGGATCGACTTGTTTTTGAAGGTTGAGCTTGCTCTGCCAAAGGCTCACCATCCTAGGGTGATACTTCACTTGATCTTTTCCTGTTTTGTGGGTTTCATGGATATTCATTTTCCGAGGTAGATATAGTGGTCCAGTTTTGCATCTTTGAGGAAAACTTAAATCCATCCACAATATCCTTTTCATCCTTGTTTTGTAACCCTTAAAAACCTGGCCTGAATGAGTTAAGGATTATGATGAAATTCAAGATGATGTTGAATGATAATAAAAAAAAATATTATCAACAAATAACATTAGCAATTGGGAAAATAAACTCGTTGCAAAGACACTATTTCTTTATTTTTTTGTCAGGCATAGAAAATTATATGTTTGAATATTTTTTGAAAATTGTGTCAACTGGAAGACTATCTGGAGACAGAAACTATTTCATGTAAATTGAAGTTTTGTTTGAAGAGCCAATGATTTTGCTGTAGGATATAAAGCTGAGCCTATACACGCTCTTTGATAAATAGGTAAATGTAAGTTTTTATTTAAAAATAGACTGGAAATATTTTCAAGTTATGATTCTTTAAGAAATATCTTACAGGCATCATCTTGAAGTTGTTAAGGCTTACATCAATTTTTCTATTTTTTTTCTATTTTTTTTCATTAAATTTTGACAGGTTTTTGGCTTATGATCAAGTAATGTTGCTTGCTGAATTTTGTGCTAAATTCAAACGGTCTTGCAACGAAAATACCTGATTCTGTAAGTAATATCAACAATCATCAAAGATGACTTTAATTACAACAGAAAATTTTCATTTTGAGGTACTATGCACATAGCAAGATCAAAATTTGATCAATATAAGAACAGAATTATCTATTTTTACATGAAATTAAAGGACAAAATTCTTGTTTTATATGGTTCAATAAAACTTTAACACAATCATCAGAGATAAAAAGAGGATATATATCACTAAGATATAAAATGTGGTTGAATGCAATAAAACTAAATGAATTACGGCCGGACAAGGTAAACCGTAGCATCGATTGAGGTATGAACTCATAAGTAATGGTTGCTAAATCACGTAGTTTTATAACCAATAAACTTCTTATGAAAATATAAAGTAGCAACTCAAACTATATCATATTAAGCAATGTGGCTTGACCAAAAAAAGGTCATGGCTGATGTGACCATGGGGCATCAGTAACATGTTATGATTGAAAGAAGAAATGTGATCAAGTTGGTGCATGTTGCGAATTACATTGCCTGCTAAGTACACATCATGTGCTGATACAGCCATGACTAGGAAACACATCTGTTGAGTGACCAGTCAGTATTCCCTAAAAGAAGGCGCATTCATTCAGAGGCTTTTATTTATCTTTACATAATCTTTATCCTTCAGCCTTTTGTATACCAAGCATTTTAGGCACATGGCTGCTACAAACTGTCCTGTTTGAAGTGGTCAGATCATTTGAAATAGTCAAACCATTACTCTCTTCAACCCAGATGATTGTAATTTTGCAAATGGGAGTTTTCATATTTCTGTCGCTCTCAAATGTGTTTGTATGACATAACTCAACCAACAGACCTGAAGCCCTTGTTCTTTTCTTGATGACTTTTTCATACACAACTATTGTCCTTTTAACTTTTCATAAAAATCGGTTGTTATCATTTAATAAAGATAGACTGTCTAGTAACGACTTTTGGCCATTGCAAGGTTGTGTTCAGTGTGTTCTGTTAATGGACTTGTTATATTAAACTAAAATGAATAAATTGCTAGAGTTGTCTTCCTTTTCTTCATAGAAAAAGAAAATATTTTTGTTACCCTGTAGTCATCATGTATGTTACTGCTGGGAAATATTGATAACATTTAATCAGTGAACTTGATTTTGTATCAGTAATAATTATGAAAGGAAAATTGAGATGTTGATCTTTAAGGAAATATGCAAATCAAATCAGAATTAATTACATAATTATGACTTAATCATACTTGTCCAAACCCCACTTATATTCTTCGGTTGACATATATCAGTTGGTTAGAAGTTTCAGAAGTGGATTTCAGAATACTAGTGATATATTTAAAATGCAGAAATCTGAATGTGCAACAAAAACCAACCTATCTTTTGTTTTTATATAAATGATTTGTTTTAGGGGATGTATACAGTCTCATCACTGATAACTGATTGAAATTCTTTCAAGTTGACCTTACAAAATAAGAAAATTGGTCATTTATAGGAAGAAGGACAAGAAATACAATTAAGCATTCTTAAAAAAAATGAGACATAATCAACAATAAAAAGACAAATTACTGTTGATCTGATGAGTAAAGGTATTTAGAGAACTCTATTTGAAAAAATTCTGTTTCTTGTCGTCAAAAGCATAAAATGAAGGATAAATAACTCAAAACATTACCGTAAATCAGTAAACCTCTACATATTGTTTTTTGATACATTGCTCTTTTTCTAAAAATGCTACCGCATATACAGATGATTCATGAGACTTTTTTTTCAATCTTTGAATGCTTAAGATTTCTTATAATCACAGACATCAAAAATAAGATGTTCATGTTTTTAGATTATTCAGCTGTAGCTGCTTCAGCTTTATTTTAATTGCAGATAAAATGTACGTCACCAGTTGAAGTTTTTCTCCGTTGGCTTCAAGTAACACTTTTGGTGATCTTTTTTTTATACAGTTTTTGAGATTTGAATAAGATCTTTATGAATAACAGCAAGTATTTCTACTCTTCATAGAAATTCCATATTGCATGTAGAAGACAAAGATGTAGCAAAAGATTTAGGGGCATTTGGGGATCTTAGCTCCTTGTGAGATCTTTCACTTGAAGTAAGTGAGCTTTTGGGGTCTGATGGCATTTTCAAATACCTCCCATTTCCACTCCAAACTTTTTCCATTCCATTTTTTTTACCCCAACTGATCACAACTTCGTAAATGTAGAAAGTGTATTATCTAATGCCTTTATATTCTATTAGATTTAATCTCAAATATAACATATGTAGACGTGTCTGCATGGGTGACTGGCTAAAAAATAATGCTTTTTCTAAAAGGATTGCTGTGGAAAATGATCTTTGAAAATATCACTCATGTATAAAAAGTTACAAAGAGTAAGAGGCAGAGGAGGAGGAGGATAAGGAAAGAGTTGAAATACTGAGGCAAAATGAGATTCATCACCAGAACAGATGTTAGAAACCGTTAACAAAAACTGTCACCAAAACTGTCAGCATAGGTTTCTTCAGTTTTCAAGTTGGTCTGGCTGGCTATGTATGTATCATGCATACAGGCCGCACCTATGGAGTGAGAGGGCTTAGAATATTAACATTCATTCATAGAATTCATTCTACAAAAAATGTTTTGTTTTTTTGTTTTCAAATAACCCCTCCCCCCAGAAGGTTTTTAGTGGACGGTTTTGTTTGAAATGTAAGTTTATGCTAAATTGATCACTGGTTTGTGTCTAGCAGCATTCACACTTTTTTTTAGGAATTCAGATTTATAGTGATCACTGCTCAAGTGAATGCTAAAGAAGTGACTTATTTATTGATCTCCCCGTTTTCCAATTTTTTAATTGATTGCACCCAACATGGCATGCTGCCAGAAAATATTGGTTACATGACAGTTTCTATTGGGTGATTAACCAGACCTGCACTGAATAGCAACAATGTAATCTGAAAATTCCATTTACTCTTTGTATCTGGCATGGGTTGTCTTTTTGATCAAGCAGGCCAAATGAGATATTTTTCATCTTTATTTGGGCTACACACTCACTTGAAAATCATATTGATCATATTACAGTAAGCATACTTAATTTCTATCCTGAACAAACATGTGAATAACAATTTTTATACTATTGAGTATGAAGGCATAATATCTATAACTCTAAAATATAAATTACATAATTAGTATCCTGAGAAAAGTTAAATGAGATTTTGAATAAATGCCTAGATTGGTTGCAATGGTTGCCCAGATGGGCTCTAACAGAATTATTTCAACCCTTTATAAATTTATGAATTACAATCATTATAGCAATGATTTGTGATACTAAAACAATTGTAATTTTATAATATAGATAATGAAATTGACTTTCTGATAATAATTTCCTAAGATTTTGAATGAATGCCTAGATTGGCCAAATACTGCAAAAAATATTATCATGGGCCAGATTTGGTCAAGGGCCAATGATTGCCCATATGTTCTCTATATGCATGAAGGGATAAACATTGATAGACAGAAGGTTCATGAAGTCCATGTCAACATTAATCTAGCAAAAAGGTGTGTCTGTAACAATAAGCTTTACTAAACCCGTCCTTTGGGATAGAACTTCAAATATTGTTGTTCAATCTTAAGACCTCATGCAATTTTCCTAGTTTTGCTTTCTACTTTCCCTCAGGAAATCCTCTTTTAGGATCATCATCAGCTAACTCGTCAAACTCTACTTAATCTCATCCATAGCCTGAAATCGTCTTCCTTTCAACAGTGATTTTAACTTTGGGTAAAGCCAGGGTTAACTGGACTGAAGTTTGTACGTGGGAGTTTGACTGACCTGTGAATGCGACAGACACACAGTACAGAAATTCACTTGATGGCGTCTCACTGCCAATTGAGTAAACCCATTGAAGAGTGTCTGCTCCCCAATGCATTGTAAAGTCCCTGCTGATTGGTTGCCAAGTTACATCAAGGTCACACTGCCTGTTCTCGAGATATTCACGATGGCTGGATACTTCCTAGATAAATGTCATATTTAATAACTTGTATTTTTTACAGCAGCAGAACATTTATGTCAGCATCAGCTGAGCAAAGACTGAATTGCAGCAGCTTGGATTCTCAAATTCTCGGATATTTGGCATTAGTACAGAAGAAAATTGCTTAATGTCAGTTTCAAACACATATCAAACCATGGATGTATAAATATATATATATCAGCTCCATGATTAAAATCGTAGCATCCCCACCCGACTCAATCACTCTCTGTTCTCAGTCATTTTGCTCAACGTCATTTTAAATCATCAAAGCAACTAATTTCCCACAATCCTCTTCTCTTTCTTATTTCTCTTTCAAAGTTACACATCTACTGCCATATTTATCAAAATGGATGGTTCATGCTAAAAATTGCTTTGAGAGGGTGAAACTAGTTAATTTTGTATCTGAACATCCTATACTGTACTGTCGCAATATTACTTTGAAAGAATATACACATTTTCATTTGTTCACAGTACACGTGGCCAAAATTTAATAATCTATCATCATCAGCACCCTCATAATCAAATTTATATCAAGATGGTATCTTTTGAGTGTAATTTAGCGTTGGAAAAGCATTGAAATACAGGAATCCCTTGATATAGAATAGTTTGTCATAGCACAGTTGACAATATAATTTGGATGGGTTGAAGACCCCAATGTTTTTGCATATATAATTACCCACTTGTTCAGAAAACAGTGAATAAAAACAGAATTTTATCAGAAGACTTACTTAATATGACAAATATTGAATTTCTCCAATTCGCAATCAATTAACATACATTTACATGGTGTTTCATTCTTGACACCTTTATCAACAGTGAACTTGTTTTGGCATTCACAATTGACTTCAGGTATAACATAATTCTCGTTCTCGGAGCCCAAGAAATCCCAGTGATGAAAGAGTAGAAAGCTTTACAGCTTTAAACAATAAAAAACTTTTTCAGAATTATTTTTTGTCACTTCAGTCACTTAGTTCCCAATATTTGTTAATGCAATTTACGTAATTACATACATATATATATATATATATATATATATATATATATATATATATATATATATATATATATATACACACACCAGTTTTTTTTCATTAATGCCACATAATATTTCATTCAAAACTGAACTGTTTATTCCTAAGAAACAGCTACAGAAGCAAAAATATATATAATGCAGAACTCAAGTTTGAGAAAGCCTTTTCTTGAAGATAACGATGATAAAAACTAGCTTGAAATCCTGAGTATGATGGATGAAAAACATTATAGGATGTTAGGAGCCTTTGTTTTTTGCATGTATGATTTGGAACTTCTGACAATTTGTATCGATCAAAAGTGCACTCAAAATTCTTTTTGTAAATGATTATCACTATTGACCTCTTTCATGCCTTCTGACTCATGGAAAATCTATAAAATATCTCTGTGGAACAACTTGCTATTTTACAGATGAATAGATGAGGCAACTTCTTGAGGGAAATAAATAATCCTTTCTTAGTTTTTCCTTCAGCTGAGTTTGAAAGTGTGTTTTCCTCCGCTGGGTTTTTGTTCGGAGATAATTTGCTGTGCATTTCCATTCCATTTTCTTTGAATGTAGACGTTTGATTTGAAAGCTAACACTGGTTGCCAAGTTCAAAACTAAGCAACCATTGTTTTCCATAATTTATAAACCAATTATTGTTTTTTTTCCAGTTTTGGGGCAATAATTCTGTAATGGAATTGATATTAATCTTTATGCAATTGTTAGACTTGTCCGCACATCTCAACAAGATACTTTCCTATCGGTCTGTCAGTCAGCTGGTTTCAGTTTTGTTAAACAACAAAAATATGAAGGAAAGAAGAGGTGTAATGTCATTAAAAGGTGTTATGTAATTAAAAGAACATCTATTCAGATCAAATTTTTTACTAGGTGCTAATGATGTCATCGTAGACTGTCTGAAGCCTGCAATAAGGTATTTTAAAATAGACAAAAATGACTAGAAATTGCCAAAAACAGCTGTTTAAGATTTTTGTTGAAAATAATACTAGCAAAATACTGAAATATTTTGCAAGTATGAGAATCAATAGGCTGAAAAAAAGACTATTTACTCTTCCTCCTCCTGTTCATTCTGCTACAAGTACCGTAGTTGAACTTATGGTTCTTATTTTTCAAAATCATAGATGGACTTATTTAACTTTTTTATAGATTAAGCATATTAAAAGTTTAGAGCTAAAATTTGCAGGTCGTTTACCATAAACACTCTTTGAAAATAATTAAAAACCTCTTAGTTAAAGCATGAGACACTTGCGAGCCAATATTCATTTCAATGAATCTTTTGTCTTACCCAAAATCCTGAACTGTAATTTATATGCAGAAAAAACATGAAATCATCCGGAACAAAAACAAAACAGAATAAATGCAGATTATCGAGATACAATACTGACTGCTGCAGGGTCAAACTCCTACTTCTATAGTGTTTATTTATTAGGATAAAATAAACCCTTGCATATCTGTAATAGCTATAACCCTGTTTATTTTTAGTATAGACATGTTTATCTATTAGAATGCAATAAGCCCTTGCATATCTGTAATAGATATAATCAATTAATAAAAAAACATTTTTTTAGTATAGATGTTTTATCTATTAGAATGAAATAAGTCCTTGCGTATCTGTAATAGATATAATCAATTATAAAAACCTATTTTTTTTAGTACGAAAGTATTTATTTATCAGAATGCAATAAGCTCTTGCATATCAGTATAAATATGATCAGTTATAAAAACTTATTTTTTAGTATAAATCCATTTATTTATTTCAATGCAATAAACCCTTGCATATCTATTAAATGTTAATTTAAACTCCACTGAATTTTGTTTGGATTTCTTGTATTTATTTATTAGAATGAAATAAGCCCATGTATAGTTTTACCTTAAATTTAGTGGTAGTATTTTTTATAGAAATCATAGATGGCTATTTTCAGTATTTTTCAGCCATTCTTTTTTTGAATTTCAAAAACAAAAATGTGGGCCTCAGATATTCTTTTATGATATCATTAGCACCAAGTAAAAAATTGATCAATTAGTCAAACTTGTCAATTTAGCTCAGTTGGTAAGAGCCATGACAATTATTCCGCTTTTTTAAAAATTCATTTGTGACATCATAGAAACTATTGAAAAACTCAGATGGCAATGGGCAGGCCATGTTGCAAGAATGAAAAACAACTGATGGACATCATGTCTCACAACATGGATCCCCAGAGATCACATAAGAAACCGAGGCCAAAAGAACATAAGATGGAGAGATGAACTTGAAAGATTCAGGAAATACTGGCTCTGCGATGCCCATGTCCAACAATAGACGTTTAAAAACTGATGATGATGAGGAGTTTTTTCTGTCGAAGTTGTGATCAAAAGCAACTAAAAGTTGGGATGAAGGTAAAAACAAGGGAATACTAATAATAATACAAATGAGTTGGTCATGATTTCAAATTAAGGTAAGGGAAAGTCAATTTTTATTCCCCTCAATTCAGTGAGGATTGTTCTTGTTGTCCTTGTTATGGTAGAAAAACAAAGTCAATTGTAGGCTTGGTCTGGACAAAAGTGACTCCCTCTACAGAATGATATCTCTACTGGTTTCATTAGAGTCACTTTATGACTCTAACATATGCAAAACATTGACGACACCCACACATTTGTACTTGTTACATTGTTATGGCATTTGCATGACATATGTATTTATATTTGCTAGCTTGTTTGTCAAATGCAAACAGATTATAATTAGAAGTTATGCCAGGGGTGGGTTGATATTTGTCATATCCCTTGTGGAATGGGGGCAGGTTTTACTGGACATTAATCATTGACAGTGTGTGGAGCAAAGAGAGGAATAGGTTACCCGTCTTTGTTATCTCTCACATAAATCTCTTGGCCTTTGGCATAGACTAAATGTCAAAGAGGTAATGGTGAGAGAGAGAGAGAGAGACTGAGAGACTGAGAGAGACAGAGAGAGAATCTTGTTTGGGAGTGGTGAATGTCTTTGAATTGCTTGTTGCACGCACACCATAGAATTATCTTCTCTTGTATTTGATTTTTTTCTTGCATATCACATGTTCAGGATTGCATTCAATATAACAATATCGGTTGATGCCAAAAAACACAGTCTATATGTCAAGCAATCCATTTACATATGCCATTCTTCTCTCATTGTTTTATTATTATGTACTCTTCTGCTTGTATTATTCTCCATCTTTCTTTCTTTTGTTTGCTCTGTATTTTACCATTATGTCAACAGTAGACCAATTTAAACACTGTTGCCAGGTTAAGGTTTTAATCACTACTACCCACAATAGACTAGACAACTGTTACTCGATTTAGTTTATTCATGTGCTTTGACATTATGTGTATCAATATATCTATATACTACATATGTATTTACGTATCTGCCATGATGCTTCATTGTAGAAACTAGAAATTTTGCACACACATGGTCAGCTATCCCAGATTTTCTATTTCACCTTTGATTAAGACTTTTTGATGTTCCTCGAGTTTGATCTTGAGAGGCCAGCTACTTTCTCCTCTATAGTTCTTTCCACATTCACAGGATGTATTATAAATACAGTTTTTGGTCAGACTCGTATCTTGTGGCAGATTCACTCTAAACTGACCTCATCTGGAAAAAGAAGGGTGGGCACAATCCTTTCTGGAAAGAAGTCCGGATTATCGACAGAGAACACTGCTGGAAACTGAAAAATCAAAGTAGCCGTATACATCAATGTCAGCTGACTATATGTCAAACAAGTGCAGATTTCAACTTGTTGTAACTTCCACTACTCAACTGGGACAGGGTATGTTAATCCACCCATAATAAAGAAAGGAAGGAAAAACATTTGAGTCCCACGTTATGTGATGCTACCGCTAGAAAAAAAAAATTGTGTTTATCACCATCACATTCAGATAGTACACCTGAAAAAGACCAGAGAATGGATTGGCCAAATTGTCCTTTCAATTGCATAAACAGTAAGAAGGAGTTCAATTGTCTGAAAAACTCTGGATAAACAGGATGTCCAGTATTTTGATGAAGGTCTTTTTAGTGAAAGAGCCTTGCTAGAATAGCATTAAGTTATCAAAAGATTGTTTCTACTGACCCAATAATTTTTGGTAGCTTTCTGTAAAGTTCATATTTATCTAACAGCATATATCTTCATGAACATTGTCGGCAAATATATTTATTTAATCAGAAGCCAAAGTCAGAGGTGTATTCTAACAGTATGGTTTACCTAGACGGATTGAGTCTCAGGTCCAGGACAGTATTCTGGCAGGACGTCTTACCTTAGTCGATTGTGGATCAGATCCTAGACACAGTGCAGTAAGCAGATGCCTGAGCTGGCTGTAGAGGTCTCCTTTTGAAGAAGTATTCCTATCATATGGCTATTCTGGGTAGATTGCAGTTTACAGCTATGAATTCTTTTCCTTTCTCCTTTCAATATAGTTAAGTGTTTCAGCTTGTATATGTTCATTCAGCTTTTCTAACTGATCATTAGATTGGGCATTTTAAAATTCTTTTCTAAACATGGTGAAAATAATGAATGGTAAAAAGTCATTAGATATATTTGCAACTGGAAATGAAAAGATAAAGATGATGATGCACCTTAGCATTTTAGTACTTGGTCAGGGTGGGCTGAAGACTTCATAAGTCATCCTTATCTGTTGAAATAATACAAAAAACCTGGAAAATTTTAATTTCACAAGGCCAATTACTTCCTCCAAAAGTGAATAATACTAGAGTGCAAATTGTTCAAGGTTCACCCAATAGAATTTGAGGGATTAACTAAACTGGAAAATCAGTCTTCTGAGTCAATACATGATCGTGAGGTGGGAAGATTGAATTGTTCATTGCAGAGTGGCAGGTAGCTAAGATTTTGGAACATCACTTTGTAATTGTATAGTGTATGATATCTCAAATTATGACCAATTGTGCACTTTTTGGAAGAGCATGAAATTTTTAATATTGCGAGTGCATATGATTACAATAATTTTCAGTTGTGGAGGGAAGTCAGATTCTACTTTTGAGGACTATGAGAGGTCAAATTCAAGATGGCCACCAGTTGACCGGATCTAATGTTTGAACAGGGTATAAAACATTGAAAGTAACACTTCCAACTGAAATGAGACCCAAACATCTGGTCCTGTTGATTGAACGACATCTTGAATTTGACTTACCTTCACAATGGGTCATTTCAGTAGGCTGTTACAACCTTTCTTTTTATCATATATTTTGGTCATTAAGTGGCCAAAGATTTGACCAATGGCCTCAAACAGTAAAGTATGCCAAGTCAGGAGATCAGTTACCCCTGTGGTAGCATATCCCCATTGAATTGAATCAGGACAGTCATGGGCTTACCCTCATGTAGACATGTGGGTCCCCACTTTGAAATTTGGTCAATTGTTGTATGTCTCTATTCAAGCTAACTAACCTCTCCTATTGTTTGCCTAACCCCTAAAAATCATAACCCTAAATGTAATGTGGCATACCAAAACTTTTAAAATCCCTAATACTAACATGGCATGAATATATAGGAAATAAAGTGAGATATGTGAATAAATTCATTTTATGTATTAATAGATTCTATTTGTTTAGAATGACAGTTCAATTTTATACTTCTGTAAGCAAGTGAAAACCATGAGAAAATTAGAATAACCGTATCAGACATTTGGCCGATTTCTGACATAAGTGTGTACACAAGCAAAGAAAAATCTAGTGTTATGGTTATTGGCTACGTTCACTGGCTCTCAATAAAAGCCAGAATCAGATTCTCAATGCAATGAACACTACAAAAATTTTATTATTTCAAAAGCAATCTATGAATTTGTGCTGATACGAATATAAATGCCTCCTGCATAGATTTTATTTGAGTGCCTAGTAAGATTAACAGCCAGAAATAACAAAAGCTGTTATTAGTAAATGGATATTTGGAATATGAGAAGAGAAAAAGGGAAGTGTATTGAATGAATACAACTAAGCATATGACACAAATGTCACTGGACAAGTGGATTGTATTGTAAAAATAAGTTGAAAGTCAGACCGTGGATGCATTAGTTCAATCTTCAGTGCCTTTAAAAGCACCTTCCTTTTTTCACTGTCATGCTAATATTGTGATAAAATAGAATTTCATTCACGTGGCTAATGCTTACTTGTTTTCTGAAGTGGTAAAATAGAATTCCATGTTCTGATGATGTGATGATAAAAAGTTACATAAGCGACATCAAATAAAAGTACCTTTCATTGAAGGAGTGGGAAAAATGCTTTGTGGAGATGATATGAGCCATTTGCTATGCCGATTTGACAGATTGTCAGTCAGTGATGACGATGGCCGCTTTTGATGCATCTAGACAAAGATTGTGTGTGTGTGTGTGTGTGAGTATGCATATGTACATATGTGTTTCATAACAGGTGGAAGAATTCATTAGAGATTTTTTAAGATATACAAAAATGATTATATAATATCAAAAATTATCATAATGGTTTTAATGAGAAATTACATTATTTTCATGTCCATTTCTAAAAAGTTGATAAATTTTTGTTTAAATAAAATAGATAGAAGAGAAACCATCACATGACTAATGTCTTTCGGTAGCGTACCATGTTGAGGGTGATCAATCGAAAAATTGTAAAAACAGGGGATCAATGAATAACTTACTTCCCTCAAGTGATCACTAAAAAAGTCTGAATTTTCAAGAAACAATCGAAAACAATCTAAGAGATCCATTTAGCATAAACCAATGTTGCAAACTGAACCAACCTTCTAAAAGTGGATTTAGGTGAAATTTTGAGAAAAAAAAACGGCATATTAAGAGGTGAATTTCCAAGTTTTCAGCTCCCTAGCTCCATTGGTGTGGCCAGTATGCATGATACGTACATATATATGTGTATATATATATATATATATATATATATATATATATATATACTTAGCCAGCCTGACCATCCTGAAAACTGAAAGAAACCTATGTTGACAGTTTTAGTAACAGTTTTGTTTGAACGTTTTTAATTACAATAAAGGTGGTGGTTTGAATTTCGCTGAACGGTTATTTTTTGCCCACTATCAACTATTTATATTTTTGTCATTAGCATCACTTACCATTTTTTATTATAAAAATATCCAAACTGTATTGATATAGTTTTTATAGCTTTCATCATGATTAATCTCATGTAATGATATAGGTATTTTCATAGATCATTCCACACTATTCCTTACCAGTGAACAGCTACAGTGAAGATAATGATGATGATGATGATGATGATTCTTTTGCCATCCGTCATAGACCTTCCCCAGGACTGCCTAAACCTCTCTATCATGGGCATCGCGGGGCTAATACTTTATGAACTTGTCCAGTTTATCTCTCCGTCTTGTATTCTGCCAGCCATAGTTAAGCATGTGATCTGTGAGGATCCATGTTGTGAGTTTTAATATCAAGTAGTTGGCTGCCATTCTTCTTGCAACATGACCAGCCCATTGCCATTTGAGTTTCCTAATGGATTTTATGTCTCAGACTCCTATTTTTTCCTGGTTTATTGTGCTGTCTTGTGATCACTCCATGCGAGGTTGAGCATGATTCTCTCTGGAGCACATTATGTGGTTCTCAGTTTGTGGGTCAGTCTCTTGGTTAGGTTCAATGTTTTAACTCCATAAGTGACTATCGAGAGGAGGTTGCATTGATTGTATACTCTTCTCTTCCTGAGCCTTTAGCAGGGTAAGCTCAATCCCCAGGAACAAGAAATCCCATTGATGATAGTAATGAATTGATAACCAAATTTTAACTGTGTATTCCATTAGGACAGTAATGTCTGAAGTGATTAAAATACCATGTATCAATTGTTTATCTGTTACTGGAATTGTACAATTCAGCGCCTCTCATCTGAAAATCTGAAAACCGAAATATCCTGAAATCCAAAATGTTCAAAAGCCAACAAAGCACATAACTCATTTTGACTAGATTAAAAGTTTAGTTATCTTCCTTTAACTATTCAGTAACGTAAAACTATATTTACACCACAAATGATGAAAGACGATAAAAGTCAAATTCTCAGAGTAAGTTTTTACTATATTTAGAGCGACTTGTAATTCAATGCTTTTTCTGCCTTTTCCTCCTGATGATCACCTATGGAGTTGAAACATGAAATTTACCCGAAGAATTGACCCTCAAACTGAGAACCATGCAACACGCTCACGAGAGAATCATTCTGAAACTCACATGGTGAGATCATAAGACAGCAAAGTATATTAGAGTCCAAGATATCAAAGAAACAATCAGAACACTCAAATGGACTGGACATGGTGCGAGAATGGCGGACAACCACTGTGCATCATGACTCATAATGTGAATCCCCCAGAGGTCAAATTCGAAATTGTGGCTGACTGAAAGTTAGATGGAGTGATGTGCAAGACAAATTCAGAAAGTACTGGCTTTGCAATGCTTATGATAGAGAAGTCTGGCTAATCTTGGGGAAGGTTTATGTCTAATGATGGACACTAAGATGATGATGATGATGATGATGATGATGATGATGATGATGATTGACTGACTGACTGATATGCGATAAAAAACGTGAATATCATAGACAAAATATAGACGGACAAGTAAATTTATCATGTTTTAAATTAATAAATCTTCATATATTCTAATCAATAACTATTGATCACTTATATCTCTATATCTCATTCAGTCTGGCGTATCTTGGTGGAAGGTCTGTGTCTGACGACAGATGCTAAAAGGCTGCTGCTACTGATACTGCTGCTGCTGATAATGAATAGTGATCACTAAAAAATGTCTGAATTAAAAAAATAACGCAAATGTTGCTGGACACAAACTAAAGGATCAATTAAACATAATCTTAGATTGCAAATTGAACCCTCCATTAAAAACCTATTTAGGGGGAATCATTAAAACACAAAAATGGTAAAAATTTTTGCCCTCTAGCTCCATTTGTGTGAGAACCATGCAACATTCACAAGGAAGAATCTTACTCAACATAGCCTGGAGAGATTACAAGACAGCAGAGGAAAAACAGAAATTAGAGATATAGAATCCATTTGGAGATTCCAAACGTAATGGGCTGGTCATGTAGCAAGAATGTCTGACAACCGCAGAGCGGACATCACTGCTAACAAGGTGTATCCCAAGTGATCATGTGCAAAACTGTGTTCAGCAGAAAACAAGAAAACCTGACAAGATAAGTTCAGAAAGTTTTGGCTCGATGACCCCAATGATAGAGAGGCCTTCTTAGGGAAGGTTCACCATCAGCCTGATGATAATGATGATGATGACGACGATTCAGTGTGTTGTAATCATTCTCTTGGTTGTTATCCTTCCTTTTCCCATCTCAAAACCTTTTTTTATCCATTCCTATCAATTTTTTTCATATATCCATTTTACTACTTTCACTTTCTCTTTTCCCCACTCAATTTGATAATGATTTTGATTGTTGAGACGGAACACGGAAAAAATCCAGAAACAATACAAATAAGATAGAATTATATAATTTTTTTTTTCACAATATGGTACGAAAAAAAGCAATCCTTTTTTTGGTACTCAATCTAATTATTACAAAATTGACGTAAAATTATCGAAATTACTCCCTGATTGCATTATAGGTCCCCATCTCAAACATATCTCATTCATTATTTGTATGAAAATACTCTGAAATCCAGAGAACTCACAAATCCAAAACTCTACAAGGCCCAGGCATTTCAAATTAGTGGTCCTTGACTGTACTTCATGCTTTACAAAAAAAACATTTCTGCATCAAAGCATTTGTTGCATGAATAATCCTTTTTCAAGAATTTGGTTATAGCAAATAAGTCTGGATGTATTTTCCTTCACTATTGCAAAACATAGATGAGCTTAAAAATCATTAACTTTTTAGTGACCAACATTGGATACAGAGTCTCCCCAAGATTCACCTGACCTCTCTATCATGGGCATTGCAGAGCCAGTACTTTCTGAAATTGTCTAGCTTGTCAAACTATCTTTCTTTCTCTTGGCCACATTTTGCGTACGATCTCTGGGGATCCATGGTCTGAGTTGGGATGTCTAGTGGTTGTCTAATATTCTTGCAACATGTCCAGCCCATTGCCGTTTGAGTTTTCTTATGATTTCTATGTTATCGTGGAATTCAGATAATCTTCAGCAGTTAATTCATTGACAAATCCATAATGTATCAATGAACAATAGAAGCAAGAATATATTTCCTTCTTTTGCAAGTAGATTTGAAAAGACATGAAAAGACAATCTTGTTTCCCATGATGGGGTCTCTTTTCTTGGAAACTCCCAATATAAAACCAGAACATCATAAAAACAAAACTATTACTACTCAAAACAAGCTACCTCCCAACCTGCTAAATTGGGTATGACTCGGACCTGGGCTCCAGTCATGGTACTAGTCTGTGGTAACAGACCTCTACAGTCACTGTGCATCTGCTATTTTTGAGCATATTGGATCTTCTCTTAAAATTGCAAGCAGCCATACTATCTGGAGTATCTCTTCTTAAAAATTGCTGACAGCCGTACTATACTAATTCTCCTTCAAAGGGATGGAAGAACTCTGTTGCCAGCTCAGCATCTACCAACAGATTGTTCATGTCCTGAGGTCCAAGTGTGGGTCAACCTTACCATCAGAATACTCTTGCAAAGGGTTGGCATACCCCCAAAGGTAGCTTGCATCTTCCAGGATACTCCTGTCAAAGCTATGACCTTAGAATCCTGCTCCTATCCATGCCATCTCAGTGGATAATGCTAATCCTTGGTTAAAGGGGTTGGGTTGACCCTGGACAAATTTCACCTTAAAAATTCATTACTTAAACTGGAGGGAAAATCCGCATACAAGGCTAACCATCTATAGTCCTTCTGCTGTAGAAATCTCTTCCAACAACCTTCGCACAGTAAGCCAAGCCATCCATCAATGTATATATACATGTATATGTTGAGTCACTGTGGCCCTACAAATAGCAAACTAACCAGTCAAGTGGGCTAATGATTCTTCTCTCATTGTCTGTATCTACAAATGTATTTGTTTGTGTGTTCATGGGCAGTCCTTGTCACATTTTGGGGGCTACAACCTTGAAAGTTTGCATGAATACACCACTAGGTACCATCAGAAAACTTTTTCAAAAAAGGGCTTTTTGGGGTTTTTATAGTCATTTTGTGACCAACAATGCCAAAAACATGAGTTGGCATCTTTTAGATAATTTTTGATATTTTTTCAAATAATTAGTTTTAGTACATGCATGGGCGAAAACTATATATATATATATATATATATATATATATATATATATATATATATATATATATATATATATATATATATATTCTTGAAAGAATGATGTATTACCACATAGGAGATCCACAGGAGTGTTATTGTGTAAAAAAATATATCGATATTTTTGTTGGTATTAATATCATATATATATATCAGAGAGATTAGAGTCAGATTACTTAAGAAAGAATCAATTTGAGATAAGTAGTTCTCTTTCTTTAGGATACAAAAATAATTGATACTTGAAAATCAGTGTAATAGCTTTGACCAAGCTTATATTTAAGATACAACCTTTTAGTCACGATCCCACCAATCTCAACCTTCATTCCAGCTACTCAGTTCAAAAGTTGTCACTCCTACTTTTAGCTCTTAACAGAATACAGAAAAACATAATAAGCTTTTTTTTTCAGATGAGAATAATTAATCTTCCCATTTTTGTCCAATCTTAATTCCTGTTGGTGCTGAAATCATTTAGCCTTTGTATATAGAAATCATTCTTGGTAGATAGTTTGACTGACTTTAATTGTACTTGCTCCTGTGGTAATGCCAGAAACAAATGAGACAACTTCTAATTTGCATGACTGATCAAGTTTCAGGTCATTACCTTTTTATCTTTACACAGCACCAGGAGTGAACGGAAAGTGTGTTGGGAAAATTTACAGAAATAGATTTCACAGTAGTCTTTGGTAATTGGAGAGAGTCAAATTACTGTATTTATCTTAAAGCTCTTCTTGTTATGTTCTTATTTTAAATTTCAAGATTACTGTCTGCTCTGGAGAATGCAAAGATGCTTTACTGATTGCTGAAGAAAAGTTAATTTCAGATGTGCACAGCTTTAATTGCCAATGTTAGGAAGAATCTTATCTCCATTAAGATTTAAAGTATAAAAGGCTAACAAAGAAAGTTTTCTTCTAGCTGTATTATAGCTAGTAATACAATATTGATTGTAACAAGAACAAAAGCAAAGAATCTCATCTGCTGTATGCAAATGATAATTTGATATTGGAGATGTATGTATGTTTTTTTTAGTTTAGCATAAGTTGGTAGATATTGATGTTCATGCTATTTCTGTGTGGCAGATTTAACTCTTACTACCATGTAAATACCAACCCCCTTGGGAAAATGCCATTAGAGGCAAATGACAGAGACATACTTGCAGTTGCAAGGTATGAATTTTTAGAAGGATTATGTCCATTATCTAGATGTTGAGTTTGATTGAAAGCAAATATTACTTTTCCAATAGCAAATTGATAAACAGTGGAGAGAAAATAAACATTCCTTGTGTAAGACTAGCAAAATATGATGTTATTCAATACTTACAAGACAACATCTTTAACAAAAAGAACCATTGAATCATTGCTGGTGGGATGTTAACAATTGACTTATATGAAATGGATAATGAAAAATTTACCACAAATAATACAGACATATTTTGTGTGAATCAGTAAATTTTTGACTGATATGTAGACAATGTCACAATCTTCACTATTTTGGAAGCTGAACTTTCTATTATCAGACTTAACTCTAAACTCAGCTCATGAAATTGGTTAAAATTTTGTCTCTCTCCTTGAAAAAAACCATATTAATTGAAATGAGTTTACCCATTAAGAAAATTTGAGCAAGAGCAATTGACACCTGCACACCAAGACATGGCTGCTAACAAAGCTCTAAAATTAGTGAAAAGGTCTAACCTGTATACACTCAGCCTACTTTTAGGAAAATCAAAGTATGAAATCTGAATCCAATGAAAATAAAATTGCTAGTGGGACTGATGTGTTAAGAGTTGTATATATTTATAATGAGATATGAAAGGACATCATTCTTGACAACCTCTTCATGATATATACAGTTTAAAAACTCTCATGATCCCTAATGTATGTTTTGACATTTGATACATATACAATTTAACCATTCACTTCCAGATAGCCTTGCAAATTTTATTAGTCCAATAAAGAATTAAAATGAAGTATTCTTTCATGCTATCAAGGAACTTGAATATCCTAAGAAACTGAGGAGTATTGGTTTGCAGTTTTTGTATGAGAATTTTTATACAATATTTGACAATCATTCCATGATTCATTTAATTATAAACCAGCCATGTAATACTGAAATTAATAATTAGGCTTTTTATTTGACTAAAGAGAGGATGGAATGGTGTTGTTCCAACTTGCATTAGTATTAGAAACAGTACCACTACTCTTTCTCCATTCTGCTTTGTTCCAACACCAATGTGCACTAAAGTGACTAAATGTAATTATATGAGCAAACATTTACTAAATTCATCTATATCTGACACAAGGCCATAGAAATCAGAATTCAATGAAGAGTGTATAAACTAGCAATGGTTTGTGAAATGGGCTTGATAACTCTAGTTCTATGGCAGCCTACTTTCTTTAGGTTAGGATGAGAGATTTTCAAATCCAAGTTTTTCCTAAGAACCTACACATTATATTGATAAAGAGAAATTGAAACCTTGTTATTTTTTCCATTATTTGATGTTGTATTCGGAACCATTTGCCAAAAGTGTCAAAATAGGTTTCTCTATGTTTCAACCTGGTTCTGGCTGCCTGGCTGCCTGGCTGCCTGGCTGCCTGGCTGCCTGGCTGGATATGTATGTATTATGTGCACAAACCATAGAAATGGAGCTAGAGGACTGACATTTTCAACATGCAGTCCTTATCATGTTAAGAAAAAACTTTTTTTTAAAAAATCTCCCAAATGGGTTAATAGAAGTGGGGGGCAATTTGCAATGTAGGATTTTGCCAGATTGATCACTTAGTTTGTGTCCTACAGTATTCTCATTTGTTTTTTGAAAATTTGGACTTTTTTTAATTGATCACTACCCAACAAAAGGCAAGTGAAGTAACGTCCAATCTCCTCTTTATCCAATTTTTAACAGCATGCTGCCAAAAGATGTTGGACATGCTATGGTTTCTATTTCAGGATTAACCTTTATTTATAGACAATTGATTAAATACTCAGATAATTTCAACTTTACTGACAACCTGTACATTACACCGACAAACTTTTGGCGTAACAAGATGGCTCTTTTTTTCATAATTGATTTTTATTGAGATTATCAAATGATTGGGTTAAGACTTACAGGAAAATATAATTGTGAGTTTGGTTTTGAAAACAAAAGATTTTTAAATGATTATCGATAATCCCATTCAAAAATTTATTCTCGGCCATGATATTCAGAGGCAAGATATCTATGAAATTTTCACTGTATTTTTTAGCTATTTTTGTCAGTTAATGTGTATGCAGGTGCACTCATGAGTGTCCAAGTTTATGTACATAGATGGATGTTGGCAGTGTCTACATGTGTGTATTTGCATGTATTTACTTGTAATGTGAGCATATTTGGATGATTACTTATATTCATGAATTTTTCTCATATCTAATGTTTGATATATACAGAAGTGTGTACTGTTATATATGAATTCATGTCAAAGTATATATATACATACAAATCCATGTCTGTATGTAGACTCCCCATTTTATTGACTATGGGGGCAATTTAGCACTGGATTCCAATGAGATAAAGCAAACTGTAACAATTTCCTTTGATTTTTCTAAATATTTCAGACAATATTTATTGAACAATATCATATATGTTATCATTTGAGAATTCCAAAAGCTATAATTAAAAAAGAGAAGTAGGATTCTGAATTCAAGCCAAATGAAAGAGTTATTTTAATGATAACTTTGAACTGTTTAAACCTGCAAGCCAACTGTCTTAGTTTCTTTTATCAGTGCTTCCTCAAAGACATTTGTTACCATCAAAGATTCAATTTTACACCAAAACAAAAAGCACTTTCTTTTGTATGCATTTTGTGAATATCTCCTGAGATTACTCACAGAAATCTGCAGGTATTTATCCATGATCTCTAGGAATCCTGTCATGCTGATTGAAGAAGAATCAAAAAATAGGTCTGGTTAGTCACTCAATGGAAACTATCACATGACCAACATATTTTGGCAGCATACCATGTTGGGGTGATCGATCAAAAGAATCAGAAAAAAGGTGGGGTTGATCAACTAATAAGTTACTCCTCTCACATTTTGTAGGGTAGTGATCACAGGAAAAAATTTGAATTTTCAAAAAAACAGGAAGTCCCAAATTGAGGGATCAATTTAACATAAACTTACATTGTGAATTGAACCCCAACTAAAAACCTATTTGGTTGGTGGATTTTCAAGAAAACAAAAAATCTTTTTTATCAGACATAATAAGATGAAAATGTAGAAATTCCCAGATCTTTGGCTCCATTGGTGTGGCTTGAACACATGATATATGCATAGCAAGCCAGTCAGACCAACTTGAAAACTGATGGAAACTATTTTTTTAGCTTTGGTAACTGACGGTCTCTATAATAGTAAAAGCAGCAGCTACTTAGACTTATTTATAATTTTTTTCTTTCATTTCTAATTTCTCAACAATTCTGCTTCCCTTGTAAAAATGTTAAGATACCTGATATGAAGGTAAAATGTTGTATCTTATCTCAGGTGAACAACATAGTAACTTATTGAAGTCTGGCATCAACAGTCTTCAATACTGAGGCCCTTATTTCTTCCTTATGGGTTTACATTATTGATTACAATTATCTATGGGTAATCAGACTTCATCAATACTAAGGCTGACCAAAGCTGCGTAGATGACCATTTGAGAAGAAATTTTGCTTAAGGTAAAAAGAAATCTTTTGGATTTGATCCATCTTAGGGTTGTGTCTTACTAATAACTAGCTACCGGAAAAATTGGTTGTGCATATTGATTCCACTTGCGTAGCAGAGTTTTCAAGCTATATAAGAAAAACAGGATCACAGTTCATTATACTTGTTTAAAATTATGTGTACTATCTCTTAGAGAATAACGAAAATCACAAACAAGGCATTTGAATGGGAATTCTTGTTTACAATTGAACCAAACCTTCACTGAGCTCATTACTCTATACTGTTCAACTCAACAAATTCTTGGTTACTTAGGAGTTAAAGATTTTGTCTTGAGGTCAAAATTCAATGAATCAATTGTAAACTCCCACTAGATGGGCTTTAGCAACCATTATTCATTAGATGGAAGACGTTTTCTTGTACCGACACCAGAGCACGGGGATTCTTTTCACACTAACCATTTATTTGGAATTTACAAAGGGATTTAGTTTTTGTCTTATATTCGAGGAGAAAATTGTGTCTTTAAAGATTTGCATATTCTTGAGAAAGATAGCATTTCTGAGACAATAGCAAACTCATGCCAATGAATTGTATGTACTAGAAAAATCAAAACTTGAAAAATGAAGGTGCTATACAAAAAATTACACCCAAATTAACAAGGTTAGTCGATAGATATTCTTATTTCATTGATGATGTTTGACTGGAAGATCATTCAAGTTAGAATTTTCTCTCTCAACTCTTGGAGTTGAAGTAAATTATAACCAAACAGAGGAGAAGAGTACATATGAGTAGTAATGCAAATTTATTCGTTATCTAGCAATAAATATATTTTTTGGTTCAAATATCTACACTAAACATTATACGCTTTTTAACTTATTTATTTGTCAGACTAAGAGATGAATTCTCCACAGTATCTCCACAGATATCAAAGCTATTAAGTGCTCTAGACATACATTGCTGATGTATGATTGAAAATTTAGATTATCAAATTTTGGGATAGGTTTGATCTGTGCTGACCATCAGGAAATCTAATATTAAACAAGTCTGGCTGCTGCATGGTCAAACTCCAATCCAACTTTACTTTTATTCTGACTAAAGATGATTACTGCAATTTTTGTATTGTGTATATAATGAATGAAAAATTATAAAATGTATTTTTTTAGCATAAATGTATTTATTCATTAGAATGAAATAAGCCTTTCATTTTCAGTAAGAGAGCCAGTAACCAATCAGTGGTCTGAGATTTCAAATCAAGGCAGGGAAATGTGAATTTTATGAATGTATTTATCTATTAGAATATAATGAGTCTATGAGTAATTCTAGCGTAAATTTCTGTAAATATGTAAGATTTTAGCCCAGTTGGTAAGAAAAAATCTGCAAATCAGTTGGTCATGATTTAAGATCATGGTAGGGGAATGTTAATTTTTACTCAGCTAAATTCCGTGAGGGTTGTTTTTGTTGATCTTCTTATTTTCGTTATGGTAGAAAAACAAAGATGAAAATATGACAATTGGACTCCAGGGATTTATTTTCATCTTGATACACAGCACTCTGATCACATTTACATTTACACTACTAAGTTTGGGGAGGGCTGTTTCTATCTATCTTTTTATTTTTGTTATGGTAGAGAAACAAAGATTGGAGTTTGACAATTGGACTCCAGGGAAATATTTTTCATCTTGATATACAGCACTCAAACAGTATTTACATTTGTAGTGTTAAATTTGGTACAGGTTGTTTATGTCGATCTTCTTATTTTTGTTAAGGTAGGAAAACAAAGACTGGAATTTGACTATTGGACTCCAAGGAAATTTTTTATCTGGATATACAGCACATACGGATCACATTCACATTTAAACTGCTAAATTTTGTGAGAGCTGTTTTTGTTGATCTTCTTATTTTTGCTTTGGTAAAAAACAAAGATAAACTGTCTAACAATTGTACCTGAAGGAAATTTTTTCATCTTGATAAACAGCACTCATATCACATATCCATATCCAGTGCTAAATTTGGTTAGGGTTATTTTTGTCGATCTTCTTATTTTTGTTTTGGTAGAAAAACAAAGACTGGAATTTGACAATTGGACTCCAGGGAAATTATTTTTATCTTGGTATACAGCACTCTGTTCACATGTGATTTTAAACTGCTAAATCTGTCGAGGGTTTTTTTTTTATTGATCTTCTTATTTTTGTTATGGAAAAACAAAGATGACAATCTGACAATTGGACTCCAGGGAAATAATCTTTATCTTGATATAGAGTTCTCATATCACATTTATATATACACTGCTAAATTTGGTGAGGGTTGTTTTTGTTGATCTTTTTTTGGTATGTTGAAAAAACAAAAACTGGTATTTGACAATAGGACTCCAGGGAAATATTTTTCATCTCAATATACAGCACTCTGATCTTATTCTCATTTAAGCTGCTAAATTTGGTGTGGGTTATTTTTTTGACCTTTTTATTTTTGTTATGGTAAAAAGAACAAAGACTTGAATTTGACAATTGGACTCCAGGGAAATTTTTTTTATTTTGATATACGGCCCTCAGATCACATTCACATTTAAACTGCTAGATTTAGTGAGGGTTGTTTTAGTCAATCTTCTTATTTTTGTTATGGTAAAAAAACAAAGATGACAATCTGATGATTGGACTCCAGGGACATATTTTTTTATATTGATATACAGCATTTACTGATACATTACTAAATTTGGTATGTTTTTTGTTTTTTTTGTCGATATTCTTATTTTGTTATGGTAGAATAATGAAGATGAGAGTTTGACAATTTGACTCCAGGGAAATATTTTTTATCTTGTTATATAGACTCAGATCTCATTTACATATACACTGCTGGATTTTGCGAGGGTTGTTTTTGTCGATCTTAATTTTGTTTTCGTAGAAAAACAAAGACTGGAGTTTGACAATTGGACTCCAGGGAATTTTTTTCCATATTGATATACAGCACCCAAATCACATTTACATTTACGCTGCTAAATTTGCTGAGGGTTGTTTTCATTGACCTTTTATTTTTCTTGATAGGAAAACAAAGACTGGAGTTTGACAATTGGACTCCAGGGAAATATTTGTTATTTTGATATACAGCACCCAGATCTAATTTATATATACACTGCTAAATTTGGTGGGGGTTGTTTGTGTTGACCTTTTTATCTTTGTTATGGTAAAGAAACAAAGATTGGAGTTCAACAATTGGATTCCAAGGAAATATTTTTCATCTTGATATTCAGCACTCAGAAAGCATTTACATTTGAACCGCTAAATTTGGTGCGGGTCATTTTTGTTGACCTTTTTATTTTTGCTTTGCAAGGAAAACAGATACTGGAGTTTGATAATTTGATTCCAGGGAAATACTTCTATCTTGATATACAGCACCCTGATCATATAGTTTCTCTGTTAGATATTTGAACAATTACTAAGAATGTACGGACACAACCAGATATGGAATGTAGTATTTGCTTATATATCTCAAACGAATGATGAAAAGCAATGACAAAACTCCCAAGATGAGAATAAAACATCTCTCATTTCAACAGAGAATATCAGGCTGATCTTAAAGCAGGCTTTCAACAAAGAAAACATATATTTTAAAGGGGGGGAAAAAGAACAATTTGACAAAAATTCAGGTGGGGCATAATTTAAAGCGATTTTCAAGTCATCATCCAGATCCTCTTAAACACATTGGTGCTTCACAATCTTCCCTCTCCATCCTGTTTTAATTTCCCAAAAGTTGGTAACCCTAGTCCAGAGTCCGTATTTTGCTCTTATTTCCACAAGAGAAAGATCTGACAAGGGGTCATTTTTAATGTGGTATCCCAGTAGAGGTACAGGAGGTCTTTAAAAAACTGCTCCAGTTCCCCAACTAGTGTTGCGAAGGCGTCAGAGCAAGCCTGATCAATCCCCTTTAGTGTAGTATGTTGCTGCCCTAAGGTGTGATGTTTCCCTGAGGCTGAGCCAAGTAATTTCTTGAGGCCTCAGGGCAAATCCTGAACCTCTTGTGCTCAGCCATGACGAGCCTTGGTGACCTATCATTGGCCACATCATTGCACTATCGCAAGCTTTGACATCTGGAAATCAGAGCATCAGAGACCCTAGTTGGGAGTCTGAAAAAAGGGCTAATATCACTGGCTTTTTTACCTATTTGAAAATTTCTAATTTCTTTCAATGATGATGATGATGATGATGATGATGATGGTGATGATGATGATGATGATTGTGGGCAAAAAGCAATAAACAAAAACAAAAAAAACAGGGGTAAAGAAAAAAAAAGGTTATACAAAAAGGTCTGGATAGTCATTCAATAGGAACCGTGACATGATCAACATTTTTGGGGGCAGGTGGCAATCAGGGGTGATCAATTAGAAAATTGGAAAAAAAGGATGATCAATGGATAAGCAACTTCCTCTGCCTTCCATTAGGCTGTGATCATTGGAAATACCAGAATTTTTAAAATAAAACAAAGAAGAAAAAATTAAGGGATCTATTTAGCATAAGCTTACATTGTAAATTGAACCCTCTACTATTCAGGGACAGAATTGATTAAGAACAAAAAATGTTTAAATGGTTGAATTTTCAGCCCTCTAGATCCATTGGTGTGGCCGGTACATGTAATATATACACACATAAGTAGCCAGCCAGCCGCATCAACTTGAAAACCGAAGAAACCTTTGTTGACAATTTTGGAGACAATTTCGTTGGACAGTTTCTAATTAGTTTGATTTACAAGACCAGGTATTACAACTCAAATTACTTTTTTAAAAGCCTCCCTCAAAATATGAAAGACTAGGAGCAAGCACCCAGATTTTCATTGTCTGTTAACCTTTTGACATAACCAAAATATTATAGATACCTATTGAGAAAGATTTGATTTATATAAGAAAGATGATTATTCGATAATTGATATTTATATCTCTTGGATATGGTAGATCTTTATGAGAATGCAAGTATATTGAATGCATTGCTTTTGATTAAAATCAAAATAATTCTTTTCTAGGCAAATGAGTAATCTCAAGGTTCACTAACTCATCACTACAGATAGACCCACAGACGTCTAAGCCTGTCTGTACACTTCCTTGGTATAACTGCTTTATTTTCTTTAATACTTGTGTTTTTTGTTCAAGTTATCCCATGAGCTAGAAGGATTTAGCTCGCATGAGTGCATAGATTCTCATTTATATGCAATTTATTAGTGCATGGGGCCTTCATAATTGCTATATAAGACAGACATGCATACAAACATAACATACACACACGCACACACACACACACACACACACACACACATACAAAGTGAACACATACAAATAGAAAAGTGAAAGACAATGGAAAAATGAAGAGGAAAAATTTGAATCTTCAAAAACTGAACAAAACTCCTCCTCCTCCTCCTCCTCCTCCTCCTCCTCCTCCTCATCATCATCATCATCATCATCATCATCATCATCATCATCATCATCATGCTGCTGCTGCATCCTAGATAGACCTTCCCAAGAAGGATTCTCTATCATGGAGGCAAAACTTTCTGAATTTGTCTAGTCAGGCTTTCTTTTTTTCAGCTGACCACATTTTTACATACGATCTCTTGGGATGCATCTTATTAATAGTGATGTCCACTCAGCGGTTGTCAGATATTCTTGCTACATGACCAGCCCATTACAGTTGGAATCTCCAAATGGATTCTATGATATCTCTGATTCCTGTTTTTCCTCTAGTATATTGTGCTCTCTTGCAATCTCTCCATGTGATATTGAGCATGATTCCTTCTTGTGAACATTGCGTGGTTCTCACACCAACAGAGCTAGAGGGCTAAAATTTTCAACATTTTTGTTTTTTGATAATTCTCCCCTAGACGAGTTTTTAGTTCAATTTGCAATCTAATTTTATACTAAATCGATCCTTTAGTTTGTGTCCAGCAACATTCATGTTATCTTTAAAATTCAGCCTTTTTTTAATGATCACTGCCCAACAAAAGGCAAGAGAAGTAACTTATTGTTTGATCACCGCTTTTGCCAATGTTTTAATTGATCATAGGGGATGCTGCTAAAAGACATTGGTCATGTGATAGTTTCTACTGAGAGACTAACCAGAACTGTTTTTTTTTATATTCATAGCTTAATGGCATGAATGAAGGCTTTTCAAGAACACTATAGAGAATAATAGAATGTTGTACATGAAATTATTGAACAAAAGTCATTAACACATAAGTTATTGTACTGGGTAGAGTTCAATAATTAGAGTTGGTTATTCTCTCTTCCAAACATTTAGTTTCTTATGGGTATGGCTGATCATTTGTCTTTATTATTTGTCCTATTCATTTAGGAACATTTTTGTTGAAACAGTTTTTCAGCAGATGAGATGTTTTGATGCTAGAGTTTGGGATCTGTCACTTGTTTTTCCCAGGTTCACAAATTGATGTTGGTCTTCTTCATGAACTGTTTGTGTTGATCTTTATAATGGCGCAGAGGATAGTCTTTTGGTGGTGCTGAGTTCACCATAAACTGGTCTGTCAGGAGAGTCTTGTGTCACTCATAAGGTACACATAGTCTCTCTATCTGAGCTAGTTTGACGATGATGGCTTTGATACAGTTTGTACAGCTTCCTTATGAACAGCAAGGTTAGTGATATAGTTCTACCCTTCATGATTGATTGAAACTTCTGCTGGTGAAAGTAAAGAGTTGAATGATATTGCTCAGTAAACAAGTAAATCCTGAATATACTGACTCTATGATTGTTACTTCACTCTGAAATGAAATAAATCATTCTTGCATTGTTCACAACATCTTTGTCTGAGAGTTTTATGTTAAAATCAATGGATAACAAAGGTTATTTCCAACTATGAAATGAAAACCATTCAATTTTCATGTGCTCTCAGCAGATATATGTATATGTTACGTTAGATTGCCAAATTGGCAAAATTTTAACTTTTTTACCAAATTCATATGAATATATAATTTCAATTTGATCAAAAGTTCATTAGATCAAAACAATGGTATGAAACAATAAGTTTGTCACAATTAAAAGTTTGTGACATCAAACTTTTTTACCAAAAATTAGTGAATAAGTAGTTTTGAATTTTTGTACAGAAAATAAATGAATAGGTTTTAATTCAATCAAAAGTTCATTAAATCAAAATAATGATATAAAACAATAATTTTTTTTACAATCTAAGTTGATGCAATCAAAATAAAATCAAACTTCTTCTGCAAGAAGTAAGTAAATTCTGACAATTAGGTTATTTCAGTGATCCAGCGTAATATATACATATATTCAAATCTTATCAACAATAGTTATTGAACCTTACTTTGTCTATGAAAATCTATACAGATGTAGATCAGGGCCTAATCATTACAATCAATGCCATAACTAATTTACAGCTTAGGAGTAACTTGACATCTTTAAGATATTCTAATGGAAAAAATAAATATTTATAAACAAATAGTCTATGTCTGCTCAGATAGCGTAATGTTTAGCATGTATGCCTCACATTCAGAAGGTACTGGGTTTGATTCCTGGAATGTGTGGAAAGTGTGGAAAACTTTTGATTAGGACAAATTCGGCGGACTTGCATCTTGCGAAGAAGATGATCATAAAAACTTACCGGTATGAATTTCCGGTCTCAACCAGACGAGATTTGCATGAATCATTAAGCTGATGCATGTAGCAGAAACCGGTACTTATTTACCAGCTGTTATACTCCATTGGGTTTTTTTTTCAAGAGATGACACACTCTTGCTTACCTGTTAACCTGTTAATCTATGTGAACAGTTTCATAATTCTAATATCTTCAGATTTTAGCAACTAGTCAGAAAATCACATACTCACTTTGCTTTTTTTTAGAAGTGACAATCAATGTTTAGCAGCTCTTAGGAAAAGGTCATCATTACCAGAAAACATCCATCACACTTTGTGTTCATTATCATGAAGCAATGAATCTGCCAATCCTATTGACATGATTTAAGAAGGAGTATTGCTTGAATGGTCCTATTGATGGAGTTGTCATATTTTTGATAATGCTGATCAAGATAGATGTCGAGATACTAAGTGAGGCTATTCTAAAGACTAACTTCATCCCAATAATCCTGTGAATGTGGGAGTCAATGGATCCTGTCTGTCCAAACATGTAAATTTCATTAGACACGAAATTAAATATCGATGTTGACGATGTTTGTGGATTGTTAAATGATCTTATCTTGTAAGCTTTTATACTCCTTTCAGACCAGCCATTGAATCAGAAATGCCATGAAGTAATTGTCTTCTTTGTCTCAAGTCTGAAATTTTCCTCTCAGTTTAATGAAGAGCGTGTTGTCTGATTGCTTTGGGATTAGTTATTAGTCTCGGATCAAATCTTGCATTTGAAAACAAACTTTCTTAAAAAGTCTTCAAACAAATTGAAATACTGGACAATTTAAGAATATAGAATGAAAGTTTTGCCAGTTTAACTCTTATTTTCAGTAAATTGAAAGAATAAAAACAAGAGTAGAGTGAATTAAAGATGTGAGTTAAGTATTTTATAACTCACAAATATTTATTATGCTTCTGTTGATTGGTTGAACTTGAAGAAAAATCGTTTGTTTTAAGTTTTTAAGTTCAGCCAAAAGCAAAAGAAATCATTATCCTGTTTATGGTTTATACTATTAAATGGCGGAAGCAAAGGTCAAGGGATTGATCTTATATCAGGTGCCCGCTGATGAGGATAAATAGGATGTGCAAATGCAGAAGAGCATCCTTGGGACACCTTGATGACAGGTGTTGACTATAAACATCTTGACAAGGGTGTTGACCAAAAGACTTAGCTATTTCTGCTTTCCTGAATTGAAAGCCAGAGAAACAACAGGTGTTTTACTGGAAAAAACCACATCCAGGTGGGCTGAGACACCAAGAAGTGTGGGTGGATCTGCCAGATGTGTGGATGTAGATCCCCTATAAGAAAGTGATAATTGCTGTCTTGGACTGACCAGATTCTTGGTGGTTGCAGACTAAAAGACACTAAGATGGCTCCCATGTGCTAATCCATTGTCCTGAGCACTATTTCTACCTGATGCCACTTGGAACTGTTCCAAATGAAAATATATATCTATATTTCTGTATCCTGTCTTCCATTTTGGATATCTTGAAATTTCAAGCTAATGTAACAATACTAGAGAATTTTGAGCCTACTTTTTTTTTACTTTCCCTAACAAAGACAAAAGTAATGTTAAATGTGGTCTTCAAATAGACCATAAGAATAGAAGGTGATGTTCTAGAAGAGGTTGACAAATACCTTTACCTCAGAGAGGTAATAAAGTTGGAGAAAAACCATGAAAGTGAAATAAAACAAAGCATTATCATCGGCTAGAAATCATTTAGTATAAACGGAGACATATTGACAAACACCTTGCCAATGTGCTTAAAGTGTAAAGTATACAACGAATGCATAATACTAGCTATGACTTATGGCTGTAAAACTAAAAAAATTAAAAATTCCCTAAAGAAACTGAGAACCAACTTCGAATTGCACAGAGAACAATGGAAAGAACAAAGCTAGGAACAACTCCAAAAGATAAAAATACATCAACATGGATTAGATAGAAAACTAGATGGAAGAATATTATGCAAATAATTAAGCAACAAAAATAGAGATGGACTAGACACTTAGAAAAACAAGATGACAACAGATCAAGGAAAAAGGCTGAGCCGATTGGTACCAATGGGACAGTAAACATGGTAGAAAAAGACCACACGCAAGACGGAGGGATGAGATAGGAAGGCTTGTTGGTGTGACATAGCAGAGGTTAGCACAATCATAGTCATCATGGAGGGAAATGTGATAGGCTGTCGTAAACCAGTGGACTTATAATGGCTGATCAACATCAACCATGATGATGATGATGATATTAGAGTTCACTTAGTTATATTTGATTTGGTTATTTCAGAAGTAGAGCAACAATTAAACCACCAATTATTTTCAGTATTTCCACAGAGTATTTTCTCACACTTCATTCACCTAATTTAAATTTTACTAACTCTTAAATAATTCAAATCTTTATGGTTGGAGTATTTTCCTTGTCTATGTGTTCATTTTCTCACAACATTTCAGCTGTGTACTGTCTGGCCCTTGTCAGGGGTTGTTGGTTCTAAGTCAGGGTGCATACTCCATTGGACTGGACATGTCGTATCCGTTTTCAAATCTTATTGGCTATTATAAAACTGTTACTTAATTTATGCTCTTTCTATGAAAGTAAGAGTTAATATGAGTAACGTCATCTATTGTAAATTGACTGTTTAGAGTGGATCAAGGTAGATGGCACTGGTAACTAGTTGACATATCAATTGTGGTGCTGAGATATTGGCCAGTCGTGACTAACTTCAAGATATCACCGTTGATATATGAGGTTCTCACTTTGAAGAAGAAGAAGAAGAAGAAGAAGAAGAAGAAGAAGAAGAAGAAGAAGAAGAAGGAGAAGAAAAAGGAGAAGAAAGAGAAGAATGATGAGGTAACAAATGTGTAAAGATCAGTGGACAGTGAATTTCATCATATAGTGGTTTGACAGAATTTTGACAGAACTATTTAGAAGATTACAAATATCATCATCATTATTCATACATACAAACATGATTGCAGCATTATCAGTCCATGGTCTGATATGAGTTTCAGCATTATTCCAAGTGATAGATTGATCAATTCATAAGAATAAACAAAAATGAAATCAAATTAGATTTTTAAAATTATCTATGAACCGAATGTATACTGTATTATACTAAACTAAGATTTTTATTTTATATTCTACTCTGTCAGAAAAATCTTACGGGAAAATTTCATGTTATTCTAATCAACACTCACATATAACATACTCAAATTGAAACTCAAATCTCATTCAAGAAAATTTCCAATCAAACCATTTTTCTATTTGTGAAAAAAATATACATATCTTTATCCTTTCGGCAACAGACCTAGACCTTCCCCAGGATTTGCCAGACTTCTCTATCATGAATGTCGCTGAGCAAATACTTTCTAAACTTGTCTATTTTTATGCCATCTTATTTTCTGCAGGTGTCAGTTTTACATATGATCTCTGGGGATCCACATCATTAGTTGTGATGTCCAATTATTGCAACATGACGAGCCCATTTCCATTTTGAGTTTCTTAATGGTTTATATGATGTCTGCCTTGTATACTGTGCCTTCTTGTGATCTCTCCATATGATGTTGAGCATGCTTCTCTCATGAGCACCTTGCATGGTTGTCAAGTCAATGTTTTGGTTAGGTTCCATGCTTTAGCTCCATGGGTGACTTTCAAGAGGATGCATTGGTTGTATACCATTTATTTTAGGACTAATGGGACTTTCTTTTTCTTGAAAGTTAAGCTAGCTTTACAGAAAGCTTGCCAAACTAGAGTGATTCTTTGCTTGCTGTTTTAACTTATGATAAAAGTTTTTGTATTATTTACGTATTCTTGAGTAAGTGCCAAAATATATTCTGATGCAAATTTGTAACGAAGTACTGCATATCTGAAACACTGATTGGCTATTCATGATTTGTATAATTAACTACCTTTATGCCTTATTCATTAACAACATCATGATTTCATATATTGTCTATAACAGCATAAATACATTATCAATATAAAAGTATAACTTCTACTTCATCAACTTAAAAATGGCATGAGTCCTTCAAAATGAATTTTACACACATGAGTGTCTGTTAAGATGAGGTAAATGGGGCATTTGCCTCTCCCTCTCTCTTTCTTGATTAGGTTCCCTCACCAAGGGTAAGGTTGGTTTGAAATTGAAAGTTGAAAACTTATACCAATAAAGGATAATGATGTAGAAGAATTGTTTTTGTAAGCCTTAACTTCCTCCTCCTCCTCCTCTTCCTCCTCCTCCTCTTCCTCCTCCTCCTCCTCTTCTTCCTCCTCATCATCATCATCAGTTTTTCATCATCTGTCGTTGGATATAGACCTCCCGAGGATTTGCCGCATCTCTCTATCGTGGGCGTTGCAGAGCAAGTATTTTCTGAATTTGTCTAGTTTGTCTCTCCATCTTGTATTTTTCCCGGCCTCAGTTGTGCTTGTGATCTCTGGGGATCCATGTTGTGAGCTGTGATGTCCATTGGTTGTCTGCCATTTTTGCAACATGACCAGCCCAATGTCATTTAAGTTTTCTAGTAGATTCTATGATGTCCCGGACTCCCATTTTCTCTCTGATATACTGTGCTATCTTGTTATCTTTTCATGGGAAGTTGAGCATAATTCTCTCATGTGCACTTTGCACGGTTCTCGGTCTGCGGGTCTATCTCCGGGTTAGGTTCTGTGTTTCGGCTCCACAGGTGTCTTCCCCTATGAAAAGACTGTGTGATTATTCAATGGGAACAAAGTTGCCTCCTTTCTAGATATATCCTCCCCCCACTCCTGGAAACATATCCTTGAGCATAACTGTGGCAGCGGATCCCCATGTATACGCATTTGAAATGCTGGATAAAAAACTAGAATATATAATCTAGTAATTGATTGAGCATTTCCCGGGCAGACAGAACCTGACATCAGAACTACTTTATCTTCAAGATGTGTGAATGTTGCAGATCCCATGGTCTTAAATGGAATATATTGTTTTCTGAAGTCAAACACAAAAAGAATTGGATTGGTTACATCTAAAATTGCGATGAGTTTTTGACACTCAAATAAAAAATGATATCCAAGTTCATTTTATCTGTGGAAAATCTACTTACACTCTCACACTCACAACCGTTTTAAAACTGATCTGATAACTAATCTGCTACTTTGCCTAATCAGATCTTGAGTTTAAGGAAATTGATGGTCGGAATATAAATAATTTAAAAAAAATTTTTTATTACATGCAACTCTGTGATTAGGACCGAAGGCTGAGGAATGAGATGCTTCAATTTCTACATCCTGTGCTACATAATTATCAAAGATAAAGTAAAACTAAATTCCTAATAAGTCTGGCTCCTGCAGGGTTAAACAGCACTCTTACTTCTATTCCAACTGAAGATTATTACAGCTACTTTTTTATTGTATACATAACAAATAAAAATCATGAAAACATTTTTTTACTATAAATGTATTGATTTATTAGAATGAAATAAGCCTTGCGTATCTGTAAGATAAATTTTTGTAGATATTTAAGACTTGTCAGTTCAATGCAAGCGGTAAGAAAGCTGGCTATCAATCAGTAGGTCATAATTTCAAATCATGATAGGGTAATGTTAATTTCATAAATATATTCATTAAAATGAAATAAGCCCTTTGCATATTTCTAGCATGAATTTTTTTAGGTACGTTAATTTAGCTTAGTTGGTAAGAGACGTAACCAGTTGGTCATGATTTCAAAATATGTTAGGGGAATATTAATTTTTACTCCCTAAATTTGGTGAGGGTTGTTCTTATTGTTATTGTTGCGGTAAAAAAAATCAAGGCCAGGTTTTGACTTGAGTTTGACAATATTGAAATTGTGTATTGTACTGAAATTACAAAGAGATTTTGGAGATTCTTTAACAAGTTTTTTTTTGTTTGGAGATTGAGTCTGTGGGAAAATCTTTTTATAGCATGGTAGTTTCTTTTTTTTAATCATGGTTTTTCTTTTCTAGTTTTCTGCAAGAGAAATCTAAATCTCTATAATGTTTAATTTCTTTTGGGTAATTGCTGATTTTTGTTAGAAAATATATATTGTGAATGAAACATTAATCTATTTGTTGAATATTAGATCATATCTGATTTAGACAGTTTATATTCTTGAAATTGTCATCAACTCACCCACCAAAAAACAATTTAAATGTGTCACAAATATATTGTATGTAAATATCTTACATGTCTCAGAAGAAAGGAAATCTCTATGGAACTCTGGAGATTTCAAATCTGATAATTCTTAATGGTGGGTGTAAATTTCTAAATATCAATATTTCTTCTTCGTATCAAAATGAAATGTCTTTGCTTTCGTGTGAATTGCTCTTATTAGATTTAGTTTGATAACTGAATCCTGTTAAGAAGATAATTTTTTTTGTTTCTTTTTGACTTTTATCTATTCTATAAACAAGATATTGGAAAAATATTGGAAACTATGGGAGGTCTGTGATGTTTCATTTAAACTATGATAGATATTCTTGAAATTTTCTCTATCCACATGCTTCTGAATCTATGAAGCATAGAAAATCTGATTCCTTGCTTCTTTTAAAATCATCAAAGACAGACTCATTAATACTCATAAACTGATGCACAGTGGGATTCTTAGGGTTAGTGTTATGTCGGGTGGTAACTTGGGGTGTCACCTCTCCTTCTAGAACTCGACCCCTTCCAAAGATGTCTAGAATTTGGTGATCTCTTTGTATTATAGGTATACGTACCTCAAAAGATAAGCAAAATTTCCTTTTTGCTTAAAAACTGGGAGGAATTTTTTTTTCAAGTTTGCTCCAACCTAGAAAAATTTTTCCTCAAGGAGTTCAAATTTTACAAGACAAGAAATCATACTTTTAGTAATAGTTAAAAATGTTCATATTTTTCAGTACATTACTAAAAAAAAAAACCCACAGATTTGGTTATCCCTAAATTTCAAAACTATTATCCAACAGCGCTTTTTTTTTTGCTTTTCATTGCGCTTGGTTAATTGTCCGCTAACACTAAATATTTTAAAAATCAAAAAGATTTCTGGTTAGAACAGGGTATTAGAAGTTACATTCTTAGAAAAAGTTTTCAGCATACCTTAAAGAATACAAAGACAGCTCCTTTTTGGTACCTGTCTATTATTGAATTATGATTAATTATTGGGCTCTGTGCAGATTTTCTATTCACAGTAACCAGTATGAGATATTTACCTCTTATAAAATGCTAAACTAGCTAACTTAAATCATGGTTCATAAATTTTTAGGAACGGTTACATGGAAAATTGAATTCTCATTCACCAAAAATCACCAGTTGCAACAGAATATGAAGAAATGAAATCGTTAGTAGTTTCCCAGAGAGAGATAAATATTGTGATTAAGGAACAACAATCATTTTCTGATTTGATGTCATTGTGCTACGTTTTTTTAGATACATATACTGTGAAATCTGGCCCTAACGACCTTGATATAATGAATTTCAGCTTTTACAAAAAAAGAGACCATAAGAAACTTTGTGCTCATTTATCAAATGAATTTTGATAAATGCAGTAACCGCATAGACCATAATGAACTTGGTATCATGCCAATTTCATGATCCAGATCAAGATCAAATTGTTGTATCTGTTCTTTTCACATCAATGAAACTGCATTAAGTTCCTGTTTTTAATTTTAAACATTATTAAAGTGGTATATTATTGTTGTCTTTATGTGTTATAATTCAATACTAATACTTTTTTGATTGACAAAAACAAAAGTTGTTATGAATCTTATTTATAGCCATTAGTGAAAACCATGTGACTCAACATTACCATTTTAGATTTTAAAGTTTACCCCAATCATATGAAAAAAAGTTGAGTAATATGATTTCACTAAATCATTTTTACTTATCATTACTCTTCATTACTCTTTTTTGACCCATTTTTAACTCATTGATTATTATCAGATTTTGCATTTGAATAAATTACTATGTCTTGTACTTTTTACTTAAATTATTGTGTATTTTGTACGTAAATCATAGTTTGGAAGGCTTAAAAAAATTCATCAAAAATATTCAATAATCAAAATACAACCATTTCTTTTTGGTCAATCGAAAAAAATTCTAATTAAATCAAATTAGAATTCATGAGGAAAACAATCAAAATACAATTATAGTAACAATTGAAGTTGAAAATAGGAAGAATGTTATGTTTTGTTAATGTGAGAAGAACAGATACTATACTTTGATCTTGAATTAAATGCTGTAAAAGGCTGAACCATGAAACTACAATAGTTGCCAAGATATAAAGCCTCTGGGGTTTTCTTAACATTAACACCCAGAACTATAAAGCAGTAGCCGTTTTGGAAGAATTCAGTAGTCAAGTGGATCATTTCTGAAAGTGGATAAAAACAACATGAAATAACACATTTGAGGCATTTTTTACTGAAAATTCTTACAAAATTGAAGAAAATATTGTTACAATTTTAAACAGAATATAAATGTATAATAATGAACTTTTCATACACAGTAAAAATGTCAATGGATCTTGAAATCAGCTTTCTTTAAAATGATTCTCTTTTGTAACACGTTGAACAACCTCTAAAAATCTATTTAGGGAGGATTTTCCTCAAAAAACAAAAAAGTTTTCTCAACTCATTAAGGGGAGTATGTTTACAAAAATTCAAGATTCTATTATGAAAGGTTAGGTCTGAGGAAAGTCCCAATAAATAAATTCATAGAATGATATAGCATTCAGAACACGTGAATAACCTAAACCCAGTAGCAAAAGTGTTATGGGCAGCGCAGATTAATACATTTACTCAAGCCAGTTGTTAGAAAAAGATCATGAAAGCAAAATGAAACAACACAAAATGATTGGTTGGAAAGCATTTAGTAAACAGACACATGTTCTGAAACACCTTGCCAAATGCTTAAAACATGAAGTGTACGATGATATAATGAATGGATGTTATACATAAAAACTGATAAAATCACTCAAAAACTAATTCAGAGCTGCATAAAGAGCAATGATAGAAAGAGATAGATAAAGATCAACATGGATGCCAGAGCAGACCAGAGTGAAAGAAATAGTGATAACAAAAATGGAGAAAAAAATAGAAAACTGCTGGTAAAAATCAGAAATTTACCAATAAAAAAAGCATTTCAGAGTGAAACTGAATTACGACCAACACAGATATTATAATAAACTGATGGAATAAGAAAATTTGTCTATGTTAAATTGACCAGTTATTGGATTCTCCAAAGATGTTAACCAGGACAGCAATCATGTAGATCCTTATAATACAGACCATTTGTCACATAGAGTCACCAGAATTGTGTTCTACTTCATGGATATTCTCCCTGAACAGCTTTACATAGATGAATATAAAAAGATGAAAATATACATATAAATGGTTATGATGTTTGAGGGACACGAAAAAATATAATGAACACTTGATTTTTGTTGAAATTGGGATCAACTTAATCAATAAATGACCAAAAATTGGCTACCATTTTTGGCAAATCAGAAGTTACCTGAATTGATTATTGTTAAACCAATCCCCCTCTTGACATGTATCAAAAATATTAGCAAAGCTAAAGATATTAGTCAAAATATATCAAAAAGCAACAGATTTGGTAAGTCACGTAATAGAAATGACCTTTGGCTTACCATATTCATCATCATCATCATCATCATCATCACCACCACCAACACCACCACCACCACCACCACCACCACCACCACCACCACCACCATCATCATCATCATCATCATCATCATCATCATCATCATCATCAGTCTTTTAACATCCATTGTTGGACATAGGCCTTCCCCAGGATTTGCCACACTTCTCTATTGTGTGCATCGTAGAGCCAGTATTTTCTAAATCTATCTAGTTCATCTCTTCATCTTGTATTCTGTCAGCGTCGGTTTCGTATCTTATCTCTGGGGATCCATGTTGTGAGTCATGATGTTCATCAGTTGTCTGTCATTCTTGCACTAAAAACTTGTTTTGGGGAGTGTGGATTTGGAAAAAAAAAATAAATAACATATTTGAAGGCATAATAAAGAGTTTGAATAAAATGTTTAAATTTCAGCCCTGCAAGAACTGATGGAAACCTTTGTCGACACTTTAGTCAAAATAAATCAGAAACAACTTCCATAAATACTGAGCCAATGAGTGAATGTTCATAACTGTAAGTCAGAAATGGTTTGTTTTTAACAGCATAGATAAAGAAAAATATGAAGAGAATAATGAAGGTAATTAAAAAGGTCATCAAAGGCTAATCACTATAATTACTACCAGGATTGTAGTTTAGAGAGGTCGAGAGAGCGATCTTTAAATCCCCTCCACCAACTAAGGGGGTCCCAAAACTGTATAAATTGTAGAACACCTACTCGATTGAACCACCGTAGCCATCAAAGGTGGTGAAGTGTTCTATCCTTTTTTTCACATGTGTCTACGTTTACATGTTCTAGTGCTATTGGGCATACCGTTTTGTCTATAGAATTGAAAATTGGTATCGTTACTCCACTAAACACCTTGTAAGGAACATTTTTCAACCTTTTGGGGATCTTATTTTGACAGGTTTATTAATAATATCTAGATTTTCCAGAATTTAGATTTTTATAGATTTTTTAAAACTCTAATTTAGATGTTTTCCAGTGGAAATAACACATAGTTTCTTCAGAATCTAAATAGTTCTCGATGTTTTTTTTACTCAATATTTCTTTTCCAATTGAAAATGCCAGTCATGTCATAGATAGAATTTATTCTGACAATATTCATTCTTTGATGTAATTTTCTTTACAAGACTTTGAATTATGATGCTATTGTTGTTCAATTATTGACTTTGATGGCAAGTCATATTACATGTTCTCTCTCCATGCAGATAATACGTCAATAAACTCTCTCTCTCTCTCTCTCTCTCTCTCTCTCTCTCATAGATTCTTATTTACTTAATAATATTTATTTGATTATCACAATGTCATTATCTTTGCTTTGTTTCATTGAAGAAAATATGGAAAATTCACTAATTGGTTCTGCAAACTTAAAGAGACGTTCATAATCTTTAATTGCAATTACTCTTCTTTGAAGAAATACCCAGTTAATGCCGAATGGTAGTTATTCCAACATTGATGCATTTAGAAAAGTTTGATAACCATACTGCTTGATTTTCTTCATAGACACTGTATGAAAGGCAAATGATTCATTTTTAGAGTTTAAAACAGATACATTCTGCAACGGAATGAATCAGGAAAAAAAGTGATATCTCTAAGTAAAAATATCGATGGTACGTAAAATTAAATAATCAAATTAATGCATAAGCAGAAAATTGGATTCATAAATGAAATTGATGAGATTTGTTGAATAAACTGGAAAACTAATGAAGCCTATTCAAAATATACGAGAAACCAAAATGAGCAATAATATCAATGAACTAATTTACCATTCATTCAAGAAAACCAATTATAATATTAAGGTGGGTGAGACAATGCAGAATGAAGAATCCAATAAAAGCATTAGTTGCTAAGTTACATTTAGTGATCGGGATCTTCTAAAAATCTAGTAAAGTCCATATATTTTATTTATTTCTATGGAATTTACCAAAACAGATAACTGATATGTAAAAGAAATTCTCTTTATGGCTGGACCACATTTGTACAAGCGCTTGACTAGGGATTCAAGCCATGTAAAGCCAGAGCATCCCAACCAAAATATTAATTGAGAAACTGGGTTGAAACATTACTATACAACAAATCTAGATTGTGATTTAATGGAGAAATGATTTGGCTGAAAAGTCCTTCAACAGAAATATAGATTGTTACAAAAAGAAATAGGTACAAATAAATAATAACAGCAGCAATAAAGAATATAAAACAAGAAAAGATAGTTAATTGTAAATACAAAACCTATAGATGACATTATGCACAAAAAAAATAGAAGATAGCGTTCTTGAAAGAAAAAAAAAATGAAATGACTTATTGCCAGCTTATATGTAAACATTTGATTAAGAAAAAGATATGGAGATTTTTTAAGATAAAGATTAGATTTTATAAGATAAATACAAAAGTTTCCACCACTGTTTACCTCAACTAAAGACTGAATACACAGTGAACCAGTTTTCCACAAGAAATTTTTGCACATATCCAATATAAAATTCCCCATCTCTCTCAATGGACAATGGGATGACACTGGCCTGGGTGAAGTGTATAGAGATTCTGAGATGCCCAGTCAATAGGTGCCCCTTTTGGCCTCGCTGATGTAGTTCAAAGAAAAGTAGAGTGTGATATGTTTAGCATCGGCTTCATCGCTTGAGTGCCCAGAAAGATATTGATATCCAAATGGCTCAAAGGGCCCAATTTTTTGGTTTGGAATCAGAGTTGTCCTTCTCATAGACTGGTTGCCTTAACCTCCTGAAGTTTTTTAACATTATGACCCTTAGTTTATACCCCTCTTCTCCTCCAATTGAATACGAAGCAAGTAGGGGAGCCCAGTAATCTATTGGAGCTAAACAAAAGAAAAAAAATCCATATAAGTGGAATAAATCAACCTTGCCAAATAAACATACTGTTGCTAAAAAAAAAAAGGTAAAATTAGTTTGTTTGGTCAAATTACAAAGTATTAAACTGGAATCTCTGTGGACTTTTACTAAGTTAAAACTTGAGGTAGTGGTATGAACAGACCAAAACCACTAACTAAACTACTTGTTGATCTTGCACCTGATATATTTGTTGAAAATTAAAGAAACTGATGAGGGGAGACTTGAAATTTCCTTAAAAAATCTAAACTTTGTTTGCTTACGTTAGTTTTTAAATCTATCTTTAATCTTACCTTTGAAATATTTTTCATCAAAAAAACATTCTCTCCAAAACAGACTTAAAATAGATTTGAAAGGAGATACCTCTGATCTGAAAACTCTGCAGTCACACACACCCATACAAAAAAGATACATAGTTATATCTGTTTGAACAAACAGATACTTTGTGAATATAAGTGTACATGTTCATTCATATATATACCTATGTGTAAGTATAAAAATGTCATCATATCATCATGCATATCTATATGTCTGTATGATTATACTTCTGAATTTAGTGATATACATTTGAATATTCATTTTTAGACTTGCATTTATGCTTCTACTTACATTAATGCAAATATTCACATATCCATATATATTGTTGTATGAATATGACTGATTCTAAGTTTTGAGATCAATACTTTTTGTTAGTTTCATTGTTTTGTTGGGAATCGATTGAGAAAACCAATCACGTAGCTTGGATTATAGCATCTTTATGAGAAAAAAAAACAAGTATTAGTGACCTTTATACATTACCCTTATCTTTTATCTTCAATCGTCACTTTCTAAGTCTGCCTCCCACAAAAAACTTGCATCCTTCCAACACCAAAAGTAAACCAATGAAATGGCATAATCAATATGGCCAGTTTTGTGGACTACAACCAAATGGAGAAAAACAAACTCAAAGGAGAGAGAATAAAAACAAAACACTGAAATGAAATCAAAAACAACTAGTTAGAAATAGATGCCTTCTTTTATATTCCATTTTTTTATAAAGTGGTGTAGAAATAGTTTTATATTTTTCTCTAATTCTTAATATTGATTTCCATACTTTGGGAGAGTATCCTAAGCCACATTGGAGTATGTTTTACTCTGTAACTAAGCAATCTTCATATCTATTCCAAATTCTGAACGCTTGATTTTTTCACTTGTATTATCAATCAATAGAAAATATGAACTATCAATTTCAATTAATCATTTGATTAGATAATCTTTTATATAGCCATTGTCTTGGCGCAGTTAAGGAAACTGATATTTGATTATAATTATGATTTTGCACTTCAGTTCATTTTTTGTTTTTGAATATCTTTTAATGGTTATGTAAGTTTTGATAAGTTGATCCCTTACTTGAAGATAAGTAACATACATTGATCACTTTTTTTTTCAATTTTTTAATTGATCATCCCCAACGCATCATACTCCAAAAAGACATCAGTAACGTTTCTGTTGAGTGACTAACCAGACCTATTTTACAATGTAAAAGAGTGATCTTTATTTCTATTCTAAATTTTGAACTCCTGATTTTCTTTTGTATTATTAATCAACAGAAAATATAAACTAAATTATTCATTTGATGAAACAATCTGTTATATAACCATTTATTATATGTTTATTTTCATATAAGCACAGTTAACAAAACTGATATTTGATTATAATTATGATTTTGTATGCAAACGTTTTTCTAGCTAAAGCTTTCATCAGAGTACCTTCACATTTCTAGTGGTCAAGCAATAATGTATAGCTTAACAATATTGAATCTTTTATGATTTATCAAAATAGACAACATCCACAGAATACTGGATACTATACCAACAGCTGTTCTAAGCATATCTAAAGACACTTAGTGGTACTCTTTGTTAATTTCTGAAGAAGTTAGCAGTTCAAACAAAACATGTCAAATTAAATCAAAAGTTTCCATTTGTAATAACACCTTTGGCTTATCTAAATTGTCTTTTATCATGAAAGCATAAATGATAAAGGAATGCTTGCTTGAGGATAATGACTAATCAAAAATATAATTTTTGAGGGTGAATCCACAAACCAAGTGAAAAAAGTAAGAAAATCATTCTGCTTTGTAAGGTTGATAGGAAATTTTACCCCAGCCATTTCATGCACAATGTTAGAGAAATTTTGAAAATATCTTTGAAGTTTACTCAATTCTTTGTGGCTTGTGTATCCAAACTCTTCAATTGTTTGCAGTGATAATTTTATGTCATTTTGGTGAAAATATGAGTGAATATAACAGGCCCACATGAAATTGTTTGGTCAGCATCTAAAGTTTGTCCTTCTCATAATGGACACTGAAAAATGCTATTTCTAGACAAGATGGCCTCTCTTGATGGAAAATGGATTCATAACAAAAATATGAAATAAAGGAGATAAAAGCTACATTCAGGAAAGGCCTCATCATCTCAAGCTAAATGGAATCTTCTAGGGAAGAAAGTTGATTTCTATGTACAGTGGGAATCGCTGGAAACTGGACAAAATGTTCCTGAGGATTGCTACAGTGAGTAATTTGCTCATTTGAATGACATACTAGAAGAGAAAATTGTTTTTCTGGGTCAGATAGTGACTGGTGATTTTGTTGCATGACAACACCCATTCTAGTGTTGCAAATATGATGCAACAAACAATTAGGGGGTAAGTTTTTCCATATCAGGCATATTCTCAATTCACCTCCACACTGTTACTTGTTTCACTCTGTACGAGACTCCTTTTCTAATCAAAGGTTTCAACTTCATTTGCAGAGGTTTCTAGTTGAGAAATAGTTAGTTGCTAACTCATTTCAAGAAACATTCAGTGTGCTGTCATATTTCTGGAAGTTTCATGCTAGGAAAGTTGCCTGCTAACTCATTTTGGGAAGTACTCTGTATGCCATTGTCATTTTAGAAAAGTTTTATGCTGAGAATGATTGCTGCCTAGCTGTCCAACTTGTTTTGAGAAACATCCTTGGTGCCGTCATCATTTTATGCTTGAAATAGTCACCTGCTGACTCATTCTGTGAAATGTCTCTTATGTCTTTATTGTTTTTTTGGAAGTTTTATGTTGGGAAAAGTTATTTGCTGATTTGTTTTGAATGACATCTGTTTTGCAGAGTGCGAAGGAAACTATAGTTACAAAAGTCGGTTCTGGATAAGAAAAATGGATGATAATAAACATGAAAAAATCTTTAATGTTCCTTCTCATAACTGTTTTTATCTATCTATCAAAATTTTTCTATTGTCCATGCAGTTGCAGTCCATCTTTTCATTTTCAAACAGTATATAAAAAATTACTATAACAATAGTCTGTTGAAAAAATAGTGCAGGTATCAGTTCCTCTTGTCCCTAGAGTATAAAACCAACCACTTCCATTTGTCATTGCTCACTTCAGCTTGACCACTGGTAAGTGCAGCCCTGGCTGTTTTGACCCGTATGTATTCTATGCTTAACTTTTTTAAACACGGCTTATATCACTTTCACTAAGCCATTTTTGTTTCTGGCATTGAAACTTCTTTCTTGTATTCTCTTGCATGTTTTTGACAAGCTTCTGGGATATTGTCTTGAAAGCCAACTTACAGTGCTCTAATACAAACACTTTGCAGACATATCTGTGGAGGGTATATCTAGTCTTGAGAGCTCCATTTCTTTTTTTCTTCACTGAATCATTGTTTTCAGTAATGTTTTTGTATTCAGACAACCTTACCCACTGAAACATATAAATTTCAATTTAACTTCTCTATCCTGCCACAAAAAAATCTAGCTTTGGCTTTCTGCAAAGCTGTCACATGTTTTCTCTTCTATTTCCATTTCAATTTGTAAGAGTTTGTTGCTAGTTAATGATTACCTATCATCCTCTTCCCTATTGCCATTAGTTACTCCATCAATCTTCTCTTTCAGCGTATTCTGTGCTAAGTGTATGTACCCATTTGTATTGCCGTTTGCTCGTTATCAAATGTGTCCACAAGTTATTTGCATTTGTTTTCAAAATGTCCTATATCATATGAGGGTGCTTATGCTGAGTATGTCTGGAATTATTTGGATTCTATATGGATGACCACATGGCGGACTGAATAATTCCTGGCAAGGATGTCAAAAATCTATAATATTGCGAAGACGAAAGATGAAAAAGATGGAGTTGTCATCTTTGATTTTAGAAGCGGCAAACCACATAGGTCAAAGGAAAATAAATAAAGAAAAAGGAAGTTAATACAAATGGGAATGAAGACAAATGCAAATAACTTATGGACACAAACATTTAAAAACAAACAAATGACAATATTAATGGGTACTCACGGTTAGCAAATAGTATACTGAAAGTGAAGATTATTTTTTCTACCCATATCAACAAAAAAGACTAAATGATCAATCAACAATGTTCTGTAAAAGAGTTCTTTATTTACCAAAAAATATCTTATTTCCAGTCAATAAATTCCTCTTACTTTATATTTCAAGTTATAGATCTTTCAAAGTTGAACAATTATGAAACTCGTATCAAAACGGATTTATCTTTCATGCTAAACAGTAGCAATTTCAATCAATCAATGATAGTTCTTCTGATCACATGAAAATTATTCATCAACAACTAATCACTGACCAACTGCTTTTGATCAAAAGTAAACTGCTTTGTGATCCAATCATAAATAAGTTGACTTATGCTAAATAATTGCCTAGATGAATATCTGATGGATATTAAATATTTTACAATGATTGCATTAAAGAAAGATGAGTGGAGAATTATTGTCTCAGAGTTTGTCAATAATGGGAAAGAATATAGTGATCCGATGCTTTTAAGAAAGATTTTTAAAATCAGTTTTAATGAGTTTCCTTAAAATAGAAGGATTAGGAAAGAAAAGTAAGCAACAAAAACATAAAGATAGAAAAAGAAAACATTTTCAAGGAAAGAATACAAATCGATAAAGTGAATTTGGCTAATTTTAGCCCCAAAATGTTTCATTTTACTTTAGGAACAAATAGAAATAATTCATTAGCTGCATTAGACTGATTAAAGAAATTGAAAAATAGAAAACTGTGTTTAAAATTTCTTTGAACATCAGAGAAAATTAGCCAGTGTATTTTAATTGATAAAAGTAATCATTATTGTTTCAAATTGAATTGATGTTGTCATTGAAAATCTAAAAAAAGTGGCATACCCTTAAAATCATTCTTTGTACAAATACTTTTTTTAAAAAGTTTTTAATATGGAAGTTAGTAGCAGCAGCTTTGATGACAAAAGCTTATGAGTGGGTGTATATGCTAAGTGCCCAATGCTCCATTTTTGAAAAGTTGATATTTTCATTATTTTTAAAGCCACAACTATGCTCATTTTTTCCTTCTTGAAACTTGTTATGATTTATAGAGTCTTCAAGCTCAAAAATAAAAAAGAAACTGGGTATTGTAGCTCTAAAAATAATAGTGCATTTATCATATATGAACAAATATGACAGGAACAAATAACTAGCATACTTGAAGCCAACGGAGACATAACAACAGACAGAGACAGAATTGTCAAATACGTCCAAGAATTTTACCAGGAACTCTACTCTTCAGAATACAGGCAGCAAAACACGAATACAAAAGACAATGACAATCTGTTTGAGGAATTCCCAGAAGTTACAGGATAGGAGGTGAAGCGAACAATTAAACAAACAAAAAAAGGAAAAGACCCTGGACCAGATAACATCACCATTGATCTACTCAAAAAAGCTGGTAAGATTGTCAACAAAAAACTGGCTATTCTATTCAACTTGTGTCTAAAACAGAGTAAAGTTTCAAAAGACTGGAACACAGAAATCCTAATGCTTCTATGTGAAAAAGGGTAACCGCAAAGACTTCTACAACTACAGGTCTATGAGCCTACTGAGCTGCATCCACATAACTTTTCACAAAACCAGATTACTAAAACACTAGATGAAAACCAAGAACTGGATATAGAAGGTGCTCAACCATGGATCATCCCCATTCAATAGATCAGCGGAAAAAAAGCAGCAGAAAACAGAATGCCGCCCGCTGTAGCATTTTTAGACTTCGAGAAGGCATTTGACAATAGAAATTCCCATGGTCATGAAGGCCATCACCCTACAAAGTGTTGATCCTGGATACGTCAAAGTACTACAACATATACACTATCACGGCAACTCCTTTATCAGGCTACATAAAGATTCTGAACCCCTCCAGCTCAAAAAAAGGAGTAAGACAAGTTGATACCAACTCAACCAAACTCTTCATAGCCTACCTTGAGATGATCTTCCAAAACCTAGACTGGGAAAATAGTGGAGTCAAATAGACGGTGAATATCTGAGCAACCTCAGATTTGCAGACGACTTTGTCCTTTTGGCAGAGAACCTACACGACCTCCAACTAATGCTAGATGAACGAAATGAAGAAATCAAAAAAGTCGGCCTACACATGAACTTCAGTACAACAAAAATAGTGTGCAACAATCATATTGAGAATAAGAACATAACTGTTAAAATCAAAGATACAAAACTGGGGAAGGTAGACCACTACATCTACCTAGGACAACAAATCTCCATGAAACCCACAGAAGAAGAAGAAATCAAGCAAAGAATCACCTTAAGATAGCAAGCCTTAGGCAAGGCAAGCTCAACCATTAAAAATAAGATGATCCCAATAATCCTAAAAAGAAAAGTATACAACCGATGCATCCTCCCAGTAGTCACTTATTAAGCTGAAACATGGAACCTAACCAAGAGACAGACCTCCAGACTGAGAAACATGCAACGCATGCATGAGAGAATTATGCTCAACCTTACTATATAAGGAAGAAAACAGGAGTCCGAGACATTATAGAATCTATTTGAATTCTTAAATGGCAATGGGCAGGCCATGTTGCAAGAATGGCAGACAACCGATGGATATCATGACTCACCATGGATCCCCAGAGATCACATGTGAAACTGAGGCTGACAGAATACAAGATGGAGAGATGGACTAGACAAATTTAAAAATACTGGCTCCACGATGCCCATAATAGAGAAATGTGGCGGATCCTGAGGAAGGTCTACGTCCAATGACAGACAATAAAAAACTGATGATGATGACGATGGTACATTGTCTTACAAAATTACCTATTAAAAAAATTGACTGGGTGAATGAATGTAATTAATACTAAAACATCATGCTCAGTTGAATTTTCATGTAAAATCTATTGGTTATTTATGTTTATTATTAATGGCTCTTTCTTTATTCAAATCACCATTACAGAGAGCCAAGTGGCTGATTGTCATGATAAAAAGATTTTGTCATCCAAAAATTACGAAAAAAACTTTCTTGCACATAATTTACACAAGACTATATGTTTTGCAATTTTGATGAATGGTTATTAGATTATGGAGGCTCAAAGATCAAGCGAGAAAAATCTAGAATCAGTTGAAATAAACAAAAGCAACGAAACAGAAACACTCATTCTGTCAGTTTTATTGATCAACCAGTAATCTTCACTAATTGAACAACTGTTGCCACCAAAGGTGACAAAGGATTCAATCCCTTTCTATATATATGTGTTCCAGTGCTCCTGGCCATACTGTTTTGTCTACAGACTTGGAAATTAGCATCAGTACTTCACTAGACTGCTTCTAAAAATTTTTGTTTATTTCCAGAAAATTAAAAAAAAAACTTTTTAGAGGCCTTATTCAGACAGGATTATTAGTAATATCTAGATTCTGGAGAATTTAGAGGTTTTATAGATGTTTATTTACTCTATTTTCGATGTTTTCCAGTGTAGAATACCAGTGATGTTATAGATAGAATTTATTCTGACCATATTTATTCTTCAAAGGAAATTTTTTTTATGTGACTTCCAATTCTGAGGCTACGGTTATTCAATTCTGAACTATGATGGCAAGTTTTAATTTTGTTTAAATTCAGTATTTTCATTATGTCATTAAAAAATAAAATTCTCTTTTACTACATCAGTTGCATTCCTTAGCGGTATAGAAGATATTTGCACATAGCTCATTATTATATGTATGAATGTAGCAAATAAAGCAAATAAACTAGCATAATATCATCATTGACATTTCCAAACTACATTGATTGCTGGGAATTGATGCATAAAAAATTCATTCTTCAGTGAACAAATATATATGGTTTTACAACAAATAAGTTTATATATGGTTTTAGATTTTTAGAGTCTTTAATCAAGAACACAAAAAGCAAAGATTTCCAGAACAAATCTAGTTAGTCACTCAATAGAAACAATCATGTGACCAATGCCTTCTGTCAGCACTCCATGTTGATTAAAAAAGTGTTGATCAATGAATAAGTTACTTCTCTGACATTTTGGGGGTAGGGATCACAAAAATGTCTGAATTTAAAAGAAAAAAAAAGGATGGACAAAGTGTGATGATTGCCAGATAATAAAAACCTAATGTCGGAGAGAAATTTCCAGAAAAACAAAACATTTTCCCTATCATTGAGAGGAGTGTGTGTGCAAAATTTCTAGTTTCTATTATGAACAATAAGCAGTGGAGGAAGTCTGAATAGATAGAGACATCGATAGATACATATAAATCTCAGAACATATGAATAACTTGAACCCAGTAACAGTAATTAAACCGTTCTGTTGATTAAAAAATTGAAACAAACAAACCTTTCATGTATATCAAAATGCATCTTCTGGATCAAAAAGAAAGATCTATTCAGTAAGTTGACTTAACAAGACTTTTTGTTTTACATTTCAAAACAAACTTTTCCAAGAACATTCAGATTTGTACAACACTCACTATTTTAGGTAATCTCTTGTTGTAAAGACACTTACAGCCAACATTTTGACTGTACATATAATTTTTATCTAAAATCAAATGTATGTTGTATATATAAACCTATAAACCTACTTGTATTTGCTTATATAAACAAAGTCTCTTCTATTTCCAGTGTTCAACTAACATACCTCTATTCACTACACCTAGTATGTTTCTTGCCACTGTGTGCCAAGAGTGGAATGAGCCAAAATTACCAAAGCTTCCCAGAAAACTCACAAAAGCTGCTGCTGATTATTGAGCAGTAGTAGTCATTTACTCATTAAACCTATTAGTATGTTGAATATTTAATTTTTAATTGTAGTAGAATTTTGTTTAGAGATTCAAAGCAGTCAGATTTTTCATCAGATAAGAAACCTAAGCAATATTTCCCTAACAACATTTCACCCAATTAGGAGGTTTTTGCTTTTTTCATTCTCTTCTCTTTTGCCTCTGGGAATTTTTCTCCAATTACCCGAAAAAAAGTCAAGTTTGATTGATCTTTTTTTCTCTGTTCTACAGATTAAAAAGATGCAAAAACAGAAAGTATGGGTTATGGGGAATTTAAAAATAAGATCTGAGTTGACTGCTCTTCTTTTTCTCAATTTCATTGAGGTAAGCGTAGCACCTACCAGCTGTCACATCATATTGTGGAGCAGTGCAAAACAAATGAAAATTTTAAATATTTAGAGGCAGACTTGTATTAGACACTGACAAGCAAAATTGTCCCATAGGTTTCTTTAGTTTTTAAGTGCCTGGCTATGCATGTATGTATACATGTATGTATTTATAGTGCCGGTCAGGATGATTGGCATCCTTGAATCAAGCAGATTGCCAAAAAATAGTGTGAGAACCCACCAGCTGAAAGGTACCAGAAGCTTGTAGATGGCTACTTTGCTACATTGCTGAAGGGTGTACAACAAGATATTAAGAAAGGGTGCCAATATTACGGTTCAGGTCATATTTTTTATTTCTTGTTTGAAATTATGGAAGTTGAAAAATAATGTTATTCTGTTAAATTTCTCTGTATAATTGGTAGATTTGCATTCATTTCCAGAAATGATGTAAAGTTTATGCAAAAAATCTAAGCATGCAAATAATTCTAACTGGAGGTGTGTACATATCACGAGTACTGGCCTCACAAATGGAGCCAGAGGGCTGAAAATTTTGAACATTGCTCCTTATTATAACTAGAAATTTTTTTGTGTTTTTTTGAAAATCCTCCCCAAAAATAAGCATTAAGGGACTTTCAATTTACAATGTAAATGTTTGCCAAATTAGTCGCTTATTTTCGGTCCAGCAATGTTCATGTTTGTTTTTTTGTTAAATTCAGACTTTTTTGGTGATCACTGCTCCAAAAAGATGAGAGAAAGAACTTTATTCATTGATAGCCCCTCTTTTAATTTTTAAATTGATCACTCCCAACACAGCATGCTACCAAAAGACATTAATCATGTGACAGTTTCTCTTGAGTGACTAACCAGACCTGTTCAGAAATTCTTTGCTTTTTGTGTTCTTGATTAAAGACTGCAAGAATCTAAAACTATATGTAAATTTATCTGTTGTAAAACCATATATATTCATTCATTCCAGAATTAAATTTTCATGTGTTATTCAATTGTAATCATTATAATTTGGGAACATTCTTGTCCTAATGATTTTATGCTAAATATTACCTGGCAAAAATAGAAAATGATCTAGTTTCAGAGTATATAACATTGTATGATAATTAACTCTTCTCTATTGTCCACAACTGCCTCATTTAGTTTGGAAAGCTTTTGTTATTTGAGTAAAATTTGGCTCCGTCAACTGGAAAGCATTTTCTTTTCCTCTCTGAAAAATTGGAATATTTGAAACTGTAAACCAAAACTGTCACCAAGGCCGTCCACAAAGGTTTCTTCAATTTCCAATTTGGTCTGGATGGCTAGCTACTTAGTATGTATATCACTTATACAGATCACACCAATCGGGATTAGAGGGCTGAAATTTTACTCACTTACATTTTTTTATGTCTAGAGGAATCGTTTCTTTCCTTTTTTGAAAGATCCAGCCCTAAATAGGTTTTTAGTGGGAGGTTCAACTTGCAATGTAAGTTTATGCTGAATTAATCCCTTTGTTAGTGTCTGGCAACATTCAGGTTTGTTCTTTGAAAATTCAGACCTTTTTTTATTGATCACCACCCAAGAGGTATTAAAAGTAACTTATTTATTGATCACACCTTTTTCAATCTTTTAATTGATCCCCCTAACACAACATGCTGTCAAAAGATGCTTGTCATCTGATGGTTTCCATAGATTGAGCAACCAGACCTCTTATATTATGATTTGGCTTCTTTAAAGTAAAAACATAAACAGACAAGAAGACTTACAGATGTACTTGAAAAATATCTGATCTGTCACTCAAAAGAAACTGTCACTTGACCAACATCTCTTGGCAACATGCTATGTTATGGGTGATCAATTAAAAAAGTTTGAAAATGGGCTGATCCATGGATAAATCACTCCTCTCACCATGTGTTGAGCATTGATTTTCAAAAGAACAAGTGTGAACAAAATGACCACTTTAGCATAAACTTACATCACAAATTGAGCCCCCACTAAAAACTTATTTCCGGGAGTATTTTAAAAAAAAAAAAACAGAAAATGTTTTTTCCAGATTTAATAAGGAGTGAGTGATTAAATTTCATCCTTCTAGCTATATTGGTATGGCATGCACATGTGATATCTAGCCACCAAACCAGCAAACCAGCCAGCCAGCCAGCCAGCCAGCCAGCCATACCAACTTAAAAACTGAAGAGAACTAGGCTGACAGTTTTGGTTGACTGTTTCTACAATAAAATGAACAATCAAAAGTGAAAGAAAAAATAGCATTTTTGTTATGAATTAATTCACTTCTAAAGCTAATTCTGTTTGATCTTTATTAATCTGCTAGAAATTAAACTATGAGAAGTAAAAAAAACAAACTGTTCATGACGTATACAATTAATCCCTTCTAAAAATAGGGTCTGTTTAATCAATTTTAATCGACTAATCTCCATTTGAAGACAATCTAAACAAGTCACAAAAAATAATACGTTCAGTTATGAAATTTGATTTAATCAATAAGTTTTTCAAATTTTGTGAAGCTATTTCTTCAAAATATTCTTTTATATAGTTAAAGGGGTCTTGATTCTACATTTCTTCATTGTCTTGATTAAATCAAATGAAATTTTGATTGAGTAGTCATCTAAAAATGTGTGCTTTTCACTTAAATCAATTTTGGGTCCACATTGTATAATCCTCAAATTCCCTGATCTTCAAATTCAAAACTAGCCAGTTTTTTTTTTTTAAAGCCTGTTTTCTGGTAATTCTGGTTTTCTTGAAGCTTGATAAATGATCCAGTGCTTTATTATAAGCCAGACTCACGAGCCTATTTTACCAAATGATTTGTAAATACCAGACCCCTTTTGAAAATCTGTACTTGGTAAATAAAATACCTTCTCTTGATTAGTTTAAAGCCTCATCTGTTATGTTACTAGAACGTTTGCATTGAAAATAAATGAACTCTTAATTTTGATACATCTCAATAATTCCAAGATGAGAGAAAGCCATATTTGATATTTGTAGCTGAACATAACTAGCTTTACTGAACATTATTTGTATTATGAGATAACTTTCAAGTTCCATACCAAATGTAATCTCTTTTTGTATTTCTCATACGAATTACAGACGCTTGAGTATTGAACCCAGAGGAAATTGATTTTAGTCAATTTGAACTGGCTGTATAATGACAATGCTTAACGATTAACTTTATCAAATGTATGAGAATCATATGGAGGTAATTTATCATGAATTTGCATCAGTTAAAGCCGAAGCAGACATAATCTAATATGAAACAAGATGCTTTTGTTGAAAGATCAGCCGATAATAAGACACTGAAAAATACAAGGTGAGATTCTGTTCTGATTATTACTGTATATCTTTATCTAATGAAGGATATGTCAGTTTAAAATGTTTCTTCTAATTGTCTGCTTGACTATCTGATTAGAGCCACAAATTACAAAACAAAAAAAGAGACCTCAATTAGTGATGCTCATTATCACGTAATCATTTTTCGAAAAAATGTCTCTGATTTTAGATCAAAGCTAAAGGCTTTTGATACCCTCTTGGTGGTTACGTCAAGCAATGGTAAATTCCAAAAAAATCAACGACAAAGAAATCTTTTTTGCCACACCATTAAAGTCAATAAATATTGATTGAGAATCAAACAATGAAAAATAGGTCTGATTAGTCACTCAATAGAAACTGTCTGGCAATCAACATCTTTTGGCAATATACTATGTTTAGGGTATTCAATTACAAAAATTTGGATGATCAATGAATGAGTTACTTCTCTTGCCTTTTGTTGGGCAATGATCATTAAAAAAGTTGGAATTTAATAAAAAAAACTAGCGGACACAAACTATAGGATCAATTAAGCATAAATTGACTTTGTAAACAGAAAAGAACAACAAAAAATTTTTTTCTTCTAGACATGATAAGAAGTAAACGTTCCAACTTTTCATAGCCAGCCAACCAGACCAACTTGAAAACTGAAAGAAACCTGTGTTGACAGTCTTGGTGAACAGTAAATATTACTTTCGAGTCCACTAATCTAACAGTTACCAAAAGATATCTATGTGTTTTGGAAAAAATCTGCCAAGATCTCAAATGGCAGTGGGCTGGCCCTGTTGCAAGAATCGTGGACAACCAATGGACATCACGACTCACGACATGGATCCCTGAGATCACATGCAACAGAGGCAGGCAGAATATTAGATGGAGAGACGAGCTAGACAAATTCAGAAAGTACTGGCTCCGCAATGCCCATGGTAGAGAATTGTGGCGAATCCTGGGGAAGGTCTATGTCCAACGACGGACGTTAAAAGACTGATGATGATGATGATGATGATGATGATGATGATGACACGCATGCATATGAGAGTGAAGTGATAGGTCTCTAACCTGACACAGTTATTAGCTGAATTTTGATCTGAAATTTTTGTTATGTAATCTCCCACCTATGTGATTAATCAAAAAAATACTGAGATAAGCACATTGGCAAGGAAGGATATTATGCTGAAAAATAAATATTTGTTGTGTGAAATGAATGTTTTTTTTCAATCATTTGGCAACAGACTTTTTAGTGTATTTATGTACACATAATCAATATGTTTAGGGGCACTAACTTGTGAATACACCAATACATGTACTTATTCATATATCTATGTATATAAATCTCAGACACACATACACATACACATACAAACATGCATACACACATACATGTTCCTGCATGTACAGACTGACATATGGCGTGGATGAAAAGTTTTCATCTGTCATAATAGATTTTAGCTTTATTTACATTTTGAAACATACACACTAAACAGCTATCTAAGCTATAGATGTTAATAGGGAAACTATTCAAAATAGATTTGGTTACGTTTTGCAATATGAATGACATGAAAATGATAAAAACCAGTAGGGGATGAGGTGGGTAAAAAGTATTCATACATGGTCCATCGATATGCTCTTTTGAGGTTTAAGAATTAAAAGTCCTGAAACTTAAAACAATATATAGCTTTTGAAAGAAAAGAAAATAGGTCTGGTTAGTCACTCAACAGAAACCAATACCATTTTGCTGCATACAGTGTTAGGGGTTATCAATTGAAAAAAAAAAAAAAAATAGGCGTGATCAATGAATAAGTTACTCCTCTTGCCTTTTATCGGATCACTAAAAAGACAAAATTTTCAAAAATACAAGCATGATCGCAACCAGGCACAAACTAAGAACCAATTCAACATCAATTTGCATTGTAAATGGTAGTGCCGACTAAAAACCTATTTATGAGGAGAATTAAAAAAAAAATGTTTTTTCAGGACATAACAAGGAGTAAATGTTTGATAATCAGCCCTCTAGCTCCATTGGAGCACTCTCTGCACCTGATACCTATACCTGCACGCATAGCCAGCCAGCAAGCCAGCCAGCCAGATCAATTTGAAAACTGAACAAACTTCTGCAGACAGTTTTGATGACATTCTTGGTTGATGGATGAATCCAAATGCTAACCAATTCATATGATATCAAAATTATTTATGCTTATATTGTAAATACTATATCTTGGATTGAAAAGTTAACATAAACAGACAGGAATCATTGAAAATTTTCTAAGATTAACAGGAGGTTGATTAACAAAAACTTCAATATTATCTTTACAAAACATTATTAAACTGATATGATGTGCAGACTGAGTTCTTCATCTTGATTTTCCATTGAAGATAATTAAGTCATTACTGATGAATATAAGCCTTTGCTGACTTTTCCCAAGATCACACGAAGATAAAATATTGGTTCAATATAATATTTTTTCTTGTATTTTTTATAAATTTTTTCCACTTTCATCAAAGGCTGATTAGAATTTCTGTTTTTGATAATTTTAGTTGAATAAATATTGATGGAAGTTCAGTAGATTTATTAGGGAATTTCAAAAGTTTTTAGAAATCCTGATTAAAAGTGTTTTCATCCTTCCGTACATCTGCTTAGCATACAGAGATCACAAATGAACTTGGTCAAAGGAAATAATAATGGGAGGAGTTATTCATACTTATCTAATATTGGTAATGTTCTTAAAACAATATTGATGATGATTTCCAAACATTATTTTGTGTCAGTTTATACACTGACTTTGGAAGATTACTGTATCGCAAGGTTTTTATAAAGTTTACCTCAGTGTACCCTAAAGAGTTCAATTGGCTCCAACAAGATTATCATCAGACACACTAGAAATTTTCATTGAAATTACCTGAGCTCTTCAATTAGTTTGTAAGACATATGTTACAGTTACTAATTAGTTTTGGTAATCACATATTTCAGTTTTAGTCAGGTATCCCAGAAGATGTGTAAACCTTTGGCTGAATGAAGGATGCTCAAAGATGAAGTCAAGTCATGAAAAATTTAGTCCAAGGTCTACATACCAGCAGATGAAATACAAAAGTGAATATTGGTTTTGTGTTTAAAAACTAAGCAACTGGAGAACATGAAGATTTATAAGCATTTCATCAACAGCTTTTTGATGTTTTTTTTACCTTTTCCACGACTTACCAGACATCTCTATCATGGGCTGTATGGAATCAGTATTTTCTGAATTTGTCTTGCTTGTCTCACCATCTCACTTCCTGTCAGCCATGATTCTGCATATGATCTATGGTGATCCATGTTGTGAGTCGTGATATCCAAATGGTATCTGTCATTCTTGCAAAAAGACCAGCCCATTGCCATCTGAGGTTTTGTAATAATTTCTCTAACTCCGACTCCTTTCATCTTAGGTGCTGTACTGTCATGATCTATCCATGTGAAGTTGAGCATGATTTTCTCCTGTGCATGTTGCATTGTTCTCAGTTTGAAGGTAAATGCTTCAGCTCTATAGGTGACTATCAGGAGGATGCATTAGTTGTAGACCCTTATTGTTAGGACTGGTGGAATTTTCTTGTTCTTGAAAGTTGTGCTTGCTCTACCAAAAGCTTACCAAACTATCATGATTCTTTGCTTTATTTCCTCTTCTCTTGAGGATTTCCCAGAGATTCAATGTTCTTGGTAGATGCAGTGGTCTACTTTCTTCAGTTTTGCATTTCCAATTTCAATTGTTGTGTCCTTGTGCTGAAATATATACATGACATTTCTTTAACTGGAGTTCACATGGAGACCAACTTTCTTGCTTTCTTCATTTGGTTTATTGAGCATTACTTGGAGATCATGAAAATTCTCAAGGCAGGCCGAGCTGGTATCACCTTGTCTGATGAAAGAACTGCTATGTTGGTAGATGTTGCTATATTCTGGCGTATAAAGGGTCTATGCTTTGTCTTACAATAATGTCAGCAACTTTAGGGATTTCAACTGAATCAAAATCAACTAGTGCTACAACAAGAGGCATTTTATATTTTGCCTCTTTCTTTTAGTTGGTTAAAGGTTGAGTAGCAATTTCTTAAATCAGCTTGTTCCTGTGGTTGATTTTCATGAGCAATTTTGGTTATTTTGTTGGTGATCAATTTGGTAAAGAGTTTGTAGATGCAGTTCAGTAGACTTATTGACCTGTTGTTGTTGAGGTCTTTTGGATTTCCTTTTTAATATGATTGCGGTTTTCCAATTTTCTGGGACTTTACTTTGCTTGAAGTATAAGTTGAGGAGAATAGCTAGTTTCCTAGAGAAGACTCTTGAAGAACAACCCAATCACCTTATATATCTTAGACATGTAAAAACAGACAAAACCTAGAATAACTAAATTAACCACAAAGGTCATGTAAAAGTGAATCCTAACACTGGGAAACAGATTTAAGTGAGAATAAAGTACTCTCAGAGAGGAAACATATCACAAAGAGCTGATGGTTTAACAACATACTGATAAAGAAAATGCCAACAAGACCTGTATCATCACTATATAAAACAGGAAAATATAACAAGCAATGACTAAGCACTAAAAAAGAAAAGGAAAACAAAAATGTATATATATGTAGATTAAGAGGAAGATCCTACACCCTAGAAAATAGATAACCTTCCTAAAACGTCCTAGTGAGGGATCTAAAATGAACCAAACCATTTGTGTAGCAAATCCTTTACATACATATTTATATATATATGTATTACAATTCAATCAAATTGTCATCTAAGTTCAAAATATTTTTTAAACAAATATTTATCTATAGTCTTATACTTTGCAAACATTTTGAACTCATATAAGTATTGAGATTTATTCTAGACACGTACATACACATACACATATTATGAAAAATTGCCCATTAGTTTTTACGTGTTCATTGCTGCACGAACACATACATACGTACATACATACTCAAAAAATACCACTTTTAAAGCTGGAGGATAAGAACATTTTTATGACCATCTCTCTGGTGTTATGCATATGGTTAGACTTTTCACAGTTTTAAAAGTTTGAACATAAATCAATTCTTCTGACTGATTGGTATGGCATAACCAACAGCTCCTGTATTGTTGAGAATTGTTTTGACTAATAATAAAGTCTGCATAGCTATTTCCTTCTTACTACAGGAAACTTCTTATTCCAGACAGGTATGTGTCAAAGAACAACCATCCACCCTTCCCGAGTCTTCAACTGTCAAACATCATTAAAACTCTTTTCTGTTAATCTCGTTTCTATTGATTCAGAAACTTTGCTGTCTTCATTGATACCTTCTTGATGAGCAGTTTGTTTTCTTACAATTAAATTATTTGAACAGTAGTTACTCTTAGGTAATGATATGTCAATTTGACACAGAAACATTCTATCTATAAAAATCATGAGGAATACAAAGAAGTTAAAAAAAAAAAACAACAACTGTCTTTTATAACCATGTATAAAACAAAAATCATGTGCAATAATCACATCGAGAATAAGGACATAACTGTAAAAATCAAAGATGCAAAACTGGGGAAAGTAGACCACTACATCTACCTAGGACAATGAATCTCTTTGAGATCCTCAAAAGAAGAGGAAATCAAGCGATGAATCACTCTAGGATGGCAAGCCTTCAGCAACGCCCATAGTAGAGAAATGTGGCAGATCCTGGAGAAGGTCTATGTCCAGACTATAAAAGACTGATGATGATGATGATGGTGGTGGTGGTGGTGGTGGTGGTGATGATGATGATGATGAATCTGAATCTGACAATTAAACAGAGAGCTACTTACTTATCTGTATTCTAACATGGGCAAAGGACAGGTAAACAAACAAAAATATCATTATCATTAATTTTTGTTATATTCACCCTCATCTTAATTATTGCTTTTTATCGCATGTACTTTACAGTAGTAGCTTAGTGGTAAGAGAGATTGCATGTTGAGAGAGCTACTCTCCAGTTAAGAGGGTGCTGAGTTTGATTCTCATTTGAAACTTATTCTTTATTCTGATCTGTGCTCTTAATCTATTTACTCACCGCTGAAGATTTCCCAGCATGAGTGTAGTTGCGATAAAAAGCAACAACCATTAAGATGAACATAAATAGTAGCAAAAATCAATAAAAATAATTTAGAATACTTCATCTACTAAAATGAATAAAGATTAAAGATAAAATTAAACAAAAATATGTTTGAACATAAAATAAATATCTGTAGACTGATGTTTTTTCTATTTAATAAAAAAAATCATCAACATTTTGATGATAAAAACGAGTATAATTCTGGAAGTCAGTTCTTTTATTCAGTAATATAAAAAGTTTGTTCATCTATTAAGTAAGACTAGAAAAACAATTTTTAAGAAATTTTTTAGTCAACTTTTTTTATATTTATTAAATAAAAATGTTTTCACGACCATCCCCACATACAATTTATATCAAAATATGTATTCTACATTAAAATACATATCAATTTAAGTGATAATATGCATGAAACTTATTAAAAAATTATGAACTTATCAGGAAGAGAAACATTTTGAGGTACATTGTTGTATAACCACGTGGTAAACATATTCCCATCACAGCACAAAAATTAAAAGAGAAACTATTTGTATCGTGACACACATGCAGGTTCGAGAAGATAGCTTTTGTGAATTTAACAGCCCCTGAAAAATAAAGAGATGAAAAAATATTTGAAAACAAAAGCAGGACAAAGATTTGAGAGGGAAAAGATTTGAGAGGGAAAAGATTTGAGAGGAAGTTCAAATTCAAGTTCAAGAAGTAGAAAACGTTAAAAGGAGAAATTCCACTACAAACTTCAGGGATTAGCATTGTGTATCTCAAACTGAACCTATCTCTTGATGGGCAGATTTTCTCATGGGCACATTTGCAAAACCCATTAATCACCACTACCCACAACCAACTGGTTTAACACTTTTGCTAGGTTTGAGTTATTCATGCATTCTGATAATCATATATTTGTATTTATCTATGTAGTGTTTGGGTAGTCGCCCTTGGAGCACATCACCCCCACCCAAAGCAAGTGATGTGGCTGGGCCTTTTGGTACCGAGGTCCCAGCAGGAACGGCCGATACAATATTTGGTGTGCAAATCATGGGGAGTGATGGGCCATGCCCTGCCACGCTGGCCCAGGACGTGTTGGCAGGGGGTCTGGTGGATTGTCCACTGCAGGTCAGTGGCTAAAGAGCTCCACCGGCTCTTTATACACATTCAAACTGTTTTTGTAAAACAAGAGTGGATGTTCGGAGCACCAGGGAAAAAAAAAAAAAAAAAAAATGCACAATTCGATCCATTTTCCAAATAAGTTGGATGCAAATTCCATGAGTAAGGATCTCTTTCTTTCTATCTCCAGCCTGTTAGGGTCAGTGAGGCAGCCTTGGAGAATACCTCTCCCTTATATATCTCTCAAAGGAAGAAGAGATCAAGCGAAGAATCACACTAGGATGGCAAGCCTTTGGCTGAGCTAGCTCAACCTTCAAAAATAATAAGATCCCATTAATCCTAAAGAGAAGAGTGTATAACCAATGCATCCTCCCAATAGTCACTTATGGAGCTGAAACATGGAATTTAACCAAGAGACAGACCCGTAAGCTGAGAACCATGCAACGTGCACATGAAAGAATAATGCTGGGCCTCACATGGAGAGAGCACAAAACAGCACAGTACATCCGGGAAAAGACAAGAGTTAGAGACATCATAGAATCCATAAAAAATCTTAAATGGCGGTGGGCTGGCCATGTTGCAAGAATGGCAGACAATCGATGGACATCACGACTCACAACGTGGATTCCCCCAGACCACATGCGCAACCGAGGCCGGCAAAATGTTAGATGGAGAGACGAGCTAGACAGGTTCAGGAAGTACTTGCTCCGTGACGCCCATGATAGAGAAGTGTGGCAAATCCTGGGGAAGGTCTATGTCCAACGACGGACGCTAAAAGACTGATGATGATGATGATGATGATAATTTATCTATGTATTCATGTATGTGGGCTCCGTCCAGCTTGAAGTGTTCAGAGTAGAAACTTCAAATTCTGCATATAGACATTCTCAATGTGGTTGATTTTATCTTTGATTTTTCACCCCCCACACCAGTTTTAAGTGGAGGGTTCAATTTACAATATGAGTTTATGCTAAACTTACATGATGAAAATGAGCTTATATGGATGGCGGTGATACATAATTTCCCATGGAATGCTAGTTTTCCCTAAATTATTCCATATATTCCAGCTGATAACCCCTAAAATTCCCCTATTAATTAATTTTCTATCGCAGATGATCTAAAATCATTCAAGTTATTCTTGAGATTATTTATTGAACAATATATATTTTGTTTCATTTTCTTCTGCCATCTTTCAGAAAACTTCATAATTCCATCCTCTCAGAACTTTTTATATCTAGCAATAAAAACAGAACAAACACTTTGGCCAACCCAATACTATCACTTGTAAAAAATCACTTGAAAAATATAGATAAGTGACACTTAAGTAGGGAAATATTTTTTGAGTTGGTAATTTCCAAAATCTCATCATATTGTTATGTTTTTAAGTAATAGAAATCTGTGTCCTTAAATGACTAGGGATCAATGTGTTTTGATCGAAAGTATCTTATGGATGCCATTTTATAAATGAAAAAAAAGATGAAGCGTCTTGTCTCTTAAGAGAAATCCTCCAATGGAGTGATAATATATGGATGGCCAAAATATTTGTTTCTATTGCTTGTGTCAGCTTAGTGAACCTTGTAAGTTTCAAGTCTGGTTGAGACCAGGTTATACCTATCAATTTTTATGATGACTCTCATTGGCAGGATGCAAGTTCACTGACGGCATACTTCCACCCTAATCATATAACTTAGAGATTTCTGCTAAGTGAAAAAAGAAATTTGTCCGAGTGCAGAGTTTCTCTTTGCCCATATCAGCGATTGAACTTAAGACTTCCTGCATGTAAGGCAGATGTGCTAACCATTACACTATCAAAGTGGGCCATTTTATAAATACCAGATGAATATATTTTGCTTTGATGCAGAGTCGAAGCAGTTCCAAAGGGCAAATAGCAAAGGTTAAATATATGATATCTGCACTAGAAAAATCTCTTTTTGCTCACCTACAATGAATGTTTATGTATGGAATGAGTTTTAAAATGGATATCCAGTATAATTAAGCCTTTTTTCATATTTCTTGAAATAAGTAGTTCAGAAGGTTAGGGTTATTTTTGAAACACGCAAAGCTAACAGGATTTGAAAAAAATAAATCCTTGATAAACTATATAAATAAAATGTAAGAAGATCAGAAAGTTGCTCAGGCCACCCAGCATTTCCCCCAAACGGAAACATGCATCTATTTTAATTATGCCATTCTTCCTTTGTTGTATTTTCTATGAATGTATTAGGAAAGTATAGACGTAAATACATGAAATATACAATTACTATAAAAAAAAGAAGAGGGATATTAAATAGAAAAAGGGATATAAAAAATGAATTTTAAAAAATAATGAAATTATAAAGAGTAGTATGAAAGGAGAAACTACTAAATACTAGCTGAAGTACAGGTCTACGTCAGGTAAAATATCTAAAGAATATAAAAAAATTTACCACCTCGTACCATTTACTTTTTTTTGCGCTGGCAGCATTACAATTGCTTTATCTTGATAAGAAGCCCAGTATGCCAACTATTTTACCCATAACTAGGCAATTCTTCTTATTCACGCATGCAAGTTTTTTTTATTTTCGCAAGGTGAAAGGGCAAAATTCAATCGCTTCTGAATCATCCCATAGATGCCGTGAAAAAAAAAAAATTAATCATATAGAAAATTTCTTATGCAAATATCAAATAAATGATATGTATATCTAAGAAAAAGAACACTTCTGATTTTTTTCTGGGGATGGGGAAGGGATGCAAAGAGAAAAGAAAACAATTGGGTGGACGAAAAAGGGATTTAAAAAATTGGTGATGGTTGTAAAAAATACATTTCAGTTCCTGAAACATCTTTTTATATACAGTACACATATGTATAAATGGATCAGTGCAGTTTATGATCATAACTTTGAAATGCTATAGTTGTTTTGACTGTAAAAAAAAAAGAAATGGTAATTTTCCAGTTGAAAAAAAAAATGAACAATCTGATACTGTTACGGAATTAAAATTGCTTCATGACGTCACTCCTTCATGTTCAGAATTCCGACTGACAGAAAGCAAGGAACGAGAACATTCCTTCCTAGATGAAATAAAGTGTTCCATTCAAATTACCCTGAAGACTGGGAAAACCAGGGTTTGCATCTGCCAAAATGCTGTAATAAAAACAAGGATGCAAGTTTGAAAAAAATTATTGAATGGTAATAATACCTTATCTATAAAATTCTGATGGGAATCTATATACTGTTTAAAATCACGTCAATAACCTTAGCTATGTCAAACTAGGCATAAGATTCTTTTGCTGCGCTAACGAAAAATTATAGCTATTGCAAAAACAATATTGTTAATACCGGGATATAAAAAGAAAATCTAGAATCATTGTCTATCAGAAATACAAAATAGCAAACAGAACAATTGTAAATATCTTTCAGTCACGCAATATTATACAATACAAATAAAATTTTCTAATCTAAATTTTGATGAATAAAAACAATAAAGAAGATATGTGTGCTTTGCAAAGAAGATGTAATATCATTATGACCTGAACTGTGTTACTCGGTCATATGAAAATGACGAAAACCTACCGTAATTAGATTTCCACAAAGATTATTTTTGAGTCTCTGAAAATCAACAGTTAATGAAAAATTACAATTGCAGCATTTGACACTTTCGATTAGAACTTAAATTTAGATTTATTCAATTAATATTTTAGTATATTTCATTTAACATAGGCCAAGGACAGGAATTTCAGTATGAATACATACAATATACGTTTAACTTTTGTCATGAGTCAGATTAGCATATGTCGAAATATTTATGATGGACAAAAATAAACAGGTCTGGCTAGTCATTCAATAGAAACCTTCATGTGACTAACGTGATTTGGTAGCATGCCATATTAGGGGTGATCAATTAAAAAATTGGAAAATAGGGTGTTCAATGAATAAGTTATTTCTTCTGTTTTTTGTCTGGCAGTGGTCGCTAGAGAAGCAGGAAAAATTGAACCCCCGTTAAAACCTATTTAGGGACTTTTTGAAAAGAAAAAAGAAAGAAGATTTTTCTAGACATAATCAGGAGTATGTATGATGCATACATATATAGCCAGACCATCTAAAAAACAAAGAGACCTATGCTGACAGTTTTGGTTGACGGTTTTTTAATATTAGGTCATATATTTTCTAATTTAATAAGGAATAGATTGTGCTTCAACAGAAATAAAAAATTCTTCTTGCTTAATATCATTAATGATGAACTAGTGAATTCTTTATTCTCTGAACTGTATTAAAAATGTAAGTTTTAAAACTTGTAAATCAGATTAATCCCTTTAGCATATTCTAGTAATTATAACATTTTTTTTTCTTTATTCAATCAAATAATTCTGTATAATATTTGAATTAAGTTATGATTTACACAGGCTTGATTTTAAATTTTTCAGAAATTGCATTCTTTACTACCAGATAATATGCAAGGTGTTACACAAAAGATCCTGTAATTTTGACTGTGGGAGCAAATCATAGTTAACCCAGCTAGCAGTACCATTTGTGTGTCAGTGTGGCTCCGGCAACATGCAATGTGTTGTTGATTTATTCTTATTTGTGTAATGTCTTGGATTGTTTTGGTAGTTTTTGCAATGGCTGATCTCACAAAGCAAAGAACCAGCATCAAAATCAACAAGACATCTGCAGAAACTCACGAGTTCCTTCGATAAACCTTTCATGACAATGCCATGACCCAAAGAAAAAGGTTTTTTTCTGGTACAAGTGTTTCAAAGAAAGATAGCCATTGACAAGCACAACACCAGCAAATGTTGAAAAAGTATTTCAGGATATATTTGCAGGTGGTAGATGAACTATTCATGGCTTTTATGATATAGCAGGACTGTTTTACGGAGAGTGTTCAACACATTTTGTTGAACCAGTTGGGCATGAGACAAATTACTGCAAATTTTGTATAGAGTCCAATCATTTGTTTTTTGACATTTCCTGGCTTTTACTTGTACAATAGTCATTCCTATTTACAGAAAGAATTGTAGGAAATGTTCAAGACCATTATGCTTGAAGCCATCCAGGGATGCATGGAATCATAGAAAAAATGCTGGGTCTTCCTCATACATGCTTAAGGGGAATACTCCAAAGGCAACAATGGGAACTAGGAACTAGGGTAGAATATTCCCCTGCAACGTTCAAATTACTGAAACTTTTAGTTGGCACCTCATACATCAGTGATGCTCTCTAATGATTCTTCTTATCTTTAACTGACTCCAACCAAACTCTCTACGGTCTTCTTATTCCATTGAGTGTAAACAGGATTAGAAAATGAACTTAAATTGAATTTGAAAGATATCTTACAGAGAAGTGTTATGGTCCTTTCTTAAATCTTCTAATACTTTAAAACAAAATATGAATGTCATATTCAAAACAGAGAATTGAACTAGTTTTGTTTTATCATGAAAAAATCCTTTGAAATGTCAATCAATATTTTGAACAGAATGTTGGATTGATTTACCCAACTTATTCAAATAGCAAGGAGGTACTTAGTAAACATACTTGAAAGCTAAAAAGTCTTACGAAAGATTGATGTTGACAGTAAATGGCATGCTGTATAAAGATAGGTGAATCAGTAATGAGAATATTAATTAATGATGACAGGCAGATACATGGCAGGGATATTTTCAAAAGATCGTTAAATGTTGTTGATACTTTTAGTAAAGCTAATTATTTATATCAATTTGACTGATTGTATCTATAGTTTGTGACTTGATTCCACCAGCCCAAAGATTTCTTCTTAAAGCTATCATATCTTTGGTTCAAAGGATAATTATTACATCCATACTTCATTTTGTCTAAAATAAGCAATAGTATTTTCAATTCTGGTGTGAGCTTATCTTAACTAAGATCTGTAGATATTTGATTTTAAAAACAACTACTATTCATATTTTATTTTGGTAGATTTCTGAATGGTAATCAGAAGGCTGTACCCAAAACATCTCTGTTCAATTTTATCCAATGTCAGATTTTCTGTGAAAGCCATTACATTGAGAAATTCATCAGTTTATTTTACATAATACATCTATCATGATAAACTTTTTGACTATAAAGTTGAAATACAATTTATAATTTATAGAGGTTGCCCTACAAGGAACATTTTGTTAGAAAAAAAGAAGTTTTCAATCAGAATTTTTACAAAATCTTCTTACTATTTCAAAAAATCTTGTTACATAAATATTTCAGGAACTGATCAGTAAAAAATATAAATAAAAACATGAAGAGAGTGAATACCCCTTTTGACACAATTGTCTTAGGGAGTGATTTTATATGGATCAGCCCAAAGATTTAGTGTTCTTTCATAGCCCATCATATTATCTTTCACAAAATATCATTAAAATTCATTGATAACTGTTGGAGATATCATATAGATATTCATGAGCATATACATAAATGCAATTGGAAAAAAAATGGGAGAATATCTCACAATATGAAAAAGATTCCTGGATCCAGCCCCAAATTTTACCACCTCTTTCTTACCCCACTGCTCACACTTCCACAAAATTTCATGAAATCCATTACTCTTGGAGATACTGTAAGGACAGACATGAAATTTTGGCAATATTATGTAGTTTGGACATATGAATACCATGTAGGGGAGATAATCGTGCATAGATCTGCTCTAAGATTTGATCACTTCTTCCATAGTCTATTGACTGCCTTTACATGAAATATAATGAAATTTCATTGAGATCATTTGGATAAACTGAGTGGACAGACATGGACTTATGGTGGTGTTATGTGATTTGGACATATCACTTCAAAGATGGGAAGATAATTGAGAGTTTATTGAGAACTTTTTGAGATAGCCATGATGATATACTCATATATAATTGGAGAAAAGAAGAAAAGTTTCTATCCATCAGAAAAAAAATTCCTGGATGTGCTCCATTTCTACCACAGTTGAAATTCATTTGGTTATTTTGAACAGACACAGCCAAATACATATACCTCTTTTCAACTTCTTTGACAGAGATAAATGATTGAAAACTAAGTTTTAAATACAAACTACCCTGGTATCAATATTTTTGATTGCTCAAAGTTATTTTAGATAGAAAATAAAGTGAACAAAAATTAGTATAATCCTTGAAACTTCAATGCTTTGAATTCCCTGACTAACAAAAAACTATATATTTTTGATAATTTTAAATGATTTTCAGAGTAGTTGACACCATGGATTATGTTAGGCCAAGCTGACTTTTAGCATATCTTACTGACATTAATTACATAACAATGATATTGTATTATCTAAAAATGACATTGGTTCATTTCCTTTGGTTTTGCTGCCTTTATGAATTGAATATTCAAAGAGAAATAAAGTTTATGACATCATTGGTGTTTTCCACTGAAACAACATCTAAAATAGAATTTAAAAAAGCATCTAGAAATATCTAGATCCTGCAGAATCTAGATGTTTTTGATCATCATAATCATCATCAGCCTTTTAATATCTGACATTGGACATAGACCTTCCCCAAGATTCGCCAGACCTCTCTATCATGGGCATTGCTGAGCCAGTACTTACTGGATTTATCTAGCTTGTCATGCCATCTTACTTTCTGTCGGCCGCTATTTTGCATATGATCTCTGGGGATCCATGTTGTGAGTTATTATAACCAGTTGTTATTTGCTGTTCTTGTAATATGTCCAGCCCATTGCCATTTGAATTTTCTAACAGTTTCTATGATATCTTCGACTCTTGTCTTTTCTTTAATATACTGTGCTGTCTTATGATATCTCCATGTGAGACTGAGCATAATTTTTTTCTTGCGCACGTTTGACGGTCAATCTTTTAGTTAGGTTCCATGTTTTAGCTCCATAGATGAGTATCAGTAGGATAAATTGGTTGTATATCTTTTAAGGATTAGTGGGATTTTCTTGTTCTTGAAAGTCAAACTTGCTCTACTGAAAACTTGCCAACTTAGCGTGATTCTTCACTTCATTTCTTTTTCTCTTGATGACTTCATGAGGTCTTACAGTCCTGAATCCACCAAAATCCACCAAAATCATCATTATCTGTCACAATTCTCTATCATGGGTATTGCGGAGCCAGTACTTTCTGAATTTGTCTAGCTCGTCTCTCCATCTAATATTCTGCTGGCCTCAGTTCCATATGGGATCTTGGGGGATTGTGTTGTGAGTTGCAATGTCCATTGGTTGTCTGCCATTCATGCAACATGGCCAGCCCACTGCCATTTGAGCTTTTTAATGGATTCTTTGATGTCCCTGACTGTTGTCTTTTCCCGGATATACTGTGCTGTCTTGTGGTCTCTCCATGTGACGCCTAGCATAATTTCCTCATGTGCACACATCACAGTTCTCAATTTGCAGATCTGTCTTTTGGTTAGGTTCCATGTTTCAGCTCCATAAATGACTATTCGGAGAATGCACTGATTATACACCCTTCTTTTTAGGATTGATGCGATTCTACTTATATTGAATAAAAATCATAAAAATCTATATTTTCAGTAAAAATGAATTTATTCATTAAAATAAAATAAACCCTTGTGTATTTGTAAGATAAATTTCATAAATATATAAGGCTAGTCATTTTGGCTCAATCAGTAAGAGAGCCGGCCACCAATCGCTTTGTTGTTATTTGCTCGGTCACTAAGAGTGCTGTCAACTCACAGTTGGTTGTGATTTCAAATCACAGTTGGGGAATATCAACTTTGACTCCTCTAGATTTAGTGCGGATTGTTGTCATTCTTGTTACGGTTGAAAAGAAACGTCAACTCCAGACATTGACTGAAGTTTGACAAAATAAGAAAAAAGGATACTGGAAACAGCAAGTATTGGATATTGTAGAGTAACTGGCAAAGGTATGGGTTGTAGCCAATTTGTGAGCTTCAAGCATTTCGCACTCTGTGGCCAAGAGTAGTCGGTGATAATATTCAGAAAATACCCAAGTGTTATAAATATCAATATAAGCGACAGTTTTATCTGTCTGGAGTATCCTATGGAATAATTCATGAAGACAATTGCTCTTCTTACTTGAGAAATATTCAGGTTTTCCAAAAAAGCCTTCAAAAATCAATGTTTCTTCATTGCTCAAATGTAATTCTGCCATTATTGCCCGTGATCATAAAGATATATTGTTATGAAGTTTTCCCACAGGATCTTCTGTAATGTAGGGTATATTTGTATGGTACTTTTTGTATTTGGGAAATCACTCTAATGGCTTGAATTAGCCAGACATTCATCCTGACCTGCATCTGCAAAGATGCTCAGTAGCCCAAGAGAATTCAGAGTAATTATACAAAGTGTTTGGCCGAACAACAAAGGCAGTCAGTTTCTGTTGTGTCAAACCTTACTAAGTTTATGCAGTTCGTCATATTTATCTATTCTATCATAGAGAAAATGAATATGGGGATAGTTTTGCACATTACTGTAGACAAGCTGCTTCCTAAAAGTTCCAGGAATTTGAATGGCATGTTCAAAATCAAATGTAGCATGGATCTTTTCCACTGCCCTTTGTGAGCAGTACCCTTTTTTAGTTTACTCTATACTTGGCCGAAAGGATTACTTCAAAGGACAGGGTGGAAACTATATCCTGGGGTGAGTAATTTTTTCATGGTTGAATTCCCTGAATTTTGTGGTTGCATAATGTTTATTGCTTTTAGGTATTGTTAAACATATTACCTGTCAATCTATATTCATACTTGAACAAACTCATTCTTTCTCACTCTCTCTGTCTTCCACACACACACATAATACATTCGTATTTAGAAATTAGCAGATATTATTTTGATATGCATATGAAACATTGATGAAATGACACTATTAATGGCTGTTACAGAAATATTCAGTATTATTAAATGGAGCATCAATAAAATCTTCTCTTCTTCTTCTTCTTCGTCTTATTATTATTATGATTATTATTATCATTCTTAGTAGTAGTAGTAGTAGTAATTTCACACCAGTTGCTTGGTGGTTACCGCTGGAGGTTGAGTGACAGCATATCTCCTCAAGTTTCCAGCCCTCCTCTTCACACTCTCACAGTCCACAGCAATACTGTGGTTTACACTTTCACACCAGTTGCCCAGTGGTAATAGCTGAAGTCTGAGTAACAGTAAGTCTCCTCAGGTCTTCGGCCCATCTCTCATCTCTCCCTTATTTATCACATTGGTGCTGTACCTCTACCACCATTTGTGTGTGTTTGTGTGTGTGGGTGTGTATGTGTGTGTACGTGTGTGTGTGTATTTTCCTCCTCTGTTAGGTCACTGCTAAAAGCTGGAGTCATTGATCTCATATTTCTAGCACTTTCCTCAGTATCCGTGCAGTCCTTAGTAGTGCTGTGGTCTGCACAGTCTCAATCTTTCCTTTTACTCTTAGTTTCTCCAATTTTGCCTTAAGTGCCTTTGGTATGGTTCCGAGTGCACTTATTGTTATTGGTACTACCCTGACTTTCATGTTCCTCACCTTCTTCAGTTCTCTTACCAGGTCCTTGTATTTTTTCAGTTTTTTACTTTCTTACTATCTACTCTGTGGTCTGCAAGCATGGCCTAGTCTATTATTTGGCAGATTTTCCTCTTCTTGTCCACGATTACTAGGTCCGGTCTTCTCGCTTGGATGGGGTGGTCAGTTTGGATGTCAAAGTCCCTAAGTAATTTGTGGTTTCCATTCTCCAGGGCTGTCTCCAGTATTGTGCAGGTACCACTTTTCCACATGGTTAAATCCCATTTGTTTACTCAGTTCCCTGTTGCTACTCTATCATGTCTGTGTTTTTGATTACATTCACTAGTTATGTGGTTTAAGGTCTCATCCTTTTCCAAATATAGGCGGCACTTGCTGTTTGTCTGTGTTCTGTCAATTTTTGTTTTGATATAGTTTGCTCTGATGCATTTGTTTTAGGCTGCCATGATGAGTGATTCCGTTTTTCCCTTCAGGTTTCCTTTTTGTCGCTATGTCAATGATCTCTCATCTGCCACATCCTAAGTCTGTCTTTAAAATTCTCTGTATAATTTTTTCTTTTCCCATTTTTCTTTCATAGTTTGCCGTGCTGTTCCGTTGTTTTCTACTTTTTTGTTGTTCATTGCGCTACTCTGGGCACTCTTCATGATGTCTTCACTGTTTTTTTGCACATCTTTTCTTGACCAACTTTGGCCCTCTGGACACAGTCCTCTATGCTGATGAGTCCTCTGCCACCTTCTTTTCTCTTCATGTATAGACTATTTGTATCATCTATGGGATGTAAGGCATTGTGCGTTGTCATAAGATTTCTTGTTTTGCTGGAGTTCTTCCTATGTCCATCCAAGAAATGATCTTGTGTATCTTACTACTAATATGGCCCATGTGTTTATCCCCTTTATAAGATTCCTGCAGATTAGTTTGGTCTATGATAATTTCCTTATGCTCCTAAGGTATTTTCCTTCTATTTTCTCCTTCATTTCTTCCCGTTCTATCATGTCACATTCAAGAAGTACCAGATATTTGTACCGGTCTTGTGTACTCAGTGTTCTAATCTTCTTGCTGTCCAGGAGTTCGATTCCTTCGGCGGCTGCAAGATTTCCTTTGAGCATTACCATTACTGCACATTTTTCTATTCCACACTCCATCCCAATGTCATCACTGTATTCTTTCACTTTGTTAAACAGTGTCTCAAGCTCTCCCCTGTTCTTTGTAAGTAATCTTATGCCGTCCATGTACATTACATGGTTGACTTTTCCCTTTGCTGTATTCCAGGATTCTGCTGAGTGGTATCATACTTAGAACAAATAATAATGGAGACAGAGAGTCTCCCAGGAAGATTCCCCTTTTCATACTTACCTCTGCTAAATTTTCTCCTGTGGCTATCGATAGAGTTTTTCATAGAGTTGGCAATGAATCTCACCACTAGTTCACTGATCTTGAACATTCTGAGGCATTCTAGTATCCATCTGCCTAGAATCATATTGTATGCTTTTTCATTGTCTATCCATCCCATCGCAATGTTCTTCTTTCTTTTCTAACTTCTTTTAAGATCATCTGGTCAATGTAGAGCAAGCCATTCGCCCCCCTTGGTTCCTCTCCTAAGTCCTTTCTGTTTTATCATAATTATTAAAAGAAAGAAGAAAAACAAAACTGTTTTAAATTTTTGAAATATGATATGATATAAAGATATTGAAAATTTTTCATATATTGTGTATCTTTGCTGGTCAAAATTCAAATGTAAAAAATCTTTCAAAAATCAAATGGTGTATTCTACAATGAAAACCCAAATAGAATTTCTAAGTCACAGATCAAAGTTCCAATAACTTGGAGCTGTTTTGTAAAAATGATTTTGAAAAGTTGAAAAAGTGAAATGTATGTTCTGTAAAGGAAAACAAAATATAAATCAAAAGTCACACATGAACATTACCTTAAAAATTGTGTATTTTCAAATCTTTGGTAAACAGTTACCAAAGAGTTCATAGTGAACATGACTTAGTTCCTAGAAATTATTACTTAAGCAATCTGGTCCATAAATTTTTAGTCGTTACATCCATTTACTCTCATAGTATGCTTGAGTGTCAAGGCCTCCCTTCAATTTCTCTAAGACTCAAATTTTCTGGCCATCCGAATTAGTTCATCATCATCATCACCAACACCACCACCACCACCACCACCACCACCACCACCACCACCACCACCATCATCATCATCATCATCATCATCATCATCAAAGTTTATTTCAACAATGAGAGTACATTTGTACTTAGTGTATCTGTATACAGGTATTTTGTCAACTTTTCTGTGCAAAGACGCAGTATAACAAGTCAGGTAAGTCACACAATAGAAACGGTCTCATGACCATCTTCTGGCAGCATACTGCGTTAAGGGTGATCAATTAAAAAAATTGGGAAAAGAGGTGATCAATGAATGAATAAGTTCCTTCCCTTAGCTTTTGTTAGACAGCGATCACTGAAAAAGTCTGAAATTTCAAAGAAACAAACCTGAATGCTGCCAGGTATAAACTAAGAATGAATATAGCATAAACTTACATTGAATATCAAAATTGAAAAAAGAAAGAAAGGTTTTTGTAGACATAACCAGGACTAAATGTTGAAATTTTCAGCCCACCCCCTCCATTGATGTGAACAGTACATGCAAGACATACATACATAATCAGCCAGACTAACTTGAAAAATGGAGAAATCTATTATGACAGTCTTTATATTAGTTTTGGTTTATAATTGTGAACAGAGTCTGTTAACCTTGCTTCTTACAATCCAAGTAAAGTTTTTAGTTTAATGTTGATATTAAATCATAGAATCATTGTATAAAGTAACGTGATTTCAATAAAACTTCAATTTGATGTTCATATCCACTACTTTTCATCTACTTATCTATTTACCCAATACATAAATTTGTGTTTCATTTTTCTTTATCGACACTGTATCTTCCATCAAATGCCAATATCCTATTAAATTTTTTCCCACTTGATTTTCAATAATTTACAATAATCTGCCAAGCATATCAACAGATAATCTTCAAACAGGTCTGATTTTTTACTCAGTAGAAACTGTCATGAGACCAATGTTAAGTCAGAGGTAATCAATTAAAAAATTGAAAAAAGGTAAGATTAATGAATAAGTTACTTCTCAGGTCTCTTATTGGGTTGTGATCTCTAAAAAAGTCTGAATCTTTGAAAAATCAAGTGTGAGAGCTGCTGGACACAAACTAAAGGATCAATTTAGCATAAACTTACATTGCAAATGGAATTCTTCAATAAAATCCTCTTTGGGGAAAATTTAAAAAAAATGAAAAAAGGTGTATGCTGTATGTTGACAGCTCTGGTTGATAGATTTTAATTGATATAACCAAAAGTTTCTTCTGATGTATGTAAAAAGATTTTCCAAAAGCGTGTATAGAAGTAAAGGTCATGACCAAATTGTGTTTGATACACCAGTCCTTGCATGATCACGAAAGTTAAACAAAGTTGAGCCTGGGCAGTACCTAGATGGGGTACCATCTGGGAATACCATGTGCCGTATACAGCTGGGGATCATAAGGTGGGTGGGCCCTCTATGATGATCCCATAAATCTATCTAAAGAGAAGACCAATTTCTACACAACTTATAATAATGCTACAAAACCAAATTCCTTTGACAGGCCTGGCTTTGAGCAACAAGAAATAAACAACCAACTTTTCAAAATTACAGATCATAAATTCAGTAAGTGACCTCAGATCGTTTACATGGCTATGTTGTAGCCAAATGATAAAAAAGCATTTATTTTACACAAAAATTCACTTTTCACTTTTAAACATAATCTCCTTTTTTTTTCAAAGCTTTTGATTCAGTAACATGAAGTGTCCCATCTCTGAAGAGACAGCCCTCACAGTGATGATTTCATTGGCTTGTAAGTCTCAAGTCATGTCCAGACATTATTTTTATAAGCACCCCTTGACAGGATGTAAATCCAACAAAGAGATACCTCCAAACTGATAACGCAGCTCAGTCTGAACTCAATTGGTACACAGGGAAATTGGTCCTGATGAGGAGTTTCCCCACACTCTTTACTCTTACCAGGGATTGAACCAAAGACCTCCTGCACATGAGACTGATGTGCTAACCATTAGACTGTATGAGTTGACATTTACACTATCTGAGCAAACCCACTTGCTTTAGTAGTGAATATTAATCAAATAGATTGAATATTCTACGGTAAATATTTCAGTTCAAAATTTATCTAATAATTGTGTCAAGCTATGGACACTGGTATGTGCGTATATGTATATGTGTGTGTGTGTGTGTGTGAGGGTGCATATTTATAATAATGATGATATAGAGGATTTGCTACACAAACGTTTATGTTTCTGCTCTGTTTGGGCTTCTTCAGGCTAATGATTCAATCAATTTGGGTCCCTATTTTGGATGTTACATACATATATATGTATACATACATATATATATATATATATATATATATATATATATATATATATATATATATATATATTTATATATTATGAATGCTTTATATTACTTTGAAACACTATTACATGGTGAATGTATCATTTGGCCTAGACAGAGTAAATAGAATAAACGATTGAAGAATATAGGAATGCTGCAGGAATCGAACCTGTGACCAATAGGTAGCTGCTTTGACATAGCGTTGCTCTTACCATTGTGCTAAACAGTCATCAGTAATGTAAACACCAAAAATAACTGCTTTTTCTCCAAATACCCATTTTTTTTTATTCATTCACTGTCTATATCTGCAGTATTTGTTTCTCAATACAGACAATTTTATCATTTGGAGATGGATACATAATCCACCAGAAATAGTTATAAATGCATTGCATTACTTTGAAACTCTCGCGTCAAAAAGAGTTTTAAAGTATATAATGCCTTTATAACTATTTCTGCTAGATTATACATCCATTTCTCTAAATAATATATGTTTCTTTTTTTATACGCTTTCTATAGAGTTCCCATTTTTTTTAGATAGCTTTCTATGCAGTTGCCTTTGTGAGTAGAGGCACACAATTCTCTATAAGTATAGTCTACGCTTTTCCTTGTGGCTCATAATAAATTTCTTCAATGTTTTTGAAGACTCAATTGAAAACAAAACCAGCAAACCAGGCTTGAATATCACCCATGGCTTCTTGTTTTAATCTTGCATTATTGGCCTTGGGAAAGGAATGAATCAAATTTTCTTAGCTTTTTCCTATTGCTTGATTTCTTGAGGAGAAAATTCTAGTACAAATAAATTTCAAACAGTTTTATATAAAGCATCATTTTTATGTGTTAAGTTATGATAGTTTGAAGAGTAGACAAAAAAATCAATTCACAGGAACTTAACATTTAACGGATGTGAATAAAGAGAGCAAACATAGCCTGAAAAGTAATAATATATCTGTTTATCACTCTCTTATGCTAATATATATTCTTCCCATTGAGTAACTTAGTTGCTCATTTTCCTGGAGATTATGTTCAACTGCTGAATTTTGTTGACCTATTCTGGGATATTCTCGGTGTTGTGGAATTTTTCTAGCCACCATCTTATTTAAGAGTGTAATACATACTTTGTACAATTCCTGCCTGCAGCACCTTTTCCTTTGAACTTGATAGAAATAGTGCTGTTTCTGTTGAGGAATTAGCTCGAAAACTGGATTCATGCCATACAACAGTCTATCATCTTCTGTACAAATTTGGATGGGTGCCTAAATTACAAAATCAGTTCCCACAAGTTGACAAAAGCCAACCATAAAGAAAGAATGGACATCTTCACTTTTTTGTACTCTTGTGAATGCATCTCATCATTTTTGAATAGATTGTTGACTGGTGATGAAAAATGAATAATTCACAAAGATATAAACCAATGTAGATAATGGTTTAGTTGAGATGAACAGGCTAAAGAGCAACTCAAAATGGGCCTTGATTCAAGGGAAGTTCTGGTACGTGTTCGGTGAGATTTCTTAGGTGTGATCCACTTTGAATTGCTACCACTCAACGTTATGATTACAGCAGACATCTGCTGTCAGCAATTTAAGTGTTTAAACACTGTTTTCAAGGAAAAGAATCTGTTTGATCATTCTCAAAGGTGTGGTAATTAATCATGATTATGTGCAGCTCCGAGCAGCAAAGATTGAAGAACTTAGTAGAGGGAAAATTCCACATCCTCCTCATTCATCAGATCTTGCTCCACCTAATCCAGAGTTTATAAAGCCATCTTGAGAGACTGGATCTTAAAACACTTGAAGAGGTGGAGACTGCACTCGATTTTCTTATCCTCTAAACCTATATACTTTTACAAAAATGGTATTATGAATCTTAGGAATTATTAGGAGGAGGTAATTTATAATGATGGTGCCTTTGTTAATGAATAAATTCTAATTACACAAATTTTTAATTGCTACTATCCACATCCGACTGATTTAATCACTGTTGCTAGGTTTAGTTATTCACTGCTACCCTCAATAGACCTGTTCAGTCACTGTTGCTGGATTTAGGTTATTCATGTCTTCTGACATTTGAATATCTACCTATGCGGATTTTGCCCAATCCAGACTGCTCATAGTAGAAACTCAAAATTTTGCAAACACACTCTCACACAATGAGTTGGGAAAATCTTTTTTCTCGTTTCTCAAAAATTCCCCTCCTAAACGGGTTTTCATTAATGGGTTCAATTTACAATGAAAGTTTATGCCAATATGGTCCCTTGTTTGCAATTGTGATTGTTTTTGAAAAGTTTTACTTTTTAGTGATCACAGCCCCAAAAAGCAAGAAAAGAAACTTATTCATTGATCATCCCCTTCTCCAATCTTTTAATTGATCACTCTATCCAGTGACTAACCAGAACTTCTTTTTTTAAATCATAAATATTTGATTAAAATGAATCAAATGCTGGTAGTATTTTTAATCATGGTAACCTGATTTTACTACCACCATTCATAATTCCTCTTGGAATGTTAATTAATATTTTAATTACTTATGCACTAAACTAATAAAAGGATTGCCACTTTTCCACTTGAGAAATTTATTAGTAATGGATTTACTATGATACTTAAATAGGAACCCAACACTTTTCTGGTAAAAATAACTTTTGCTGCTACCCTCATTTGGTTAACTTTTTTATTACTTTGTATCTATATCCTGGAAAGAAGAAGAAATAAAGTGGAGAATCACTCTACTACGGCAATCCTTCAGCGGAGCAAGCTCAACCTTTCAAAAACAAGAAGATCCTGCTAGTCCTAAGAAGAAAGGTATACAACCAATTCTCTTGATAGTCACCTATGAAGCTGAAACATGGAATCCAACCAAGAGACTGTCCGGCAGACTGAAAAGCACATGAAAGAATCATGCCCAACTTCACATGAAGAGCACTATATATCAGTGAGAAAACAGGAGTCTGAGACATCATAAACTTCATTAAAAAAATCAAATGGCAATAAACTTGTCATGTTGCAAGAATGGTAGATAACCGCTGGACATCATGACTCACAACATAGATCCCCAGAGATCATATGTGTAACCAAGACAGGCAGAATACTAGAAGGAGAGACAAACTAGATAAATTCGGAAAGTATTGGCTCCACAAGGCCAACAATAGAGAGCTGTGGTAAATCCTAGGGAAGGTCAATGTCTAACAGTAGACGTTAAAAGACTGATGATGATGATGACGATCTTATTTTTATTTTAAGCAAGTTGACTTTAACTCTTAATGTTTATTATTGTTGGTCCAAAATGACGATAGAGATCCTAAAAGGTACTTTTTTGAAAAGATTTTTTCGAGGGTGCCCGTGGTTTTCTCAAGCAAATTTCCAAAGTTATAGTCCCCAAATTGTGACCAGGAACGCCAGGTGACATACACACTGACACACAGATACACAGATGTGCAAAGAGAGAAGAATCTGTTGCTCACTTGGCTGGTTGGTTAGGCCACAGTGATTCGATCGGTACAAGCAAAATTCTCTACGGATTATTCAAGAAAACATAAATATTTTCATCATGAAGAAAGAATTTCTATCATCATATGCTGTAGATCAGGGCTGGGGAATCAGCAGTTCTTATGGACAAGATGACAAAAAAATTATTGCACATCTTAAAAAAGAACTTTCTGAAACCAAAGGTCCTGATTTTGTTTCATTGAATTTTGTACCAGCAAAATTTATGAACCAAATCAACTATTTAAGATGAAACTTTAGGGGAAGTTATCATTATTGCAAAGTATATTCCAGCTAATGAAACGCGTCATTGACAATTTCGACAAATGCTAATAACGAATGATGTGATATCTTGTGTTGACTCACTCTATCATTCCAAAGTATTCTGTTAGTCATTAGGACAGATATTAGTAAAAATGTTATCCTTACAAAAGCAAATAATTATGAAAGGAATCAGCAAAATGGATCATCTCATGAAGATTTTCCTGGATATGTCGCATCACTATGTAATGTGATTACAATACAAAATGACTTGAACATTCATTTGCAAGGTAAGTGTAAATCTGTACATGACAAGTGGAAGGAAAAAATTCAGGCATTACGAAAGAAGCTACAATTTCTTTTAGACCCCTTCTTACTCAGTTGAAACTCCCTAAGGAACTCTTTCCGCAGTTCAAAAAAAAGTAATTAAGGGAGATAAGGTGTGTTCCAACTAATTACAAATTAGTTATTGACACATTAATCAAATAATACAATGAAAGATCCACAGATTTTTAAACGCATGATTCCTTTTTGCAATTAGCTTTTCAACCTCATGTAGTTGAAGTATCTGAGATACCAGAAGATTTTCAAAAAGAGCTCTCTGATTTTGAAATCTTTTTTTGACAGCAAGAAAGAAAACCGGAAAACTGCAGTTGAATATCTTCCCTGCAGGAAACATGTGCAACGACTGATTTCTTGTTTTTCTTCAACTTCTCACTGTGTGCCCACTCTCTCATACCTCACCCAAATTACAACTTCCTTGGGAGCCCAATGCACCTGGAAGACCAATTAAAATTGCGCACCTCAAGTCTAGAACCTGATATCCATATACTTTCTCACAAAAAGCAATCTCAAAAAAATCATTAAAAGGTTAGTGAAGTTATTTATTTCTTCTAAATAGTATATACTTATTAAATTAGGTTATTAACCAGATTTTTAGAACTTCAGATTTTGTTGAAAACATATTAAAAGTATTAGAAGACAATAGATATCAATGTGTCCTTTACATATGAGAAGGTTCCACACCCTGTTAGATTTCTAGAACTTCAGATTTTGCTAAAAACATATTAAAAGTATTAGAAGACAATAGATATCAATGTATCCTTTACATATGAAAAGGTTCCACACCCTGTTATAAATATTTTAAGAACAAATATAGAGCATATGAAATACTCAATTATTTACTTTAGTAGTCTAGATGTACAATTTTAAGCAAGTTCATACATAGCAAAATAGTTCCAATAGTTTTATTTTGAGCAATCGAATGAGATGAAATCAAGTATTTCACATTTTTTCTAATATTTAGTTTCCCTTCAGATTTAGTATCATAGATTTTTTTGAAACCATACACCAAAACTGTCATTAAAACTGTCAAAATAGGTTTCTTCAAATCGTTCTGGCTGGCTATGTACATATGTATCATGTGTACAGGCAGTACTAATTGAGCTAGAGGGCTGTAAATTCAAAAATTTACTCCTTATTGTGTCTATAATGTTTTTTGAAACTCTCCCTTAAATAGGTTTGTAGTGATGGGTTCAGTTAGCATGTAAAGTTTATGCTAAATTGTTCTCCATTTGTGCCCACTTGTTTTTTGAAAAGTCAAAATTTTTGGTGATCACTGCCTAACAAAAGGTCAGAGAAGTAACTTATTCTTTGATCACCCAATTTCTTTCAATTTTTCAATTGATCACCCCCAACACGGCATATTGCCAAAGACTGGTTTCTAATGGGATCGGTTCTTTGAATTTCATTGATAAAGCATACACTTCTTCTTGGATTTTTCTTCTTGGAATTCAAGAAAGATTTCTATTGTCTAGAATTGCGTTCTGCAAAACCTACTTTTCTCATCCATCTTTTCATCAAAAACAAAACAATAAAAACATTTTGTAATGACAATGAAAAAAAATTTGGGGATTGTTTTGTGTCATCAGCATCTTGTGCCAATTCTCCGAGCCTTAATTCCTTTTCCGCTTTTGTTCTTTCGTCTTTCAATTTTTCGGACTCCATTTTAAGTATCTTCTTGTATATCAGCTCTGGGTTCTGGCATCGTCTTGTGATTTATTATCCCTGGCGTTCAGCCAAACTGTTTGTATATGACAACACTTTATGATCCAGGTTTTTGGCCATATAAACCATAGAATCAATGAACAACACGGCTCAAGTACCATCTATTTGAGATGCACAAAACTATTCATTACAGTGATAACTACGGCCATAAAAACTCCAACAATTTCAAACAAGTGTCTTGAATGCTACTGCTTACTTGAATGTTACACTCTCATTTCTCATTCCCATTAATTTCATCATGTAAAATAAATAATCATTGAATATGTCATTGCTCATGAAAAGTTATCATCTTTGATTAATATCTCAGAAAGTGAACCAATTAAGCTTCAAAGCAGGAATCGGATGGTAGTTTCTCTATACTGTTTATTCTTGAAGAAATGCGTATCATGTCAGGCTGTATGGTTTTTGTCTTCCAATCCATTGGATGCACATAGCAACATTAGTTAGTATTCATATTTATTTGAGCAGACTTTTCAACATCGAAAAATTCTTTGCTATCAGTTTTCCCTTGCCTAATATGCTGGCATGCAAATTGACGCATGTCAGTCCAAATCAATTTGTTGTACCTCACTGACAGTTGGAGGTGGCACCAAGGCTCCTCTTTTGTTGACTATCCTATATGAAACCATAGCTAGAAAGATATAAAATGGCAGGACAAACTATACAAGTTCAGAAAGTATTGGCTCTAGGACGCCCACAATAGAGAGGTCTGACAAATCCTCAGGAAGGTCTATGTCCAACAATGAAAGATAAAAGACAGACTATAATGGTGATCCTTCTTGAATTAGGTAAGGGTGTGACTCTATTCCCTATTTTTTCCACCCTAATCACATAGCTTAGGGTGTATTCAGTTAGCTGCTGAGTACACTGATAAATTTGTTCTAATGAAGGGTTTTCCACATCTTTCTGTGTGCGAGGCAGACGTGCTAAGCACTGCACCATTTAAGCAGATATAATGCAAAGTTTTACACGTTCAAATGTTTCTAACAATGCATATCTGAAATATGAGAGCAGATAAAAAAAGTATTTTTGCTTGTGAGTGCAATGTTCACAACATCGATTAGACATTTTATGGGACTCAGATATGATGTTCATATCAAGGTAATAAATATTGTACTTTTCAGCCCCCGCCCTCAATTTTTCCCTAAAGAAAAAAGGAAATAAACAAGCTTAGCTGTGCTAGGGTCAAACTCCCTTGCTTCATTAGAGTCTCAAAAATAAACAAAGCAGAATTCATTTCTCTGTAAAATATTTTCCATTACTTCATATCCCATTTCAACTCCTTCATTAGTTAGAAATTGAATGTTTACAAAAGAAATAAAGTATCCTTCAACTTTTAATCAAACAAAATATTACTAGGCATACAGCTTTAAGATTTATCATCTTACTCTTAAATCTGTCAGTTTTCTTATCAGGAATAGTAATGCGAACATTAATTTGTAATTGTTTGTTTGGTGAAATAAAATATGTTCTTTTCTATTCATTGTATCAAAGAAATGTGACATCGTCATCAATTTTCATGTACGTCATAGTTTAGCATGTATGACTTGTCAGATTTAGTTAATGTAATATTGGTTTTCTATGAAAACAAAGTCAACTCTAGAGTTTGATATAATCTAACACGATATTTAGTATAATAACTAAAACTGATACTGAAAGCAAGTTTCTTTTCTGTTTCTACCTGAATTCCTGAGATGAGGAATTGAACAACCGTTGCCATCAAAGATGGCAAAAGATTCTATCTTTCTTTATATTTTCATATATTTATGTGTTTATTCAAGTGTTTGTATATTCCAGCGCACCTGGCCATACTGTTTTGTCAACAGACTTGAAAATTAGCATCAGTACTCTACTTAGGGCCCTCAAAAAAATTTTTTTTTTGTTGTGGAAAAAAAGCTCTTTTGACATCTCTGGGGGTTTATTCTTATGGGTTTATCAATTCTGAAGAATCTAGATGTTTCAAGATGTTTTTTTTAATACTAATTTAGATGTTTTCTTGTGGAAAATACCAGTGATGTCATAAATAGAATTTATTCTGACCGTATTCATTGATTTAAAATCACAACCAAGTGATTGGTAAACGGCACTCTTACTGACTGGGGGAAAATGAAAAGTCTTCCATATCTACAAAAATCTATCTTACAGATATGCAAGGTCTTATTTCATTCTAATAAGTAAAAACATTTATATAAAAATATTCATTTTCATAATTTTTTATTTATCATATGTATGTATATATATATATATATATATATATATATATATACATACATACATATATATATATATATATATATATATATATATATATATATATATATATATATATATAAATATATATATATACATACATATATATATATATAATACAAAGTTTTCAGTTATCATTATCACTTGGAATAGAAGCAGAAGTGGAGTTTGACCTTGCAGCGGCCAGGTTTATGGAGCTAAAACATGGAACCTAACCAAAAGATGGTCCCTCAAACTGAGAACCATGCTACATGCACAAGAGGGAATCATGCTCAAACTCACATGGAGAGATTGTAAGACAGAGAACTCAAATGGCAATTGGCTGGATATGTTGTGCAAGACAGGAAAGTGACAGCTGGACATCACAACTTACAATGTATATCCCCTAAGATCATTTGCAAAATTGTAGCCCATAAAAAGTAAAATGGCGTCAGGAGCTAAATAAATTTAGAATGTATTGGCTCCACAATGCCCATGATAAAGAGGTCTTGGGAATCTTGGGGAAGTTCTATGTCCAACGACAGATGATAAAATGATGATGATGATGATGATTTATTCAAACTTATGTCCTCATTTTGTTTGTTATGGCCTCGGCATTTCAGCCATTTTATTCTCTGGACTTCTTCAGGTGCCCGTTGTGGTGAATTTCATAGACTGATTCAGTGGAATGAGCATAAGTAGCATTACATGGATCTGTTAATTAATTAGGAATTAATTAATATTTGACATCCTCCCGCTTGGACTATGGAATGCAAACAATCTACACTTGTGTATTGAATAAAGGCCTATTTCAAAATTCCTTGAACATTACCAATTACAACAGGTACCTGAAGAAGAGGTACAACAGCCAAAATGTTGGGACCATAAAAGCGAAAATAAGGACTCTTCTCAGAATGCATCTTTGTATAATAAATCTCTCTTTGGAAGACGTCAACCAGAACTATCAACATAAGGTTTCTTTGATTTTCACTTGTACAGGCCGTACCAATAAAGCTAGAGGGTTGAAAATTTTTAGTACTCACTCTTCATGTCTAGAAGAAAAATTCTTTTTTTTTTGTTTTTGTTTTCTTCTAAATATTCCCTAAAGAGGGGGGGGGTCTCAACTTGCAATGTAAGTTTATGCCAAATTAATCCCTTAGTTAGTGTATGGCAGCACTCACATTTGTTTTATGAAAATTCAGACTTTTTTAGATTTCTCTAATTTTTTAATTGATCACCCCCAACAGATCGTGCTGCCAAAATACATTGGTCATATTTCAATTGAGTGACTAACCAGACATGTCTTGAATTCTATTTATTTCCTCATTTTGAATCGCATCTCTATCAATTATGATAGTATTATAATCAGTATACATTACTCTGCCATTGATAAATGTTGGACTAGTATTCCTTCTATCTTAATTTCATTTGCTTTTATTGCTTTTATTTAACTATTCAGACTATCATTTTACAGCTAGCAAATAGAGTGGATCTGGAATAAAAGGAATAAACTCTTACTTAGGCTTGAACTCACATAATTTTTACCTGTGGAAATTGTTAGCTCTCATAGCTTAAAGCAATTAGAGCATCCATCATGGTAAGATAGGTTTCTAGAGGTAAAAGGGATGCAAGTTTGAGACTTAAGAAGAGCTCATTCTCTATTTCTGAGCGTCATTGTTAACTAGCCTCATTGACTGCAGAAAGACATTCTGAGCTGCTGTGATAAAAAGCAGCTGAAATTAAGATGAAAGACGCAATATTCAAAAAATTATAGTAGATAAAACTTCACCAAATAAAAATTCAAGATAATGTAACTCTCTGTCATATCACTGTGTCAGCAAAACTTTATTGATTAAAATGTGAAGCCACTGTGAATTTTCATTAATAGAGAAGCCTTGAAGTTATATGAGGTCTGTCGGGAAATTATCCAGTCATTTGATATTAATGATCAAATAGCCTGGGGCAATGGCGCCTTGGTCCACTTCAAAGCACTCCCTTTGGGACCTCACACATCCACTTCAGTGTCTCTTCTTTTTTTTTGAAAGTCTATAAAATCTTTCCTTTCAATGGTGATTTTACCTTTGGGAAAAGCCAGAAGTTACTCGGAGAGTGATGCAATGTTTTGCCAAAAGACCCTTGAAGCATACTTGCTGATCTACTTACTCAATCATTTTGAATGCATTAATGCACAAGCTAATTCAATTACATGTTGCTGCTGACTGAAGGACCTGATTGGTGAGTGTCTGTTCAGCCTTACTCAGTAAGGTCCCCTCTGATTGGTTGCCAAGTTACATCAAGGTTACGCCACTAATTCTGGAGATATTCAAGATGGCTGGATACTTTTCCAACAAACCTCATACAGTGACCATTAATGCTGATATCCGTAATCCATTCAGCAAGCAAAGTTAAAAAAAAAAATTGCCAGACATTAAACATAACCTCCAAGCAAAACACAGATATATCAATACTGTTCATATCAGTGTATTCATAATAATGATATCTGTCAAGACCTCTGTTCAAAATCTCTAGGCCTCAGGGCTACTCATAATTGACTTGCCAATATCCAATTGGCTCCATATCCTGGAAGAATATTATTTGCACTTATATCCTTTCAAAGGATTTTATGAAAATGAAACTGAAAAACCTCATGATCGTTTTGGCAATAGCCTCTTGCTATATAGAACTCGAACAGCTATTCTGTCCTGGGTTTCACAGAAGGGAACTAACCATTTGGCTATACTGCTCCAGTCAGTTTTGTTTAATAACAAAATACCTTCATTATAAAATCAATATCAACTTTACTGGTGAGAAGAAAAATGCAATTACTTCAAAATTTGTAAGGATTCATGATATTATGAAATACACTATAAACTAGTTTCTAAAAATGAAATATTTTATAATAGCTAGAGATTTATACATAGGTATGGGTCAGTTAATGTCCCTCCTCTTAACGTCTGACCGCATATATGTCCAAGGTCCCATGAGGTTTTAATAGAGTTGAAAAACCTCAACTAATGGGATGTAGTGGACACAAGCAGATGCAGTCAGTTTTAAGAGGTAAACAAAGTGATCATACCTATAATCATGCAATACATACCAATAGTATGTGCAGTACATAATACTTCATAGTAATATTAAACATGTACATCCCTGGTTTATGTATTTCTTATTAGTTATTTCTCTTCATGAATTTCTCCATCAATTTTAGGTTATCATTTTTGTGTAAAGAAAGATTTACTTAACATGTTTCTTTTGATAAAATGGAATAAATTTGACTCTGAATCTTCAAGATATAAAACGATTGTATATAGAATTGCAAAATATATGGTATTAAAAAATTACATACTCAAATTTATAACAATTGACAGATGTAAATAGAGGCAAAGTTTTGCCTACACTCACCAATGGATACCTATGACGCACGTAATATATATTACCTAAAATACATTCTTCTTAAAAATGTGCATATTATGTTTGATTCTCTGCAATATGGTATATAATTTTGGTTATTTTGACTGTACAAGTAGTATGGTTAGGGTTCAGTGTGCCATAATTGGCTTGTCCAGTATACAGTATTATATGATATTCACTGAACATCCAAATCGTTTAATGTAATACTGTCTGGAACATAACCAGGACATTAAGTGATGCATACCTGTAGTTATACCTGTATATGTTGGATATAAAACCTTTCCCTTCTCTCCAATGTATAATGACGATACTAATTGATAAGTATTGTAAAGTCAATGTTTTACGGTTCTCAATTCAATACTCTGATGTTAGAGTTATTTCTGAATACACTAGTATTCTATACAATGTGTATTTATTCAGCAATCCTTTGTTATTGGATATTTTGTTAAAGACCCTCGACAAGGAGTGTTTTATTGATTTTTTAATTAACTTCTCTTGCTTATATTCGAAAGAATGCATGTCTAAATTAAATTTTATGCAGATATTGCCCAAACATATTTTGATCTAGTATACTCCTGACCATTATCAAGATCAGAGGCCTTAAAATTCAGGGGCAAAAAACTATAGGAGTCGGCTGTTTTGTTTAAATTTTTCAATTTAAAATAAGCGACATAGTATTTGTACATTATGATGATGGTTTGAATGGATTAGTGGTTTGATCTAAGATGTTTGGACCATACCTACAAACATTGAATCCGGACCTTTTTTCTCTTGTATGAAACCAAAGGAATTCAATTAAAAAATACCAAAAAATATTCCTTGTTCATGGCCTTAAACAAAATAGGCATTAAAATCTTATTTTTTATGGAAAGAATGCTGATTCATTACAAGTGATTTCCACAGGGAAAGTTATTTTCTTGTATTTTGATAATGAATGAATACTTCAAAGATTTTTTACATACTTCTAATCAATTTGATTTCAGTTCTTTCAGCAAATTTTTATCTCAAAGTAATTAAGTAAATCCAGGCTGAAGTAAAACACTTAACTCAAGTTCCAGATAACTGTAAATTGGTGAAGATTTGCACTACTTAGTTTTTCTCTATTTTTCAAATCTAATAGTAATAAAAATTTACCACATGTAGCTGAGGCAATTTTTCTCCCTGAAAATAAGATTTTACCCCCGGAACCTTTATATGCTTTAGATATTTCACTTGGGAAGGTTTTACACATTCTAGAACCAACAACACCCAATAAAGGATGGAGGGGGGTGGGCAAATGTTGTGAACAAATAAACGCATTGCTGAGGAAAATAGTCTGACCATATACATAATGATTGATTCATTTCTAGTTGGCTTCTGACATATATCACAAGCAATAAGTTATGGCTATGAGGATCAGCATTGTCTTAAGTCAAGGAAAACATATACATGAAGTACTTTGAGGAAATAGATTTGAGATTGATACTAATGAGGTCAACCATCTGGATCAGATACAAAATGACACTTCTGTTATCCGGCTTCTCCAGGAAGATCTGAAAGTGCTGTTGAACCATGTGAACTCTATAAGACCCTCAATACGGATAGCTTGGAGAGTACAAGATCAACACATGGGTCAGTAAGGAACAGCTCAAATAACTGAAGGAGAAATACACCAAAGTCCAGAAGGGAAACACATGCCCCCACCCTGATCAAGATTTAAATGTCAAAATATAAGAAACACTTGAGGAAGGTAAAAAGGTATAACACCCAGAATATTTGTGGTATTAAAAGTCAATAACAAGAATCCATAGCTTTAGGGTCAAGCTTCACTCTAACTCCATTGGAACAGTCTGTACACATGACACATATCAATAGAAAAATGCAACTTTTTCAGCCACTCAGTCGAATTTTCAAAAAACAAAAAAAAATTTTTCGTACTTATTGGAGGGTGTGTGCGCAGAATTTCAAGTTTTTACTATGAATACTTTGGCCTGTGCACGTGATTGAGACATTTTTTTTGTTTTTGATCTGAACTTTTTGGTCTGCACTTTTGGGGTCTGAATCTTTTTGACTGTACCAAACTTTTATAAAACTCAATCAATTTTAATAAAATTTGCGTTATCTTGTTGGGATAACTTTTTTAAAAACTAAACCAACTCAAGAAAATTGCTTTGAAAGGTACAAATTTTTAGATAATACATAAAATTTGATAATACAATGTACACCTAAACCACAGGAGTGAATTACACCAAACTTTCCATATATACTTAATTCGGCCATAGTAATGTTTTTCTTAGAAAAAACAAGGATTGTAAACATATAACAAGACTTTTGATTTGGAAAATGAAAAAAATTTCGGAAGTCAGGCACAAATGATTTATACTTAAATATAAATTTTCTCTGGTATATATATCAAATATAGGATCCAATATAAGGGAAGTTCAAAAAATTGCTTCAGTCAATGCGACCAGTGTTCCAAAGGCATCAGGTTGAGCCTGACCCTCTCCTTTTAGTGTAATAGGAAGGTGCTGCCCCTGGGCTAACTGAAACCCAAAAACTGGGAATGGTAAGTTTTTGATGCCATGCAATGAATCCTAGATCCCTGCCCTTACTAATATCAAGCTTCAGTAATCCCTCATTGGCTATGGTATTGCACCAATGTAAAGCTACTGCAAAATGTATTGCAAGTAGAATTTTGCAGATGATGAAGATGTTGAGAAGATAAGTTCAAAAGATTGAGCTAAGAGGAATAATGACAGATGTGGAAGGAGATATCCTTTACTATTAATTATGACTATTAATGAATTTTAACAAGCCAGACTGCTACAGGGTCAAACTTTGCTCCACCGTCTATTCTGACAGAAGATTATCACTGAAACTTTTGTATCATATATCTCATAATGCAAAGAAAAAATTATGAATATACATATATATTTATAAATTTTTTATATAAATGTATTTTTTGTTGGAATGAAATGAGCCACGTTTGACAAATTTTGCTAATATCAAAGACTTGTCAATTTAGCTCAGTCAGTAAGATAGTCTCAAATCACAGTAGGGGAAAGTAGATTTTACATATCGGTTTACAGCCCTAATTTTGGTGAGGATTGTTTTTGTTGCCATTGTTACAGTACAAAAATTAAGTCAACTCTAGTTTTAGAGTTTGATGATAAGGTTTTCATCAAGTGATATAATGTCATCAGTCTTAGTAAGATGGTTAGAGGTGTGATGATTGAACAACTGTATCCATCGAAGATCCTTCTATTATATATGTATGTATCTGTTTATGTGTTTGTTTTTGTGTTCCAGCACTCCTGGCTCTACTGTTTTGTCTAAAGACTTGAAAATTGGCATCAATACTTCCCTAGACCTCCTCTAAATATGCTTTCTTTGATTTTTGGTGGAAAAGCTTATTTGGCCTTTTAGGGACTTTATTTTGATGGATTTATTATTAACATCTAGATTTTCCTGAGTTTAGATATTTCTAAAAGTTTTCTAGTATTAAATACCAGTTGTATCATAAATGAAATTCATTCTGACCAATCTTTTTATATGACTTCAAAATTTCATGCTACGGACTTTCAATTATTGACTGTGATGATGTCATTATTATTTCCACAATGATCCAGTGGGGATATCACATGAAAGCTATACATATATATATATATATATATGTATATATATATATATATATATATATATGAATTGCGCTATATTATATTGAAACTCTATTTAGAATGATCTCCCAATATTACACAGTGAACGTTTAATCTGAGCAATGCAACTTAAATAGAATAAAACAATCAAAGAAAGTGGGACTATTGTTTATACTATTAATGATGTCTAGGCCAAATGACACATTGACTGTTTAAAACTGTAGATCATTTCAAATAGAGTTCCAATGTTATTAAATGCAATTTATGATCATATCTGTCTGACCATTTTCCATTCTTAATTATATATATATATATATATGTATATGATGTTGAGATTTATAAGCAGACAAGAAATAGAAAATCAGGCAGAGGATTTGTAGATAGATGCAAAAGGCAATGATGCTGATGACAAACAGTCGAGATGGAAAAGATGATAACTAAGAGAACAGGTCAGGTTAGTCATTTAGATGTAATTAATAAATCTGTCAATAGAAACTGTCATGTGACCAATATCTTTTAGCAGCATGCCGTGTTGTGGGTGATCAATTTAAAAATTACAAAAAAGTGGTGATCAATGAATAAGTTACTTCTTTTGCTTTTTGCTGGTTAGTGATCATTAAAAAAGTCTGAATTTTCAAAAAACAAAACTGGTTGACAGAAACTGATAGATCAATTTAGCATAAACTTACATTGTAAATTGAACCCCTGCACTATTTTCCTGTTTGGGGAAGAATTCAAAAAAGGAATATAGAATAGGTTTTTTCTAAACAAGATAACCAGTGAATGTAAATTTACGACCTGCCAGCTTCATTGGTGTGACCTGTATATGTAATACATTGGTACATAGCCAGCAAGCCAGCCCAACTTGAAAACTAAAGAAACTTACGTTGACAGTAATAATGCTATTAATGGTCACAGGGATGATTGAGGGGGTGATCATTTTTTTTTTATCCACGATGGTAATGAGAAATAAAAAAAGATTATGTTAATCTGAAATATAAGTTATGATAAAAATATTACAAAAGTTATTACAACTATTTGAGGCCGACAATTCTGTTAGTAGTTGTGGAGTTGGTATCCACCGTGTAAATAGATACTAAGATTAATGATTAAGATGAACACGTTTCAGTGATAACAGTGTTGGTGATAATTGCCAACAATGATGTTGATGATGATTTTCATGACAAGTTACTAAAGTTAATGATGATAATGATGGTGGTTAGTACTGTGGTAACCAAGGAGAGTTAAAAGCTTACACAGTGAAAGTTTTGATTGTACTCCAAAATAGAAACTAATGATGCTAAAAACAAACAATGATAGTGATGATAATTGCAGTGATGATGATGTTCCTAAAATCAACACTAATGATGATGGTATTACAAATGATGAAACTTACTATGAGATTAGGAAAAAAACATCAAAAATGACGGTGTTATTTATAGATGGATTGGCACTGAGGAGCCTAAAGCTATTTTATTTGGTATTTTATCTTCGATAATAAAAGTATCCACATTTTAATCTTCTTAAAAATCTCAACTGAACTCAAGCAGTTTTAATGTGTGATCAGACATAAAGTCTTTAGAGTTTCTTTGACGTAATCTTCATTGTTATATCTCATCTAATTGAATAAAAAACTCTTTAATTGTTTTTATTAGCTGTTATTGTATTTCACATAAACCAATCAATTATAAATTTGAGGTTATCACAGGAATAGGACAAAACAGAAATACAACCATACAGCCAATCAAACACTCTAACTTACTAATTTTCATACATGACTTTTATATGGAGAGGTAATATCATTGTGAAAACTTTGTTTATAATATTGTTTGAAGATGATAATGCCAAAACTAGAGACAATAATGATGAACATCTAAAGAGATACTAATATGGATGATGGCTATAATCATTTTTCAAAGTTATGGTTGCGTTGACAATAAACAAAACATTAAATGCCTTAATGTTGGTTTCAATGATAAAGTTTGTCAACAAAGAAATGCTATCATTATCAATTGTGATGATGATGATGATGATGATGATGATGATGATGATGATGGTGGTGGTGGTGGTGGTGGTGGTGGTGGTGGTGGTGGTGATGATGATGATGATGGTAGTGGTGGTGGTGGTGATGATAATGATAATGATATTGATGATGATGGTGATGATGATGGTTATGATGATGATGAGCCAAGGAATATTAGCAACAGTTATGGTCATGGTTATGATACTGGCAATGATTTGGGATATGTGGATATCAATAAAACCAACAACAGCAATGATGATAATAACAATGCTGATGACTGTCACAATGGTTACTATTACAAGGCAGGACTGGTTAGTTGCTCAATAGAAACTGTCAAGTGACCAACATCTTTTGGTAGCAAGGGAGGATCAATTAAAAAATTGGAAAAAAGGAGTGTCTAGCAAATAAGTTACATCTCTCACCATTTGCGTGCTGTGATCATTAAGAAGTCCAAATTATCAGCAAAAAAAAAAAACAAGAGTGCATTTGGACTCAAACTAATGAACAATTTAGCATAGAATTATATTATAAACCCCACTAAAAACGTATATGGGAAAGGGTGTAAAAAAAATAAACCAAAAGACCATTTCTGTTAACATGATAAGAATTAAATGTTTAAATTTTCAACCCTCCAAATTCATTTGTGCAGCGTTCTAGCTTCATTGGTGCAGCCAGGAAGAGTGATACATACATACATATATACATACATATATACATAGCTAGCCAGCCAGCTGACCAGCCAGCCAGTCGACCAGCAAGCCGGCTAACTGGACCAACTCGAAAACTAAAGAAACCTATGTTGGCAGTTTTGGTGACAGTTTTGTTTGACGGTTTCTAATTGCGGTGGTCAAAGCCAAAGCGAAATCAACCCTGGTGACAACAGCGGTGATGATGCTGTTGATGACATTGTTATATTGACAAGGTTTGTGCCAACTGCCTTGTTGTCAGCAAGGTACCAGAGAAGAGCCATCAAGACCAGCTGTAATGGTCCATTACAGCCATCCATATGCCCATCTAGCCATCCATCGACAGCTGGTGTGAATACAACTTTGAGTGTGTCTGTGTGTGCATACATAGAGTGAGTATGGGATATCACAACTACTATTGCTGCTGATACAGCCATAGAGCAACAGCATCCACTCCTGCCACCTCTGGTGCAGCTGTTTCCATCATCATCATCAACTTCATCATCTCTTTTTTTCCAATATTCTTCATCAGTATTGCAGCCTCCACCACGACCACAACTGGCACTGTCTTTGCTCGACAGCTAGATCGGTATATGAAAACCATGTGTATTTTAAGTATTGCCTGAACATCTTGCTGAAGAAATGGCAACATGTCCCTGCTAAGCCACATGGAGTGGGCTTAGTGGTTTTCTTCCCCCCCGATAACCCGACCTTATCTCTTCGAGTAAACCTTAGTCTTCATTATTATTATTGTTATTGTTTTGTTGCTGTTGTTGTTATGCCTACCATGCCTCTTGATGGAGGCTTGCCAACATCTTCATCTTCCCCACCGTCATCGTGCTTCTCTTTCCAAATGACACACACAACTATGATGCGATGATGACTGCCCAGTGTCACACGGTTTGTGTGACGGCAACAACTGCTTCAAGTTGCTGCAAGAGCAATACCAACTTTTGAAGAGAAAAAAAAAGAAATATAAAAAAAATTGATAAACACATACACACACACACATGCACACACACACAAATACATATATATATATCTATATGTATATCTATATCGATATCATAAAAAGGAAAGAGATAAAAGAATTATCACACTTTATTGACTTGTTTACATTTTTTAGGAGAGCGAAATCAATTGACCAATCCCAGTTTATATCTATTGCGTGCTTATAGACTTTTTATGAAAGTTCTACCAATTTTTGGAATTTTATTATCACAGTAAGTTATTTTACCTTATTTACACTCAGTTTTTGAATTGTTCTTCAAAGTTTTTTGATTGTCCCATGAGACAATATTGGAAATCAATAATACTTGACTTGGAGAATTATCTTCAATTTATTTATAAACACTAGAAGATGCTCTGTGGAAGAAGGTTTAATGTTTTACAATAATTTCTGAAGTAGTATTTTCAAAGTTTTCATTAATTCCCTGTGTTATTTTACTAATAATGATTTGAATAAGGTGTAAAAAAGATTTTGTTTTTATTTGGAAATTATCATTTTGATTTTAACTTCAATTTTATCTAAACAGTTTTAATAATGAAAACATGAAAGAGGAAACTTTCATTGAAAAATAAAAGAATAGAAGGAATTAAAAAAAAAAATATGTATATATATATACATATATATACATATATATATATAAATATGAATGAAAACAAATTTATCATACCCAGATGTTTCCCCTATTTATTTATATTTCATTGTGAAATTTACAATGTAATCTCATTTTGCTTGTTTTATTTGAACTGAAAAGGTACATGGTCTTGTTTCTAAAACTTATGATTCAATTTGAAGATGACTTTCCTTTTTTACTGCTCATGTTTACAAAATATTTTAGTCAGTATGTTTGGGAATAATACACACACGTGCACTTACACACATACACACACACACACATGCACACACACAAATACAACATGCAGCTATTGGATGATTCTTTAAGCAATATAAACAAAAAATCTCACTCAAATCCTTTTATGATGTTTATGAGAAGGTGCTAGTAAAAACATTACTGAAGCAAAAAATCAAGAATCATAATTATAGAAAAAAGTACTTTTAAATAATAGAATTAAATAAATAATTATTCTCTGTTGATAATTTGCTATTTTGTTTGAAGATTTCCATGTGAATTCAATTTGATAAAGACTTTCAGTCTATTTTGGTTACTGACAAAGTTTCATCTGTATCAATTTTCGGGGTTATCAGCTGAAATATGTAGAAGAATTTAGGAAATTGAAAAAATCAAATTTGCTTGGTAAACGTTTCTCTGTGCTAGTAAGCTTGTAATTTTTTTGTTCAAGTTTTATAAATTTTTATAACTTGAATATATTTTTTACATTTTAATGTTGAATACGTATTTCTAATATAAATTGTTTACAGAGATGGCCATAGAGGCATTTTTAACTAATAAATAACATTTTACAGACTATGTAACCATTTTCTATTTCTATAGCCATTTCAGACTTTTTCAAAAACATTTCATGTTTTATTTGGAAGAAAATCTTTGAATGATGAAGAAACTAAACCCTTTTACTCATTACACACTTTCTTATCTATATCTTTAAACATCTTGCATTTATCAGATTATTCTGAGTCATGATTTTATCATATAGAAAGAACGCCAGGTGAATAAAATTTATTGAATTTAAATGAATTACAAAATGAATTTGCAAAATGATATTCACATTATTGTTTACTTGAACTTAACGATTGTATTAGGTGCGTGCAAAGGTGTCCAACAGTGTATCCAGTCTCTAGTTTTCAAAAAAGAGTGCTAAGAACTTTTGACCATACAGTGTCTCACAGGTTATACATACATTCCAAAACAAAGAGAGTTATTCCCCTTATCTGCTCTGATTGTTTGTGAAAGCATGTCTGATTTATGATAAGTTCAGATGACAGATGACTAAAATATGATTTGTTTGATAATGTGTTTCATATAGTTTTGTCACCAAAGAATGATATTGAAATAATTCAACATAATTCCTAAATACAAAATAAATGAATGGAGTAAAAGAATTCGAGTAAGAAAGTTAAATAATTTGAAGTTGAAAATTAGTAAAAAATTTTATGTCAGTGATACATTCTAGTAATGTTGATGCATATAAAATAACTGTTTAATCTTAATTGATTTTCAGGAGTAACACAATGATACAAAAATATCAGACTAACATTTATAATTAGAAATTTAAACTGATTTTAATATAAATGAAGAATAAAAACTTCCTCAAGTTCAAAAGAAACTATTGGTGCCAGAGCTTGTTGTTGGAACACAAATGAAAGCCTTGTTTTGAATGCTGATTTTCATAGCAGACATACTGTACCCTCTTGGAAGCATGTCAGTTCCTACTCTTATTCATCTCCTCACTAGTGTCATATTCGTCTATGCTTTATAAATGTCTATAGCTTAATTGTGCTTGTATATGAACCGATCATCATAAGAATATGTTATGAAAGACTTGCAAAAAGTTATAATGGGTATAACAAGGCTCAGAGTATCAAATATACAAATATACATATAACAGGTATTATTCCTGAAAGTAGATGAATAAACTACGATGACATTAAAAAGCTATTTTAAATCTCTTTGATTGATGTCATTTCATTCAACTAATCTATGTAAATTAAATAAAAACTGGTTTTACATAAAGTCTTATCTGCTGATAAATGGAAGTGAATATAGGAAGCCTTACGAATTTTGTAATTACTCAGATGAAATAAATTCATTTTACAAAACGTGGGGAAAGACAGTCAACGTCAAGATAACTTTAATTCAACCGAACAGCTTTATCGTAGTGCATAATATGAAACATGTTTATCTATCTAGAAAGCAAAGCTAATAGATGACAGTATTGTTATGGTATACACAAAATATGGAGAAGTTACATGTTTATTTACAAACATTCAGTTTTCAGATTATCATCTTATTGGACTTTTTTCTCAGAATTAATTAATCATAAATATGAAAATTTAACATCAAGGATAACTTTGATAGAGTTTTATTAAATTTTATTTTTTTCAATTCCTTCCCACCTCATTAGAAGGTATGTTTTTTATAAGATCTATTGTTTTGAAAATTCATAAAAACAAATATCAAAGTATTATTTGTAGAAGATAATTTACAAAAAGAGAAAGATTGAAAAAAATATTTGCAATGATATTTTCCTGAATCAAAAGAGAATATGAAAATGAATTTTTTTCACAAATATTTCAAGTAAAAATAGATAAATTTTTATACTTAGAGCAGTTAAAGTAATTCAAATTTATTTTTCATCAGATATTTCACTGTATTCATTATAACAATGATAAGTGCTTTCTGCTTTTAACTTCTTTTAATGTATAATTTCCACTTATTTTGATAAAAAATAATCAACAAATGAAAGGTTTTTGTCTCAGCCAAATCACCAACCAGAAAAATCACCAACCAGAAAGTTTTTCTAAAAATAACTCCTAAAAAAGATAAAATAATTGATTTACAATATTTTCTTTGCAAATGTAATCAATTAGAAAAAATTGATTATATTATCACAATCACTGTCCACAAGATTTTTTCACAGGAAATGAAATATAGAAGAGAATCAAAAACATTTACAACTACATCTAAATCACATACCATGTGTCACATTGTGTGAGAGAAATATTACATGCTACACTTTACTAATATAGCTAATGCTATAGAGGTATTACAACAAACAAGTTGAAATATGATTCAATATCAGAATATATCTTCACTGGGTTCTTACACATAAATATGAAGAGAAAAAAAATCCTGATTCCACAGCAAAAAAGAAAATAAAAAATCTTTTTCTCTTTAACTCACAGTTATCCACTTAATTATAGACACCCTGATATAAGGAGGAAAAAAACTACAATATATCCTTTTGTAAAATACAATATATCCTTTTGTGATATATATATATATATATATATATATATATATATATATATATATATATACACACACACAATACAAATCAGGAATGCAATATAATATAACATGATATAATACAATATCCCAAGTGTGAGGGGTTTATCTCATAAAGTGTTTGATACTTTAAAACCTTAAGCATTAAGTTAAGTTTAAAATATGACAAACTGCAGGGCAGAAATATCAACGTGTTTGTGTAGCAAATCCTTTACTTCATCTTATATATATATATATATATATATATATATATATATATATATATATATATATATATATACTTATATACTTACTCAGAATATATCAAGGCAGTATTTTTTCGTTTAAATATATGTTATTAGAAACAACAGACAAACATTCTTTCTTCAACAATTTTGTCAATTTTTTCTTGTTGCAGACAACTGTTTGATGACAAGATCAAAATTATGTATGTCATCAAACAGTTGGTCTGCAAACAAGAAGAATTGACAAAAAAGTTGCATAGACAATGCTTGTCTGTTATTTTTAAGAACAACACACACACATATATATATATATATATATATATATATATATATATAGTGCCACTTGAAATCCATGATTTTTGAATGATGATTTGGAACCACTTGAAAGATTGGAACAGTACAATTTTATAATCCCTTATTTCCTCACATTTAGTAAATGCATGAGTGTGTGCTCATGTGTGTCTCTGTTGGGTCTGTGTATGTGTGTGCAAAATTTAATGTTTGTTCATAAGCTTACAAAAAGACAAAAGCAGCCATTCAGGAAAGACTTCATGATTTATACATTTTGTTATTGTTTAAGTTATACATTTTTCAATGTTTTTAGCATTTTTATGGACACTTTCTGTGGTTATTCAGTAAAAGATTAGTAAATTCCCTTTTCCTGCAGTAGAACTCTCTCATTGTAACTTGATTATCTCACTAATGTCAATTTGCTCTTACCTTAATTATAAAAACAAATATAACTAGCATTCCAATGGAAAGTATGAATCACCGCCAACCAATACATGCTGCTTTATACCTAATAAATAGAGTATTGGTTGTGGTGGGATTGAATTACTTTGATGAAAATACTACCATTATGGTTTGAATCATAAATATATGATTTTAAAAACAAAACACGGACAAAAACTGAGGGACTAATTTGGTATGAAATTTCATTGTACATTGAACCCAGAATAAAAACCAGGCGGTGTGGGGGGGGGGGTTAAGAAAAAAAAAAGAAAATTTTTTTCCAAGTCATTAAGGGCAGTGTATGTGCAAAATTTGTGTTCTTACTATAAACAGTTAGAACTGGGATAGATACATAGATAGACTTAAATGTCAGAACACATGAATAACCAGAAGCCAGCCACAGTGATAAAACTGGTCTGTTGTGGGTAGTGGTGATTAATAATTAAGTAATCAATCAAAAGAAGCTTATAACAAAATAATCTGTTCTACTTATCTGATAAGAATGTCTGTGTAACTTTACACGCAATTTTTACATGATAAAAAAATTCCTAATAGTTTGTATTTATATTCTAAAATTATACTTCACAGTTGGTCCAGTGGTAAGGCAATTGGTGAACATGCCCTTGTAGCAATCTTGAATTAGATATATTGATAAGATTCAGAAGCTAACAGTTTTGATTAAATTCTTCTAGGGGGAAAAATTGCTTTGAACCAAGTTGGTTAGTTAAACATTATACTTAAGGTTTTCCCTTTTGAATTATTTTTAACAAATACTCATAAGGAAGGCATGAAATCAAATCTCCCTAATTCTATGAATATTTTCACACTATCCATACATAAATCAAAGAAATCTGCTGATTGAAAATCATCTAAAATACTGTCAGTTGACCTCCAGGAAAAAAATTGATTATTAAAACATATCTGAAAGAATGTAGCCAATATGTTTACCTAATTCAGACAATGTTGTCTTTATCTGAGGAGATATGAATTTTATAAGTTCTCTGATTTTTCTGTTGTAGTTATCTTAAATTTTGTTATTTTTGTAACATTTCAACCAATCTACTCTCCATCTGTAGTTTACAGACATTGATTTATCATTATTCTAGTAAGAGCAATAATATTTGGCTAAATTATACGGACTATGCCAAATTTATTTATTCATCAATATCTTTTTAGAACTGAGTCAATCATTAGATAGGTTTACAAAATTTAATACATCTCTATTCAAAGTTCCTGAAGAATTGAACTATCATTATTATCAATTTTTTGCAACTATTTACCTTCATCTTAGTTGTTGTTGCTTTATATTGCAACACATGTTGGGTTCCGGCACGGATTGGAATAGAGAACAAGTTCCAGGTGAGAATCAAACTCACAACCCTCTTTATTCCTATCAAGGCCATTAATTTATTCACTCACTGCTGGAGGGAACCCAGATCGAGTTTCATTGGGATGAAAAGCAACAACAATTAAGATGAAGGTAAATAATAATGATTTACAATACTTAATTTAATAAAATGAATGAAATACAATAAAACTAAACTATGTTGGGAAAAATTTTACAAATCATGATGGAGTCATTATCTAAAGATTTACTAGCTCATATTTAAAGCAACTATAGCTTTGAGGTTAGAAGTGCTCTCTCAGATTTATGTTCTCCAACATTATTATATAGAATGAATTAATCTCAATATTTCTAATCATAGGCCTGGAATGTTTTAATGACATTTTTCATAATTGCTTTTGATTTGTTTTCAAAACAAAATAGAGCATTTTCAAGTTTGATTTTGTAAAGATAATCTTTATCTATAATCTTGGCAATGAAAAGGATATTATTTCGTGAGATTTGCATAATGATTTATCTTTCATTAATTTGTTTATGAAAAACTATTCTCAAAATATGTGATAGGAATAGAATTAAATTTCCATTCCAGTAAGTTAAAAATAATTTTCTATTAATGTTTTTATAAGACTTCATAATGGCAGTAACTGGTAATATTACAGTGAAAGAAAGAAAAAGGTCTGGTTAGTCACTCGATAGAAACCGTTATGTGACCAACATCTTTTGGCACCATGCCAGGTCGGGGGTGATCTATCAAAAAATTGGAGAAAGGGGTGATCAATGAATAAGTTACTTCTCTTGCCTTTTGCTAGGCGATGATCACTAAAAAGTCTGGATTAAAAAAAAAAAAGCATGAACGCTATGGGGCAGAAACTAAAGGACCAATTTAGCATAAAATCACATCGTAAATCCCCCCCATTGGAGGGGGTCAGAAAAAAATTTCTAGACATGATAAGTAGTAGAAGTTTAAATTTCCAGCCTTTTAGCTCTAATGGTATGACCACATACAAACTAAAACTGCTAAGAAACTGGTTTCAATTAAGTTTCAGACTGTAAGTCTTCCCAATTGAAGATTATATATTTTATTTCAATCTTAATCAACTTGTATTTTAGTTAAATGACTGAGATTCAGACATTAGAAAAAGAGTTCAGTCCTTTACACTTGAATATGTAGAAGGATTTTATCAAAATATATTCAATGTCCAAAATATGAAATACCATTAACAGCAGACAGTGTCATTGCAGAGCTGGGTAATAAATCTTACTGAATAATAGCCCACATCTTACTGGGTGATTGATGATATACAGTCTTTTTAATATAGGTATGCCTTGATTAGTATGGTCCATTCATTCCAAAATTTTATGCTCTCTTCAAAACTGCAACTGTTCAAGTGGATTTTTTCCTCAGCTTATATTTAGTTACATCAATTTGTACAGCAATACTTTTGCAGTAATATAAAGGAATCTACACTAATCAAAACAACACAATTCAAAATATTCCTGTACACAGAAACACATACATACACACACACACACACATATATATATATATATATATATATATACATATATATATATGATATATATATATATATATATATGATATATATATATATATATATGATATATATATATATATGATATGTATATATATATATGATATATATATGTATATGTATATATATATGATATATATATATATATCATATTTATATGAATATATATATATCATATATATATATATATATATCATATATATATATATATATATCATATATATATATATATATATATATCATATATTTATATATATATATATATATATATATATATATATATATATATATATATATGTAATTTTTTGAGGGTGAAGTTATCTAATTAGGAAGAGAACTTAATATTGGGGATAGAGCATACATAAATAGGTGTTCATAGAAAATTCAGTTCTTTGCAGTGACTCATGTTGGTGGTGCAATTGTTTATGAAACTCAGAGTCACTGCAAAGAACTGAATTTTCTTTGTATACCTCCATATTTGTATATATATGTATATATATTTATGTGGTTGAAAATTTAACGATATGGGGGAAAAAAGACTTTAGACACCTAAAGACAGCATATATATACATATATATATATATATATATATATATATATATATATATATATATATATATATATATATATATATATATATATATATATATATATATATATATATATATATATATATATATATGTATAAATATATATATATATATATACATATATATATTGTATATATATATATATATGTGTGTGTGTGTGTGTGTGTGTATGCATTAACTGATGTTCTGATGTGCACAAACAAGATGCATACTCAGAGAGAAAGTGAAAAAGAAGCTGTATCAATTTATGTTCAAAAGTAATATACAGTTGAATATATGCATTTATAAGTATTCTTACTTTTGAATCTGATTTATTACTTTCGACAGTATAAAAGTAAGAAGCAACTGTTTAAAGCAGGAGTAACTTTTCCGCTACTCATACTTTATCTTTACCTAAATAAAATTATTTAGACCTTATCCATAAAAAATCAGCAAAGTCGTCTCTGAGCGTGTGTCTCCAGGTACTTCTGGTCATATTTTGGGGATTGCAACTTAGATTTGCATAAGTTCACCACTAAGTACCATTTAAAAACAGTTTTGGGACTTTTTTTTCCAGAAGAGGTGCTCTTTTGGTCTCTATGGTCATTTTGGATGAACTATTCTCAAATCATCTGCTGATATTTCATGATCATTTAGATAAAATAACTATTTTTTTCAAAGATGATTTTAGATAAAAGATCTATTTTTTTTTAATGATTTTTTAGATAATCAGTTTTGGTACATGTGTGGGCTGAGGTAATTCATTTATGCAAGATACAGATATATTTTTTAGGGCTCAATGTCCTGTGATTTTTAACAAACTCCTTGAAGAATACATAACTAAGAGAGCCTTATTAGATATGCTCTACTCAGTGGTTGCCTACATTTCAAGTCGCATTTTCTTGATTTTCTTATTGGGTTTCTATCTCCTCTTAGTAACCTTAAGTAAATATTTCATCATGGGAGTCTATCCAAAACCATTGGCTGCTTTCCAATTTCATTCATGGTGACATCAATGTACAAGGCTGTTGGCTTCTTTTTATTGCTTCCTTTCCAAATCTACCATATCTAAGGTAAATTCAAAGTTAGTTCCTTAAAATTCTTTTATTTCTTTTCATGTTTAACTCTATTCTCATCACCAAAAGTAACCCAGGTTACCATGCCCTTTAACAAATCAAGAGATATGTGGTCCCTTTAGTCTAGGTTTTGTAGTTGAACTAAATTCTCTGCACTCACTATTGAAGCTTATTGATTTCAGTTGCCTTTTATAAACATATATTCTCTCTCACTAATGTGAATTTACTTTTCAGCACTTAATGATATGACAAATGGTCTGAACCCACCCATTTATCTCAACTGCTCTCACTAGCTTAAACCATGAAATTTGACATTAAACAATCATTTGAGCATGAGTACATCAATATCTCTGATTGCAGTTTTTTCCCCACCAATCTCCAGTTCCTTAATTCTTGGTCTAATCTAAAATACCAACTATACAATTTTGGCAAAATGTAAATCATATATGAGAGCACTTGGAGTCTAATCAATAGGTAATGCTTTATATACTTTATTTTCTTTCTCTTTCTGATTATTGATATAGTACAATAGAATCTAGAATCATTTCTATTCATATCATTGAAGTATTGCAGATTTTACACATTTCTATCTGTAAGATTTGATAAATACATCTGTAGCCTGATGCAGTTAGTAGATAAATTTTGATCTGAAATTTTCACTGTACGAATTTTGATCTCTATGGTTAATAGAGAAATGTTGGCTTAAGTGCATAGAAAAAAGGAGAGTATATAGGAAAATAAGTAGTGTATTGTGTGCAATGAATGCTTTTTTATCATTTGGCTTACTCGTGTACATATGTATACAATTGAAAGATCCTTGATCCAAGTACATCTTTCAAAAATAGTTTATATTCATGCCACTGAATAAAAAAATCTTACTGAGTTTGAAATAAGTTGAGTTGATTCTTGGTTGGTTTGTGATGATAAAACTCACCAATTTGGTACTTAATATTTGGTTCCATTTCATGAGTTTATATTCATCAAATCACTGTAGCCCCCCCCCCCCTAATGTCCTGACCAGCCAGTCAACAAAGCTAAGGATTCTTCTCTCTTTGAGTGTTTGTGTCTATGTCCCTATGTGTATGTGTGTCTCCAGGTGCTCCTGTTCAAATTTTTTGGATTACAACCTTGAAGATTTGCATGAGTACACATTTTTTTTTTCTTTTTTTAAAAAAGTGCTTTTGGGGTCTCTATGGTCATTTTGGGCCAATAATGCTGAAATTTTAGATAATAATAGATGAAATAGCTATTTATTTTAGATAACTTTGGATAAAAGACTTCTATTTCCAGATAATTTGAGATAACTTTTCTCATACTTAGTTTTGGTTAATGCACGAGCTATGGTGATTCATTGATGCGAGGTACGGATATTTGTACGTAAGTTTTTTGATTGATTGACTGTTCTATAAAAATGCTTTCTGCATTTGCTTCTTTTAGAATTAGATTGTCAAAATCTCCAGATATGACAACATCTATGATATTATTCTGCTTGCTCCTACCTGCATTTAAAGGTTAAGCTTTCAATAATAGCATAAAGGAGAGGCTAAGTAGTTTAATAGAGGGATAGGGAGGGAGATGGAAGAAAAGAAAGTTAGATAGATCAAAAACTGGGTAGGAAGAGGAAGGGCAGAAAAAAATTCTGCAGGTGGGTTTGAAGTGAGAGAGAGGAGAAAAATAGTTTACTGAGTGGGTTAGAAGATTATTAGGTACAGAAATAATCTATGTATACCATTTAGATAGAAATATGAATGGGCAACAAAGTTTGGCAAGGATAAGGAAGAGAATGAGAAGATACAGGCAAAGGGTGAGAGAAGAGCAGAAGCATGAGATGAGTGATACACACACTGGAGAAAGAAGTCCACTTCATTCACCTAGGACAATGAATCTCAATGAAATGAGCAAGCTCAGCCTTCAAAAACAAGAAGATCCTATTAGTCCTTAAAAGAAGGGTATACAAACAATGCATCCTCCCAATAGTCACCTATGAAGCAGAAACATAGAACCTAACCAAGAGACTGACTTTCAAAGCAAGCCCAACCTTCAAGAATTGAAAAAATCCCATCAGTTCTGAGAAGAAAGGTTACAATCAATGCATATTCCCAATAGTCACCTATAGAGCTAAAACAAGGAATCTAACCAAAAGATTGACTCTCGAAAGAAGAAGAAATCAAACAAAGAATCACTTTGAGATGGCAAGCCTTTGGTAGAGCAAACTTAACTTTCAAGAACAAGAGAATCCCATTAGTCTTGAAAAGAAAGGGTATACAATCAATGCATCCTTGCAATAGTCACCTATGAAGCTGAAACGAGGAATCTAACCAACAGACTGACCTTCAAACTGAGAATCTATACAACATGTGCATGAAAGAATCATGCTCAACCTCACATGGAGAGATCACAAAACAGCACAACATATTAGGGAGAAAATGGGAGTCTGCGATATAAAATCCATTAGAAAACTCAAATGGCAATGGGCTGGATGTGTTGCAAGAATGGCAGACAACAGATGGATATCATGACTCACAACATGCATCCCCAGAGATCATATGTGCAACTGAGGCTGGTAGAATACAAGACAGAGAGATGAGATAGACAAATTCAGAAAGTATTGACTCTGCAGCGCCCATGATAGAGAGGTGTGGCAAACTCTAGGGAAGGGTTTGTCCAACAATGGACATTAAAAGCCAGATAATGAGTTAACACCAATGGTACTTCCATGTGTTCAGCTAGTATATCTTATTGTTCTTTGGCTAAAAGCTTCCAATAAAACCTTGCTTCCAAAATGTGTATTTCTGCACTTCTCAGTATCCCAACTTATTTTTTTACACCTCTATTGAAAATATGAATTTCAAAGTATGATACAATTTTTATGTACAAAATGTTAGATAAAGTTAAGAACTGTATGTTTTTACACTATGAACGAGGCCTTTGTATAATAATAGTAAATAAGTTTGACCGAGCATCAATTTAATGAACTTTACTCATATGTATTATGTCACCTAAAAAAGATAAATGAGCATATTGAAATTTATTTCTGAATCAAAACCAAAATGGAGACGTCGACTGTTTGAAGAGATAAATTTCTAACAATCAGCAAATCATCCCATAGTGTTTCTTTTATTTCAATCTTGAGATAATTTCCATTTTTTTCTTTTTGTGTTCAGCAGAGAACATCTAGGGAAATATAGTGTGATTATAACTATAAACAGAAGAATATTTGAAAAGAAATGATTTTGTTGATGTTAGAAATGAATAAATTCAGGTTAGATGAATTGGAAAAGCAAAAGATGAGAAGTTTCTTCAACGCTTCCAAGATTCAGAAGAAAACAAGTCTGGTTGATAATTCAACAGAAACCGTCTTGAGACAAACACTTTTTAGCAGTATGCCGTTTTGGAAGTGATCAATTAAAAAATCTTAAAGTGGCTAGATCAATGAATAAGTTACTTCTCTTGCCTTTTAAGAAAAAAAAAACAAGTCAGCTTCCAGACACAAAAAGACCAACTTAGCATAAACTCACATTGCAAAATTGTTCTCCACTATGAAAATGTATTGGGGGGGAGAGAATTTTCCCCAAACAAAAAAAATGCTTTTTCTAGACATAATAAGGAGTAAATGATAAAATTTTTCAGCCGTTTAGCTTTATTGCTGTGGCCTGTACATACATACATACATACATACATACATACATACATACATACATACATATACAGCTGTCCAGCTTGACTAACTTGAAAACTGAAAAAAAACCTATGTTGTAAGTTTTGGTGACAATCTCGGTTGATGGTCTCGAGAGAGAATTGTGAAATTGGAAACATCACCAGAATGGGAGAGTCTCCATTCATTTTCTTATTCTTTTCAGCTAAACAAGCAAATGCTTTTAGTAAATTTAGATCAGGAGCCCATCTACAGAGAAAGAAAACATAAGCAATTTTTTCTTGATAAGCAACCCAGAACTTGATAATCAAAAGACTCAGGCAATTCTGTACAACAAGGCAAACCACACAGCACTAGTTCAGTATTTATACAATGAAATCTCATTAGTATTCTGGGTACCATTTGAACTTATACAGACAAAACCTCTTATTGTAGTCACTTTGGGATAGGACTTTTTAGATAACAATAACTGGTTGATAACATTAAGATAACTACACAAGTGTATGGGAACTCATTAATCAAGGGGGACAAAAGCCTTGATTTGCCACCAAATCTCCACTGTTTAGCCCAAATTTGGAGAAAGAGATTAAGAGGAACTCATTTATTGTGATAACTCTCAATGAAGTATTTGAGACTGACTGATTTTGATTACAATAAGTGTTTGATAACATTAACTGTGATTGTATTGCACAGCTTTCTCTGTATTCTGAACTTTGTTTTCCTTACGTTTTATGATACTCACACCTATGATATAAACTGATCCTTCTCAGGTGAAGGATCAATTGGTTCTCAAACACAGAATAGCAACAACAATTATGAATTATTTGGAAACCAAGCAAAGGAGTCATATCTTTTGAGATGAAAACGTTCAGCTCATATATTTTGTTCAAAATACTAACACATGCAACCAATTGGAGTAGTCAGTTTCATGTGGGAAATGGATGTTGCTGAATCAGCTGGACAAAAAAAGATGTAATTTTTATTTTTAAAGAATTAAGAAATCAAACTATGTACTTACTTTTATTTTCTCTCTCTCTCTCTCTTTCTCTCTCTCTCTCTCTCTCTCTCTCTCTCTCTCTCTCTCTTACACAGATATCAATGAAATGTCAGGATATGGCAACTTTTTTGGAATATATAATGTGTTCACATTTGTATCATATTCATATAATTTTGCCATAAATGAAATCCATATCTTATAACCTGCAAAATGATATATGACTTCTCAGGATTTCTTAAAGAATAGGAAATCCATCTATTATGTGCTTGCTACCCTAGTAATCCTTAAAAAAAGTTGTGAATGACTTGATGACTCTACAGTCAGCTCAGAAATTCTTCACTTTCAACAAATAGAACTATTTCACAGACACCACCATAACTGGTTTGATAGGCAAAATGCTACATTTCAAACAGTCATTTTTTAAGTTCAGATCATATTTTGAATAGAGATCTTATTCCTTTTTCCATTTCTGTGGCTATTGATACTTCACAATCTTCTTGAGTCTTTCACAATCCATTGATTTATCAGTTTGTTAAATCTAAATCTGTAACACGCAAGTATTTGAGATATCTATATAACCAAGTGAAATCTGAGCACAGGTTATTGTATGTCACTTATATGATCTAGTTACCTTATAATTTTGAATGTGTCTATTATGAGTACGAGATGAGATCAAATCAGAACAGAAGAGTCAAATAAACCAAATGATTTGAATATGAGTTGAGTCCAAAATCATGATAAAGGCATTTGATGATTTTACCTTAGAGATAAAACCCAAAAAACTCACAAGTTGGCTCCATATTTTTACTGAACATCCACTAAATATGAACAAATGATAACTTGTAAATGTAAATCAAGAGACTGACCCGCAAACTAAGAACCATGCAGCCTGTACATGAAATAATCATGCTCAACATCACGTGGAGAGATCATAAGACAGCACATTATATCAGGGAAAAAACAGGAATCCAAGACATCAGAGAATCCATTAGAAAACTCAAATGCGAGAATGAAAGACAACTGATGGACATCACAACTCACAACATGGATCCCTAGAGACCACATGAGAAACCGAGGCCAACAAAATACAAGATGGAGAGATGAACTAGACAAATTCAGAAAGTATTGGCTCTGCAACGCCCATGATAGAGAAATGTGGCGGATCCTGGGGAAGGTCTATGTCCAATGATGGACGTTAAAAGACTGATGATGATGATGATGATGATGATGATGATGATGATGATGATGATGATGATGAAATGTAATCTTTATTCAAAAAGTAGCAAAGAAAAAGGAAAAAACATCATAGAAGCTCACTCGAATACATAGAAGTGTTTTTCATCAGATTTGACAGACTATTGCACTTGTTCCTCTGTTATGGAATCGTCATGAGGGTCATCTTCTTATTGTGAGTCCACTGTTTCTGACAATCGGTCAGCAGGTTCTTGCAACACGATGTCATCTTCAATTCCATCAATGGCATTGCTGATTCCACATAAGATGTGTCGGATCATTATAATCACTCCCTTGGACATTTGTCCATTACAAAGTTTTGTTCTTTCTTTATGACTGACTTGACAATAAATTGAGATATAAGTATCCACTGGTGGGTGGATGGGGCATTGGTTCCCCCTCCCTGGATCGGATCTTCTCAGGGTGAAGGTGAGAGGTGTGGAAATTTGGAACCTTATTGTAAATAAAGGAAAATGGTGCAGTACAATTCTTATATGTAACCCAAACCTAACGTTTCTATGTAAAAAGACTATTATTATACATTGGTGCTATCATGTTGCATGCTTGCCATGAAATATATTCCAAATATATTCTTCTGTTCCCTTTCTGTCGGGAAATATATGATTTTAAGGCTCCCTTCTCTAATATGTGCCCTGGAAAAGTGGAAGTGGACACCCATGAGTTAATCTTAGACATCTTTTCAGGGAAGAAAACCTCAACTTTAATCAAAAAATATATGGTAAGTTGTAGAGCATTAGCTAAACTACTACATACAAATAAAAAGATAAAGAAAGGAGTAAAGAGAATTTCTAAGGCCAAATCTTTGAATTATCTGAAACTAATTCTTTCTATTTAGGAAAATGATCTAAAAATGGATAGAGACAGTAATGAACAATACCACAGTCTGTATTGGTTACTCAAGTTATCAAGGTGGAGTGACTCTTTTCAGGTACTGGAAAGGAAGTTCTACTGAAGAGTCCTTGGGATTATTGATCAAATTTCAATACAATTAAGAAGTGACAGATATTACTAATGTGTCAGAAATCACGATCTGGCTTTTCAAATTTTTTCTCATTTATGAATTCATTTACAGCAAATTTTGTTGCTTATTTGCACAAGTCAGAAAAAGATCTCATCATCATCATAAGCATCAGCTTTTTAGTGACAGTCATTGGACATTGACCTTCTCCATGATTCGTTGTGGGCAAGACGGAGCCAAGATTATCCGAACTTATTTAGTTTGTCATGCCATCATATTTTTTGCAAGTCAGTTTTGCATGATCTCTGGGGATCCACGTTTCAGGACTCATGGGATTTCTTTCATTTTTGAAAGCTAACTTTACTCTTCCAAAAGCTTGCCAACCGAGAATGATTTTTTGTCTAATTTATTTTTCTTTTGGGGATTTCATGGCAACGTGTTGTCCTAGATGAATGTCATCTTTAGTCTTTTATCATCCTTCATTGGACATAGACCTTAGATTAGCTATATCTCTCTATTGTGGGTGTCATGGAGCCAATATTTTCTGAATCTGTCCAGTTCATTTCACCATCTCGTATTCTGTTGGCCTCATTTCCATATATGATCTCTGAGGAACCATGTTGTGAGTCATGATATCCATTGGTTTTCTACCATTCTTGCAACATGACCAGCCAATCTCCATTTGAGTTTTCTCATGGTTTCTATGATGTATCGGACTCCAGTTTCTCCCTGATATACTATGCTGTCTTTTGATCTCTCCATGCGAGCTTGAGCATGATTCTCTCATGTGCACATTGCATGGTTCTCAGTTTGTAGGTCAATCTCATGGTTAAGTTCCATGTTTCTACTTCATAGGTGACTACTGAGAGGATGAATTAGTTGTATACCCATATTTTCAAGACTATTGGGATTTTCTTGTTCTTGAAGGTTGAGCTTGCGATACCAAAGGCCTGCCATCCTAATGAGATTCTTCACTTGATTTCTTCTTCTTTTGAGGATTTCATGGTGATATGTTGTCCTTGGTAGATGCAGTGGTCTATTTTGTCTAGCTTTGCATTTTTGATTCTGATTGTTGTGCATTTATTTCCAATATATTTTTTGTACTTCGTTTTGCTGAAATTTATGTGAAAGCCAACTTCCCTGCTCTTATTCATTCAGTTCATCTAGCACTAGTTGGAGGACATGGAGGTTCTCTGCAATAAGGACAATGTTGTCTGCTAATCTGAAGGTTCTCAGATATTTGCTGTCTATTCTGATTCCTTTGTTTTCCCAGTCTATGTTTCGACTATGGTTGAATACCTTTCTTCAAAGCCAGCTTGTTCCAGTGGTTGTTTTCGTCTAGCGTATTGATGATTCAGTTGATTAAAACTTCGGAAAAAAGTTTGTAAGTGCAGTTGAGCAGGCTTATTGGTCTATAGTTGTTGAGGTCTTCTGGGTTCCCTTTTGTATGTAACAGCATTATGATAGCAGTGTTCCAATCTCCTGGGACTTAACTTTGTTTTAGGCGTAGGTTGAATAAAATGGCTAGTTTCCCAATGATGACCTTACCAGCTTTTTTGAGTAGGTCGATGATGTTATCTGGTTCAGGAGCCTTTTCATCTTTTCTTTTATCACATTTTTGATTTTGTTCAGTGTATATTTTCCCTCAACACGTTTGTTGCACATGATCTTTGTTTTACTGAAGTTCATGTAAAGACCAACTTTCTATTTTTTTGTTCATTCAGTTTGTCTAGCATTATCTGTAGGTCATAAAGGTTATAAGCAGAAAGAACTGATGTCGTCAGCAAATCTGCTGTTGCTTAGGTATTCAGCACCTGTTTTAATTCCTTTGTTTGCGCAGGAAAAAGATTTAATGAACTTGAAAGATCTGTGCAAAGTTGAATATTTCTTCCCTTGTTTTTCTTTCTTAACAGATTAGTTTGATTGTTTTGAATCAGTTTCTCATCTTTTTCCACTCCTTTTGTCGATAAAATCAGATTCAGAGCAGTCAGTTATAATGTTACGATATGAGGGCTGATGGGGACTCTTTAATTGAATATCTGATTTTATTTTTAAATAGCATCTTTTTGTAGAAGATACTTTTTGTTTGAGTATATGTGAAGTACAGATACTTACTCAGTCAAAAATAAGCTAAGTTACAGAGTAACCCTTTTCAGCCACCAAAAAGGCTGATAGAAACATCTTAAGCAGATTTATAGAAAAGATAAAGCATGGTCACTTGGATCCCCCCCCCTGCACAGATAGATAGCCAGTCACAGCCACTTAATTAAAATGACATTAGGAGGAAAAAAGTGAAAAGGGGTTGATAAAAAAAGGACTGTGTATAAGGATACTTATGGCGAAAGTAAGAAAGATAGACAGTAAGTTTAGTTACATGAGAAACAAAAAAAAGCAGGATGAAAATAGAAGAGAAAAGGGTAGACGGTCATTTATTTCCAGTATCAGGTAAAAGAAGAGGGTAAGTTAATTCGGTAAAATAAATAGCAGTTGAGAAAGGACTCTTGCCTATGAAAAGGAGACCAGAGCTTGGTCACCAGAGAGCCAGAGGAGTAGAGCGGTAAAGTAGTAGAGTAGTAGACCAGTAAACCACTAGGCAGGGAAAAACAAGTTGGACCGTCTACAGATCATTGGCCTCTGGTTGCTGACAGTAGAAGAACATTAACCTCTCACTCACTCACTCACTCTATCTCAGTCTCTGTCCCTCTCTCTCTGTCAGTGGGGATTTAGTTTGGTCTCCAAACAAAGACTATTAATGTATTTTCGGTTGTCTGAAGAGGAAAAACGAAGGTTCAATTTTGAATCCTAACATGAGTCTTGCGTCTTTTGTTCATTCCCTTACTGCAGCTGTGTTATGCATACATGAAAATAAGTACATTATCCTTCAATAATACTAGCATCCAATATTTCTCTGAGGAATAAATATCCTTATTTCATAAGTTAGTAATTTTAAACTACAGTAAATATTGAAAAGATTATCAACGAATAGAATAGAGTTATTTAATCATTGCAGACTGACAACCAGCCAAGAGGGCTACAGATTCTTCTCTCTTCAAGTTTCTGTGTCTATGTGCCTATCTATGTGTGTGTGTGTGTGTGTGTGTGTGTATGATTCTGGGCACTCCTGGTCACATTTTCTGGGCTACAGTGCCCAAATCTTGTGTTGGTATTTTTTTTTAGAATAACAGTTATGGCTTACAGATGTAAAACATGGAAATTAACAAAACAAAAATCCAACTTAGAATTGCTCAGTGAGCCACAGAGAGAGCAATGCTATGGATAAATTTAAGAGATAGAAAAAGATCAATATGGATCAGAGAGAGGACTAAAGTGAAAGAAAGAGTGAAAGAGATGAATGAAAAGTAAGGAAAAGCTACACTAGTTGGAGATCATTTGGCATTTAATAACTTGGAAATTTTGTAGGAAGGGTTAGTGTTAATTAGAGAAAAATCTTGATAATTCCATTGAAACAGGTTAGAAAAATCTTTCCTTTGAGCTGAGAAATACAACTATTAACACAAACCCTTCTTACAAAACTAAATGATCTCTAGTCTTCTTGTAAATGTTGAAAGGCATATTGAAACTAAACCAAACATTTACTGAATAACAATTATCATGTGGCATTTCATGGTTTAATATCATAGATCAGTTTAAACAGCCATAATTTCTTTCTAGAATTTGAATAGAATATTCACCACTTGAGTCAGTTTTCTGTAATTGATTGTTCATAATCAGATTCAAGACAATGAGAAAACATTAATTCGTTCACAGTGTAGGACTGTGGTATAATCTCTGTGTCATTTCTTCTCAACAAAGAGAATAATTATCCTTAATGACCAAATAATTAATGCCATAGACGATACAAATTAATCATTTTTAAAGCCGAGATTAACAAGCGTTGAACTAAACTTTTCATTCACAAGAAATGAGACTTTTCCGGAACTTGCCAGGCATACATGGTGATCTGACGACATAATAATTGTTTACATTCTCAATTGCACTTACAGATACGTATTGAAATAAGGTATGCAAAGGTATGGTGTAAACCTACTTCTCAATTTCAATTTTAATCACCACTACCAACAACAGACTGGTTTATTCACTGTTGCTGGGTTCAGGTTATTCATGTGTTCTGACATTTATATCTATCTATTATCTATCTAGACTTTATCCAGCTGTAAATGTTCATAGTTGAAACTTGATATTTTGCACACACACACACACACACACACACACACAAACACTCACACACACATACCCTATCAATGAGTAAGGAAAATATGTTTTTAGGGGTTTTTTTTAAATTCCTCTCCTAAATAGGTTTTTATTGGGGTGGTTCAATTTACAATATAAGTTTTGCAAAATTGATCACTTAATTTGAGTCCATGTTTTTTTTGTTTTTTTTAATCATGAATTTATGACTCAAACCATACTGGTAGGACATTTTCATCAAGATGATCTGATTTGATCAACACAACTGCTTAATTTGTGAGGTAAAAAGCAGCCTATATAAGTGGCAGTGATACAAAATTTGGCTTGGAATCCTTGTTATTTTGAGTGTTGTTCATCATCATCATCATCATCATCGTCGTCGTCGTCGTCGTCATCATCATCATCATCATCATCATCATCATCAGTCTTTTAATGTCCATCATCAGACATAGACCTTACCCAGGATTTGCCACACTTCTCTATCATGGGCATCACAGAGCCAATACTTTCTGAATTTGTCTAGTTTGCCATACTTGCAACATGACCAGCCCATTGTCATTTGAGTTTTCTAATGTTTTTTATGATGTCTCAGACATCTGTTTTCTCCCTGGTATATTGTACTGTCTTGCAATCTCTCAATGTGAGCTTGAGCATGATTCTTTTGAGTCCACGTTGTATGCTTCTCAGTTTGAGGGTCAGTCTCTTGGTTAGCTTCCATGTTTTAGCTCCACAAGTGACTTTCAGGGTAATGCATTGGTTGTACACCCTTCGTACAACCCTTTGTACAACCTTAGGATTAATGGGATCTTCTTGTTTCTAAAGGTTGAGCTTGCTCTGCCAAAAGCTTACCATCCTAGAATGATTCTTTGCTTAACTTCTTCTGATTTTTTCTACTAATAGAGATATTATCATATACATAGTTCCAAGAACCAATTTCCATCACTGATTGTACATGTATCTCTATAAAAAATCAAATGCACAAGGGAAGTAGCAAGTCTGACAGTTGCAAGGTCAAACTCAATTCATACTTCTATTCTGACTAATGAATAATGCAATTTTTGTATTGTACATATAAAAACTAAAAATTATAAATTTGTATACTTTTTGTAAAAAAGTATTGATTCATTAGAATGAAATTGGACAATGCATGCCAGCATGATAGGGTTTTGTCAATATCTAAGACTTCTCAATTTGGCTTGGTCAGTAAGACAGCTCCCTGGTAAATAGTTGGTCATGAGTTCGAATCATGGTGGGAGAATCTGAATTTTACACATCGGTTTAGACTCCTAATTTCTGAGAGGATTGTTCTTGTAGATGAATAATTTTTGGAGTTTGATAAAAGAAGTTTTACTGGATTTTCAACTATGTTTCCATGCAACGTTCTTTGAGTAAGAGAAGAGAGCCACACTGTAAATTCCAATATGAAGACATTTTATAAAGTCTTGTTCCTGTTGAGAAAGTAGCTGAAAATTCCCATTCTATAATCTCTGTGCTAAATAATAAGTCACAGTCAGAATTCAAACCACTAAGGACAGTCATAATAATTGACAGTCTCCATCAAAGGGATATCAACCATCATTGAGGAATATAATGATCTAGATGTGTGAGTTTTCTGATAAAAAGTCAAAGGTAAAATGAAACCAAGCAAGTTCTCACCATATTATCATTGACACCATTTTTTGCCACATCCACCACTACAGCACCCACAGGAGCATTTCAAATTTCACAGCCATTTTGAATACATAATGTAGTTACATGACAATTATATTTGCCATAGATGAAATTCATATCTCATAACCTTCAAAATGATGTATGACTTCCTGGGGTTTTCTTAGAAAATGAAGAAGCTTAAACCTGTTGATTATGTCCTTGCTATGTAACCCTTGAAAAACCAGGTTAGAATCAGTTGAAATAACACTTTTTTTTATTTGTGTGAATATGAAATGTAAAGGAGACTGTCTTTGTATCACCCTCTGTAAACCAAAAAAGCTCTGCTATGTGTATTCTTGCCTGTATCCTTATCATGAAAGGTGACAATGTATCCATCATCAAATAGCTTAATGATCCCTGGATGGCGTAGGATGTGTCTGCAGCTCAATCATTCAACAACAAATCATGTTTCAGAAGAGTGTCTATGATATAACAAGTAAGAGGACACCTCCTCATGGAGTAATGGTTAGTGAGTTGATCCAGTTGGACATAACTATTGTGTAGTGTGTTTGATCCAAAGTGGGTGGCCAATGCTTGTGGCTTTATACTAGACTAAGCTAATGCTTATTTAATACAAAACAATCGGTAGGAGAGTAAGGTTCATAAAGAGAGGCATAAAGCAAAAAGAATGATGCGACTATTGAGCCAGTTGTTTTTAGAGTAAAAATCACTTAAACCAAAAAAAAGTTGACTGCAAAACACAACCCACTTACTCAAAAAATGGATGTGATGATTCAAGTCCAATTGAGCCTGTGCTCTAAAAAGTGATCATACATTCTGTAACCAACAACATAGGACAAAGACTGGACAGTACATGACCAAAGCATGAACAAATGAACGCATAGATGAGGAAAATAGTTTGACCATTTATACATAATGATTAATGCATCCTGTATAAAAAAAAAATTAGAAGATGAAAGAATTTCACTTATAAGATAAAAAGTGAAATAATATAGCCAACTCAAATAATTGGAATTAATAATCAAGGATATATAAAATATACTTATTTCAAAAGCCTTACATAGAAATAGTACTACTGCATAATTCTCTTGCTTATATATGTGTTTTGATCATGACTCCTTTTTTCAATCTCTGTCTCTCTCAGATTATGCCTTGATTGTTTGAAATGATGTAGTTTCACCCATATTTAAATTTATTAAATAATGGTAGAAATTACCTATTAATGAATCTGATCACTCCTTTTACTTGTTCAGGCCTGTTTTTTTTAGGGCTACAAAGCTAGGACATAATGGATGGATCTAAGTTTTCACATTTTCTAAAAAATCCTGGGAAGTCATATATCATTTTGAAGGTTATGATATATGCATTTCATTTATATATATATATAAAAGCAAAGTTATACAAATATATTGGTCATATGACCTCATTATGCATTGAAAATGGCTGTTATGAGTTAGGCACACTAATATAATTGAATCATGATCTTCTCAACTTCTGCTATGGGATGGCGTTGGTTATTTATATTGTTTTGCAATCACCAATCAGTAATATATGACATATCATTGATTTTGATTCTGCTCTGAACAATGACTTGATATTTAAGAGATGATAAGACAAACTATTAAATGACTCAAAATGTAATTAATAGATCTCAACAGGAATAAGTTTGTGCTAAAATTATCTGCGTATTTGACACACTGTTCATCGACAAAAATTAGCAAAATCCACACGATATTGTGAACGATGTCTAAAATGCAATTAATCTTATCCCATTAGTGGTAGATGTGGGTATCGCCAAATATAATCGTATGATATAAGAAGCCTTGTCACTTTCTATATTGGTTTGTTGGTTTCCTGACACGCTAAAGCAAACAAAAAGAGAAATGGGTAATGCAAACACACAGGCACAAAATGCAGGTAAGGCAATGTTCTTGTATCCGTGTGTTTGTTCAAAGAAGGCAAGAAACTATTGAGGTAATATCACTACCGCTACTATTGCTGTAACTGAAGCGTCAGTTTTAACCCAATTTTGATGTCTCATCCTTTTGAAATTATCAAAAACAAGTCTGGCTGCTGCAGGGTCAAACTCTCCTGCAACATCTATTCCGACTGAACATGACAACTGCAACTTTCGTATTTATCTAATAAATGGTGAAATTATGAAAATATATATTTCTTGTGTAGACGTATTTATTTATCAGGGTGAAATAAGCCTTTGTGTAAACTTTCGTTGATATCTAAGACTTTTTTTAAAAATTCAATCAGTAAGACAGTCTCCTGGTTGGTTGTGAGTTCAAATCATGGTAGGAAAATGTGAATTTATTTATCAGTTTTCCATCCCTAATTCTGGTGAGGATTGTTCTTGTTTTTCTTGATCTTGTTATAGTAGACCTAACTCTGTTGAGGATTGTGTTTGTTGTTCTTAATCTTGTTAAAGCAGAAAAATTAAGATTTGAAGAGTTATAAAAAGTGAATTGAAAAATTAATTTTGTTTGTTTGCCTTTTTTATATGAATACATTTACACTAAAATATATATTTGTATAATTTATCCAAAACAAATAATCCTGTCATTTTTTTATGGGTACTTGTTGATGAAATTATATATCTACTGAATGAATAATGTATTAATGTGCAAGATAATCAAACACTTCTTACCTAAGATTTTTTACTATTTTGAATATCATAGAAACTTCATTTGACAAGAATAAATCCTGTAACTCTTTATAGAAGAGGCAAGTATTACTGAGTCATAATGGTTTATCTGAGTATTTGACTACAAAATAATGCTCTGAATACTAAAGTATCCTATCTATGACATTCCTATCCATAAGATAACCTGTAAATTAGACATTGGAAATAATTATGAAAGCATAATATGTATAGGCAGGAGCTAGGAAAGGGAAAAGAATGATATTATCGAGGGGTATTATATATATATACATATATATATATATATATATATATATATATATATATATATATATATATATATATATATATATGTGTGTGTGTGTGTGTGTGTGTGTGTGTGTATGTATATATGTACATATATATACATATATATATATATATATATGTATATATGTATATACATATATACACACATATACATATATATATATATATATATATATATATATATATATATATATATATATATATATGAACTCACAGTATAAATCAGGGATGCAATGTAATATAATATAATACAATATCTGATGCATGATGGATTTATTTCATAAAATGCTCAACACATGTAACACCAGTAATTCATTCATATATATATATATATATATATATATATATGTATGAATGAATTACCAGTAGATAGAATAGGTTGAAATGTTTCAACCCAGATATTTGTATTCCAAATTTGACTTCACCTCTAACTATATTTGTATAAAGCAAATTAGTCTTGAATTTGAATTATTCAATATAACCATAAAAATCGACATAATTAGAGTAATCAACTTTGAATAATCAAAAGTAGCATTTACCCCTCCCTTTAGCACAAAATCCCTACACCAAATATTAGCCCTAAAATAGTACCTACTGACATCACTTCCTCTAGACCCTAAAAATGGTGCCCTCACTCCTTGTAACTCTTCAGCTATCAAATTAACTGTTTTTATACATATATATATATATATATATATATATATATATATATATATATATATATATATATATATGTATATATACATATATATATACATATATATATATATATATATATATATATATATATATACATATCATGAATTATAGATTGTGCTACATTACATAGAAACTTGTTTGAAATGACCACCTATCGTTATACGGTTAACATATCATTCAGTTTAGACAATGTAAAAAGAATAAACAATGAAAGGAATCAAACCTGCCTCTGATAAAGATAGCCGCTTAAACACACTGATGGTCTTACCATTGAGCTAAACCGGCACCAGTAATGCAAAGGCCAAATTATTCTATTTCCATAGTCTAAATTGAGTGATATATTAATTGTGGAACGATAGGAGATGATTTCAAAATAAATTTCTATATTACATAATGCAATTCATAATTCATTCTGTCGGACCAAATACGTTCATTTCATAAATTAAAAAACATACATATATATATATATATGCCATCTTTAACCAAAATGTAAGTTCATTGTTTGATTTATATAACTCACACTTCGATAAACTTTTGCTACTAGAAGCAACACCAAAACATGGATTCTTAAAAGATGATTCTCTGGAATATGTATTTCCTGTTTGTTGCAAAATGAATAAATAATTCATTCTCTTTTACATATAAAAAGGTTGTGCATGTGTTTCTATTTTATTTTACCATTAGCGCAATCCAGTTGACAGAAGTGGTCAACCCGTCTCAACACACTATCGTACACTTTATCCCTGCTTCATGTTTTTATCAAAATATATTATTACTAAATATATAGTTTATACAAGATACAAAGTCAAGAAAAATCAGGTCAGCAGTTCTCCAATGTTTTCTGCTGTTTGATGTTGATTGTATGCATTTACCACCAAAATGGAGTTTGTATCTGTCCATTTAGAAATTGCTTTAAAAGTCTTTTGGGAGCATTCAGGTCTATACTTATAAATTCAACAATTTCAGAAATGAATAACATAAATAATAAATGACCAGAGGATGTTTATTGTCATTATTATGGAGGAACTGAAATATCAAATGGTGAAGAAGTAGTGAAAGAATCAATGATCAAACACATCACACTAGTGTAATGACGGAGGTAACACTGGCATATGATGCTTTCTATCTTGGATGTGCTGTGCACTATGAATACATAAAAACTTTAAAGATTTTTCACTGTCTGTAAAAAGGACAATGGACATTCAAAGCCTTTTTGGCACAATAGAGGGGATGTGGTATCGATTGTAGAAATCAAAGAATTAATGGAAAACAAAATTTGGCTTAGACAGCATTATCAGTGGATAATAGTGTCCAATCCAAATTTTGCTTTTCTTTCATGAATTCTCTTATTTCTTTTTTGTTATTCACTTCTTATAACATTGAATGAGCGAGGGTGTGAAACTTTATGATTTACTATCAGGACCAACTTCTCTACATTATATCAAAAAGGCTTTTGCTGTCCATTGATTTTTACAGACACTAAAAAATTTTTGCATCTTTATGCATCCATAATATACAGTATATCCAAGATACAAATCACCATACAATATTGGAGGGTATCTGTATAGTGCATATTTTTCATACAAGCATTTTCTCTTTATTTGGTTTTATCATATACGTATCAGACCTGCCAAGTCTCTCTTATTTTGTGTAGTTCTCCTGCAATATTCTTTGTCACCCATTCTCGCCCACGATTCCTGTTGAAACCTGTTTTCTCTCACATTTTCACACAAGAAAAGTTTTAGGAGAGCTTGTTAACCCCTCCCCCATATTTCAATGTTGCAAACTACTTGAAATATCCCCTCTTGGCCAGTGAGCCCCAACTGGATACTGTAATTTCAACATTCTTGTGAAATACAATGTCTTCAACAAGTAAAGTAGGCTTTTGATTATTTCCAGAGTATTCTCTTAGTTATTTACTCATCTCGAGTAGAGTAGAACAATTAAGAACATTCTAAGTGAACATTTTTGTTATATATTGAAACCTGATATTATTTTCTGAAAGTTCTCTTCATCTAAAGGTGTCATCATTTGCATTTCTCTACCTTCCTCTTCCACTTAGTTTCAATTCATGTAGCTATATGAATATTTAGTTTGTACAATTTTAAAAACATTTCTGGTATCCTTGCCCTTGCTTTTATAAACTAGCTTTTATGCAAACAAAGTGATATTGTACTCTTACTTCCTAAAAAATTCCAACAGGTTTGTTCGATTCAAGCCACTGGGTTGCTTAGTGCCAAGGTTGTGATTTTGGTCAAAATTTCTGGCTAATTTCCTTAATATCAGGTCTTTGATTGTTAGAAAATGGCTTTTTCTCATAAGTATCTTAAGTATATAATGGAGAGTACAACATTACTTCTTCTGTTGCCTATTGTCCAACTGTCCATAAAATTTCGTTGAAATATCATGTGGACAGTCAGAGAATCCTTGGAGCTATTGTGTGGTGTTGTAGGTTAGTTAGTATGTGTAGCGGTAGTTGCATATGGATCCACTCAAAAATTTTCTGACTTCTTTCATGGCCTATTACCCATCCTGCGACAAAATTTCTTTCAAAAAACGATGAGGATCTCTGGAGACGATGTAGGAGAGATAATTGTGCATGGATGTGAATGGATCTGCTCCATCCAAAATTCTATTGAAATTCTCAGGGAACTTTGGGAGGTAATGTGCAGAGAGATAATTGTGCAAGGATCCACTGAGGAAATTTCCTGACTTCTTCTGTAGCCTGTTGCCAACCCTCGGACAAAATTTCTTTGATATTCATTAAGAAACTTTGGAAATATCATGCAGACATCTAGAGAAAATCAAAAGATATTTTGTGGTGTGCGCAGATGGCTACAATGTGGGGAATGTAATTATGCATGGATCTGCTCAAAAATCGAGTAACATCTCTCCTATTGTATTGTTTACACTTCCATGAGACTCTACTGAAATTCATGGGAAACTTAGGTAGATATAGCATTCTCTGTCTGTTCACACAATATCTCCTGAAGAAGAATGAAACTTTGTGAAAAGTAGATGCTTTTTTTTCCATCATGGAACTAAGGACTTATTGATTTTCTCAATCTGTTCACATGATATATCTGAAGGTTCTGAAAAAATTTCAATGAAATTTTGTCTAAGGGTTCGCAAGGCCACAAAAGAAGTCAGAAAATTTCTGAGCGGATCCATGCACGATTATTATATATATATATATATATATATATATATATAAGCAATAAAAAAGCCAGACAAATTTCATTACCTCACACTCTATATATCTATCTAACTATCAATATACTATAAAGCTTTACAGCTTTAAACACAAAATATATATCTCTGTCTTCCTCTTTCTCTCTCTCTCTACGTATATATATATATATGTGTGTATAGTCTATACAGCTTTACAGCTTTAAATACAGAATATATTTTTTGAAAACTTTTTCCAAAAAATGTATGCTATTTCAGTCAATCATTTCCTAATATCAGTTAATGTAATTTATGTAATTTTTTTACAGAAGTTTTAACATCTTACACAGAACTAGATATTATTGTACTATCTGTGATTTTTTTCTTGTTGGGATCATCAGTTGTTTACCGTGAACTGTTTTAGGGATTCAAAAACAAAACAGTTGTATTAAAATGACACCCTAGCAGTGTGGATTAAGCACCATCATTTTTAAGGCCAAATTATATCATAATGTATTGAATATGGATGCTATTTCATACAACACATCATTTAATTTTTTGAAAAAAAGGACTTATTTATGCAGATTACTTCCAAAAACATATTTGACAATGAGGGATCAATAAGTATAGGAAAAGATATAATTTATTTTCATGTCACTTCTATTGGGTTTTCACCTATGTGAATATTAAACCTGTTGTGTCAGTTTTAATCTCAGACAGTACGCAAACCGACTCATGATATCATTTTTAAGAATACTAGTTATTCAGAAATATCTTATTGAGTATATATTCTACCAACATATTCAACTGAAGAATTTGACAAAATTTTTTTATGACTAACCTTAGATTTAATTATTCATGTCTTACACCATCTTTCTACATTCTATATCAAAATTTCTGACTAAAAGAGCCCTGCATGTATTGTTGAGAGGAAATCAAATAACATTCTAGCAGGTAGTAACACCTATAAGCGCAATTCCATCAATAGATATTTGTTAATTGATATCAACCATCTCCGTTCAGTAGACCAATTAAAAGAGAAAGCAGCAGAAAACAAAATGCCTCTCACTGTAGCATCTGTTGAGTTTAAAAAGGCCTCTGACTCAGTGGAAATCCCCAAAGTCATTGTTGCAATAGTACAAGGTGTAGACCCTTTATACATCAGAGTACTACAACATATCAATAACAAAACGGTTCCTTCATTAGGTTACATGAAAACTCTGAGCACTTTCAGCTTTAGCTCAACCAAATTTTTCACAGCTTACTTTGAAATAATCTTCTGAAACCTAGGTTGGGAACATAGAGGAATCAGAATAGATGGCAATTACCTGAGTAGCCTCAAATTTGCTAAAAAAACTTTGTGGTCTGCAAATGATGCTAGATGAACTAAATGAAGGAAGTAAAAGAGTTGGCTTCCACATGAACCTCAGCAAAACAGATGTCATGTACAATGAACGTGTTGAAGACAAAGGCACAATGCTCAAAACTGAAATTGCAGAACTGAAGAAAGTAAACCACTACATCTACCTAGAACAGCAAATCTCCATGAAATCCCCTCAAAAAGAAGGAATCAAGTGAAGAATCGCACTAGGTCTGTAAGCCTTTGGTAGAGCAAGCTTGACTTTTGAGATCGAAAAATCCCACCATGTCCTAAATAGTCACCTATAAAATAAAGAAATGGAACCTAACTAAGAGACTAAACCACAAACTGAGAACCATGCCACATGCACAAGGGAGGATCATGCTCAACTTCACATGAGGAAATCACAAGACAGCACAGTATATTAGAGGAAAAAAAGGAGTCCAAGATATCATAGAAACTAGAAACTCAAATGGCAATGAGCTGGACACGTTGTAAGAATGTCAAACAATCACTGGACATCACAATTCACAACCAGGGTCCCAAGAGATTATAATTTTTTCAAGGGTTATAGTGGGGGCATTCTATTTATCATGTAACTATAATGCCAAAGAGGGGTCTTACTTTACGTCCATATACATATCCCTATTTTTTATGTATATCTAAAATTCTTTAAAGTGAAGGGACCCCCTCCATTCAGAGTGAAGAGGGAAGAGAAAATTTTTCCTTCCTCAATACAGTCAAAAGTGACAGAGAGTTTTTACTCTCTTAAGGTGATAAAAGTGGAAGAAGTCAAAATTGATTAGCAAACTTTTTTCTCTCCTTTATAGGGTCAAAAGTTGAGGGAGACCTTTTCCAGCTTTAAGGATTCAAAAGCATAGAGAAAGTTTTCCCTCCTTCAAGGTGTCGAAAATGAATCAAGACCTTTTTCCCCATTCAAGGAGTCAAAAGGAACAGAGGACTTTTTCACCCAATAAAGGGTCAATAGTAATAGGAGACTTCCTCCCCCTCAAGTGGTCAAAAATGAGACATTTCCCCCTCCTTTGCAGCTATGTTCTGAGTTGGCATGAATAGCAGCTAAGCCCCTAGGTCATAGATTTGACAGGAGATTCCATCTATTTGCTAATGCCCAAGCTAGCTATGGGGGTCTCTCATCCCTTCAATGGAGTATTCTGACAATATGGCAGACCTGTGGAGTGGAACCACTGGATGTGAACACTGGCTTTGTGTGCAGAATTGGTCCAGGCAAATGTCGTTAATTTTTCTGCCTATGATTTGGAAATGAATGCATCAGTAGAGTTACAAATGCATACAAAGGATATGAATAAGACACGAGATTATGATGATTATCTTTGGCAACATTCAATTATTCAATCTTTCTAATCATTGGATCACTCAGCTTTTACAAAATTTCAAAAAGCTGAGAATCCCAATGTCTTGGATGACATCTCAGAAATAGTCTTTGTAAGTGAAATTCCTACCTGTTAAGTTGACTGTATAAAAATTGGATTTGATTGGATTCATACCTGGTGATTGGGTTAGCAAGAACATGATTAAGTTTTCTGCAAGCCAGGTTTTATTGAATCTAGCATGAGGCAAAGAACATAGTTTGTTAGGAAAACATGAATGTTACAAATTCATACAAGACAGAAGCATATGACACACTAGAATAATACGACCCTTTTCAGCAAAATTCAGTTGTTGAAACTGAATCTCTCAACTTTTGTGAAAAATCAACTGGTAGAGAATCCTGCTGTCCTTGGACACTTTCTTACATTGTTAGTGAACTTCTTAATCTTTAGTTTTGATTGCAAAATACCCCAAATGTTCTTAATGTTCTTAATTGTGCTAGAATCAAATGATAGGCCAGGCCAGAACATGATTTTAAAGTCATTCTCTCTCAGCCAGATTTGGATGGACCTAGCAGAATAGCAAGGAGCGTTTTTCTGCAATCCAATAGGATAGGGTCTCTATGCCAGCCACTATTTTTGGAAGTTTTAAATTTGCTGACAAGTTGAGTAAGAGTTTCTCCCACTTCCACTAAATTTGTCTTCTGATGCATCTTTGATTTCTCTATTTTGTGAATATTGGGCCTCTTAAGTTGGAGTTGACCAAATTTATACATAAAATAAGCATTTCCTTACCAATATTTGAAATCACAACCATGTAATTGGGAGGCAGCTCTTTTACCAACTGAGCTAGACTGACAAGCCTTATATACCTAAAAATCTATTTATCATATGTACAATATAAAGTTGCAGTATTCGTCTTCAGTTGGAATAAAAGTGGGGTTTGATCCTGCAGCAGTTGGGCTTGTTTTCTTGCTACATATCTTTCTCTTTCAAATATCTCGCTAATGCTTTTCACAGGTAGATACGGCAATAAGGATTTTTTTCTGTTTTCAGAACCTCTAGAATGACTTGGCAAAGATTTTTACGAGCTGCGTCAGCACTAAATTTAGTTCTCCTTAGGGAGACATGCTCTTGGAAAAATACAGAAATGATAGTTTTAAAAAAATGGTCAATTAGATAATAGTAAATCATAATGGATGATATGGTCGGACTATTTTCCTCTTATATGAGTTCATTTTTTCACAACATTTTGGCTGCATACTCTCTGGCTTTCATCAAGTGTTGCTGATGCTAGAATATGGAATCACGACTCAGAGTGCATGATTGGTTGAACTAAGCAGGTCATTTGCATTGAAAATAAAAATTGAAGAGCACAGGAAAGCCATAATATATGGCGACATTTACAAATCTGGCATAGCAGACCGCACTTAGAAGGAACGGGGTGAGGAAAGGCCTCTATGAGATTAAGTACAGATTATTGACAGGGAGCATAGTTGGCAATATGAAGACCGAAGGAATACTTTCCCCAGTTGAATTGATAGCAGTAGCATTTGGGAGCCTCTATTCATAAGAAAATTCTTAAAAAAAAAGCAAAAAATGGATTACCCAATGCAAAGGAGGAAATGTGGAAGTACCCAAGCAACACAACATGGATATGCAAAAAAAACAAAAACTGGTATGACATGTCCAGTCCAACCAACCATGCACTCTAAGTGGTAATTTCATATTCTAGAACCAACAACAACCCAAAAATGTCGGAAGATACATAGCCAAAATGTCATTAACAAACAAACAAATAAATGGAGAAAATAGCAAGACCATACATACATACAGACTAATACACCTCATTTAGCAAAATTGAGACAAGAATAAATAATATGTGAATGTAATTTTTGATTACCTGAAAAGTGTTTTTCTGAATACAACTTGGCCAATTATTTTTAGCACTGATATGTTTGCAGGCATGTGTATGAATACACAAAAATATCATCTATGTACATACACATATGCATCTGCATATATATATATATATGCATACTCATGCTCAAACATAATAAATCTATATAGGTATGATTTTGCACTTTATATTTCTCTTGTACTAAATAAATGTTATTAGATCTATTTTTGTCATTTTATATTATAAATATAAATGTATATATATGTATATATATGCTAAAAATTTCATCATTGTGAATGTTTATTCCAATGTATTTTTCAAGCAAGTTTCACTAAACACAACAGATAATTTTTATTGATTTAACTTTCTCAATAATTTTCCTTCTTTGCAAATAAGTTGCTAATTTGCTGAGTCTCCAGAATGAAAGAACTTTTCAGATGCGCAATATCCTACATATTTATAGATATGTTGCTCTGTGTGCTTATTTATGTGTGAGTGTATGCAACTGAATTTCTCATATTTTTGCCATTTTCATAAATATATACACTGTTTCAATAATGTATATGCACAAATATTAAAATCATGTATAGTTTGATTCAAAACTATTTCTTATAAGATTAAAAGAAAATAAGATTTGTATATCTTCACCAAACCATTATGAAATTCAAATCTATTTTGATTTGTTCTTTTTGTTGAAACAAATGTTTCCTGTAATTTTTCCCAAGATCATTCATTCATATGAATTCTTAGAGTCATCATTTATTTTTTTCTCTTTGGCTTCTATGACCT